>JAREIK010003076.1:577500-967500 GCA_029783825.1 Sapria himalayana | reverse complement strand
ATGTTGTTTTTGTATGTTGCATGTAATATAACATTCATATAACATCCACTATAAGATAAAATGCCAGATAACAAAAATAAATGTCTATAATTTTGAATACATAATTCATAACCTAATTAAAAATATATGAACTCAAAACTTATAAATTCACATTAAAAATATTCGTTATAAAAATTAATAACATATTACAAATAACTACGAGTCCTTCTCCTAAAGAGTATTATCTTTTGGAGATTTGGATGAATTTTCTTCTGTATAATGAGAAAAAGATAATATCTCGGTCAACTCGCATATTATTTTCTTCTTCAAAATTTTTTATTATATTTTATCCACTATTTTCAATCTTATAGCCTCTCTTTTTTAAATTTTTTGATTTACTTTTGTATCTTTTTATTCTTTTATTGTATTTTCTCATTTTTCCTTTGTAATGTACCTGAATATCTTACATCTTCTCGCACAATTTCTCAGCAAATATGTTATTATAATTGGAAGATAATGATATATATTCCAAACAAAACCTAGATAAAATATAGATGCATGGATATTTGGTACCTAAATCATACACTTGCCTTTTTTTTTGACTCTACTCTACCAGCCTGAAGGTAAATATGCACAACATTAATCTTTTGCGCCTCTGTAGAGATATGTCAACTATGAAGTAATTACAATCATATTTTTTACAGTTTTCTACAATTATTAAAAAATAATATATCATATCAATTACTATATTAAAATAAATTTTATACTAGTAAAAGAAATTTTTCTCTTGCTACTACAAATTATTTTAAAAATAATTTTATTAATATTTTTTGAGTTTATAAAAAATAAATCATTATTTATGATAAAAAATATATATTTGAGTTTGTATTTTATTTATATTTAATGCCAAATAATAATTCATTATTATTTGGCATTAAATATGCACAATATTTTTTGAATACACAAGAATAATAATTCATTATTATTCTTGTGTATTCATTTAAATACCTCAAATTGTATCAATAGACGTCCCAATTAAGCTCCCTACAAATAAATATTAGTTACTATAAAGATGTACAATTTATTATGACAGTTTTTATCTTTATAATTATAAAAATATGAATAATATTTAAAAATAAAAGATAGTTATATCAACTCTATTGAATGTTGATTGGTCGTCTTTGAATCTCTAATATATTTTGAAAGTCCTGATTATTCACTTGTTTTTTCTAATTGACGATTATGTATGGCTATCTAGGACAAGGCTTTGAACTTCATACTATTCTAGTAATCTCATTATTTTATCCATACATCAAATGGGATATTATTAAACTTTGTATCTTTATCATATTTTTTTCTCATTTATTAAGCTTATCAATGTATTTCACACCTGCCTCATGTTTCCATGTATATTTAATAGATAAATACCACTTAAATGTTATTTTATTTGTATTTTTTCTACAAAAACCAAATAAAATAATAATACATTGTGATATATTAATTTTAAGAGTACCATATTATATCAAAATGAAAAATAATTAAATGCATTAAAGATTAATGTCAAATAATTCCTAATAAAATTTGTTATACTTGAGGGTATTTTACTCCATTTATACCATTCGTAACTAGTTTCTACTTGACCTCCTAAGATGGTTTGATCGAAACTATCAAAATTTTCTAATGAAGAATGAGACAAAGATGAGATATTTGTAATAGTAAATTCGTGTATGTCATGATGAGGTGATGGCAAAATTTTTTTCATACGTATAGGAGAATGCAGAAAGACATACGTAGTGTTGTCGTCACTGAATAAATGAAGATTTCTTTTCTATGAATTATTAGTTGACTTCCTCTATCTCTCCTTACATTTTGAGAACATCAACCACTTGAATGATTCTCTCATATCTATATCAAGTTACATAAAATATCAAAATATACAAAGATAATAAAAAAATTATATAAAATGTCATAATAACATAACTTAATAATAAACGCATTGATATTAAGAAAAATAATTAAACTATTTTAATTTAATATTCATTCTTTTAACAATTATAAAAAAGAATGAGAAAATAATAAGGTAGTTGATAAATTTTATTATCATCAGAATTTTCTTAGAAATCTCTATCTACATATTCATTATCATCTGTTTCTTGAAATAATTCTTCCTAACAATTTTCTTTAATATTATCATCATCAATGTCAAAATAATTTTTACTTTCACTAAGTAAAGTTTAAAGATAATCATCTGCCACACAAATGATTAAATGAATTTCCATATTATTTTCTTGAAATATTGATACATACATTGGAGTGACAATAATTTAATTTTCAATAATTTCAATATTTGATCTATATTTTATTTTATATATTACCCACTAGTGATGCTGATTTTTTCTTGTGGTTGAATAAGTGATGGTTATTATTGTGCACATCAACAAAGTTTGTATTGATAATGAATTCTAGTGCTCATATTTGGAATTGGATCATATCATTCACACTAAACAAAATATTCATCTTAATTGGTAAAGTTAAATACTTCACGTATAGAATTTCAATTAATTCACCTTGAAAATTAGTTGTACATGTAGTATAGTTAGATCCTTGATGTAAATATTACTATTCATTATAGCTCAATTTGAATTATATTTCTAAGTGTAAAATTTGTATTCATTTACATAATATATGAGATATGTCTGTAAACTTTTCTAATTATTTTTTTTGTAAGATATTTTATTTGTTTGTTACATATATTTGATGAAGAAAATTTTACCTATAAAATGATAAATGATAAATTCATACATATATATTATTGCACATAATTATTTAGAACTATGAATGATAAGTTATATATTGATATATTTTTTCAAACTAATTAATAAAATTTTTTCAAACTTTGCATCAATTGATTCATCATTAAAATGAGATTCTCTTTGTTTTAATTCATGAGTAGATATTCTTCAAAAATAAAATTGAAGATATTTTGATTAATTAAAATGTTATATCATATACAATAATAAAAAAATAAAAATACAAAATTATTATAAAGCTTACTCAGTATAAGATGTGACTTCCTTACAGTTCAATAAAATATATATGTACACAACAAGATAATCTAATTCATCCAAGAAAAATTTTTGATGTTGTTTTACCATATGATCTACCTCCTTGTTAGAAAATATAAGGAAAATAATTTTCATCTAATTCTTCCCTCATATTATATATATTCTTTGATAATAAATATTTATACTGATTATACAATTATGATCGAAAATAGTTGACACAAAATGTCAATATATTCAACCAAATAAGCATTGCAATTGCATATTGATCATTCTACTTTGACTTTATTTCAAATTTTATTTTTTAATTTTCTAAGATATGTGAAATTGATATATATTAGAAAAAAAATAATTGACTGATAAATTAAAATTTTTATATTAACAAATGAAAAATATATTACTTCTCAAATGGATACATCCATCTATATTGCACAGAACCTATTATCTTGGATTCATAAAGTAAGTCGACTATGAGATATTCTATGGAATCAAAAAAGCAAAGAAAAAAAATATGCTTAAGTTTGTATAAAATTATACAGTTATTAATTTGTAATTACTCCATTTCTTACTTTATTATGGTATTGCAAGTGAAAATATTAAAGAAAATACTTATTTCAACCAATGTTTCTCAAATATTTATGGAAATAATTCACTGAATACTACAAGTATTAGTATTTGCATTAACACATGACAATCATGATTTTCATTCCAAATAATTTATGCTTATTCGTATCAGCACATCTTCTCATGTTAGATGCATATCTGTCAGTGAACCTGAGCTCCAACATCCATTTGTACAAAACTTCTTTTGAATTTTTTCTAGATTATAACAAACCTTTGGAAAT
Organism: Sapria himalayana; assembly: GCA_029783825.1. Taxonomy (NCBI): domain Eukaryota; kingdom Viridiplantae; phylum Streptophyta; class Magnoliopsida; order Malpighiales; family Rafflesiaceae; genus Sapria; species Sapria himalayana. The sequence goes on along the minus strand of JAREIK010003076.1, from coordinate 963,614 downwards.
TAATTCATTGATTCATCCCTATGTAACTCTAGACATGAACAATAATCATTCAAATCTTCTCTTGATTTATAATTATCTTTTATTTTTTCTCTCGACATTCATTATAGTATTAAAAAATATTATCAAAAAAATTCTTTTTTATATACATCACATCTAAGTTGTCTAATAAGATTTGTTTCTAATATGACAAATCTCAAAAAATATATTTTTTTTCTTCCAACCACAGTGATAAATCTTTAAAATTTACGTATTGAGGTATTCTATATCAATATACATAATATTTGTAAACCTGTATCTTTCAATTATTTCAAATATTTCATCACATGACTTAATAGTGATGCACTTTTAATGATTTAATGACATTTCTTAAATGTATTAATATTTATCCGAAATAGATGTGTCTAATTAGAGGTGTCAAACGTGCCGGCCCGGCCCGGCCCGGCACGAAGCACGGTTCGGCCGTGCCTGGGCCGGCTCGGCACGTTCAAAAACCGTGCTCGGGCCCGTGCCGTGCCCGGGTGAAGTAAATCCCGTGCCGTGCCTGGCCCGGCACGGCTCGTGCCTTGGCACGGGTGAAGTAAAAACCGCGGGTCGGGTCCAAACAGACCCGACCCGCGGTCTTTTCTGCCGAAACCCGACTCCACAAGTCTGATCCGAGCATTTCCAACGGCAAAAAAAAAAAAATTTCAAACTTGAGCGATTTTTAGCCCTTGGATTCACATTCACCTCCAACGGCTAGGGGGCAGAATCCAACGGTCCTCGTGATTCTGCCCCTTAAATATATTAAAAAAATTCAAAAAATTAATAAAAAAATATTTTTTTAAAAAAAATAAAACTTTATTTAGCCTATAAAATCTACCCCCCTCCATATAACATTTATGTTTTTCAAAAACATAAAACCTCTCAATATTTTCCCTCTCACACATAAAACGTGCATCTCTCTCTCGGTCCTCATGATTTTGATTTCGGCTTGGATTTTCGTGAAACTCAACTTGAGTTTTGAACATCAGAGCTTCCTGCAGTGCACCTTGCACGTGAGTGACCTCATTGCTTTTACCGGGTAATATAATTTACTTTTTTTGTACTCTCTCTCTAAAGCTTCTCTCTCTAGAAAAACTTACGAAAAATAAAAAATGACAAATACACCTAACACGTATTTAAATTTAGAAAATGAAAATGTTAGTGTTACACATAAGTCTGTGACTCCTGAAACTTTGGTTTCTCCTGTCATCTCAGCCCAAAGTTCTAAAAAATAAAAAACTAGGAGGACTTCTGTAGTTTGGACACATTTTAAAATCATAACACAAGTAGATGTTAGGGGTGAGGAACATGAAATGACACAGTGTAAATATTGTATGAGACTTTTAACATGCAAGAGTACATGTGGGACTGGGCACCTCAAGAGGCATGCTGAAATATGCTCCAAAAAACATGGACCGTTAGATCCTAGGCAAACCCAACTTGGCACTACATTTTTTGAGACTGGATCGAGTTCAGTCTCAAAGTTTACTCCCTTCGTATACTCCAGCGAGTTGGGTAGGGACGGCATGGTCAGGCTCATCACATTGATGGGTCTTCCGATCAGATTTTCAGAAGATCCGAGGGTAGTGCGCATCATGCAGACTTATTTTCAGCCATTCTATCGTAGGATTCCTATGTCCACATCTAGGAGTGACATACTAAAGATATATAAGTTAGAAAAACAAAAAATAATTAAGGAATTTTTGGCATTTAGTGGAGTGGTGTCCGTGATGTCCGATATATGGACATGTCACGATGATTCTTTTTATGCATGTCTCACGAGTTATTATGTAGATTCAAACTGGACAATCAATAAAAAAATATTAGGATTCACTGAGATTCTTCATCCTCATGATGGCCCGGCCATTTTTGAGTGTATGATGAAAATATTTAGGGAATATAAAATTCAAAATAAAATTTTTAGTGTCACTTTCGATAATGCTGCGAATAATGGAGTAGCGATCAATATGTTTGTTAGGAATATTAGAGACGCACCATTAGGAGAGATCTTTCATGTTAGATGCATGTGTCATGTTATTAACCTGATAGTTCAAGCGGGTATGAAGGTCTGTTCCCCCGCGTTGGAAAATATACGCAATGCACTCAAGTATATTCGCACTCCTCGCAGACTACAAGAGTTTGGTAATCTCTGTTTGTCTGCGAATCTTAAGAAGAAGAAATTTCAATCAGATGTGAGATATCGTTGGAATTACACGTACCTGATGTTGGAATCATGTGTTGGATACGAACACGTGATATCCGACTACGTCAATAGTAAGAGTGGCGAACTTATTATTGACGACACTGACTGGGCTTCAGGAATTTCATTTATGAAATTCCTGAAGATATTTTATGACACGACGAACATGTGTTTGTCGGTTTATACGCCCACCACTTGCATTGCACTCCGTTGCATATGCAACATTAGTAGCATGTTTAGGAAGTATCGAGCGGACCCGACGCTTAGCCATATGGTTGCAGAGATGGAGACCAAGTACCTGAAGTACTGGTCCACCATTCCATCTCTTTATTGCCTCGCAGCATGCATGGACCCTAGGGCTAAGGTGGAAGGGGTTGAAAACACCCTGACTTTCATTTCCTCGTGCATGAACCTGGAAGAGCCACCTGAAGGGTTCATTTACGAGAAGTTGACAGACCTGTTCACATACTACGATACTAGGTATGGTGGTGGTGGTGGTGAGACTGTGAGTACGGACACTGATACCTTGTTCGGAGATGACGATTATTCCATTAACCTAGCGAGGGGGAAACGTAGGGGTGGACCTTCACATAGGAGCGAGCTGTCTCGGTACTTAGATACCGATTACTGCTCAATCCTATCACCTTCTGACAATAAGAATCTTGATTTATTACAGTGGTGAAAATCATATGAGACCGCCTATCCTGTGCTATCTAGGATGTCACGGGATCTACTGACTCCTCCGGTGTCGAGCGTAGCATCTGAGTCTGCTTTTTCTGTTGCAGTGAACGTGATTTCGGATAGGAGATTGAGATTACGTCCAGATATGGTTGAGGCCTTGGCATGTTTGAAGGATTGGGAGGAATCGAGATTTAGCATCAGTGATCGTGCTGAAGCTGGGACTGTGACATACACTACAGTCGCATCCACATCCACAACGATGGCGGAGGAGCTGATTGCCGATGATGATGATCCATATGATACTGATCTTGATGTTGCGGCTGATGATTCTCATGATATGCCGCTTGACGAATGATGCTCATCTGCTGTTTTTTTTCGATGTTTTTTTATTTATTTTATTTATACACTTTGTTTGTACTTTGTACCATACGTTGTGTTGAAACTTATACTTGTTTTGTTCCGACTATTGGTTTCAAATGCATGAATGGTAATTTTTCATTTGTGTAGTTTAATTTTTTTTTAATTAAAATTTTTACTAACTTAATGTTTTTTTTTTTTTACGATTTAAATTTTATTAACTTTAAATTTTAATATATAATTAATAAATTATAATAATAAAATATGCTAAACTTAATTGAAAAAAAAAAAATTTTTCTAAAATATGTTTGTTTTATTTAATTAATTAATTTTAAATGTAATATTTTTTACAAAAAATTATATTTTTTAATTATTACTAATACTCTAAAGTATATACAGAAACTTAAGAAAAAATTTAAAAAAAAAAAAAAATTTTCTAATCTGCCAAGCACGGGCTGTGCCCGTGCTTGGCTCCCGGGACCCGGACCCCGGTTGAACCGGTCCAGCGTTGCGGCTCCCGCCCCGCCTGCCCTGCCCCTGCCGTGCGCCCGTGCCGTCTGGCCAAGCCAAGACGTGCCCGAGCGGGCCGGGCACGGCACGGCACCGCCTTGCCGTGCCCACGGGCCGTGCTATGCTCGACTTTAAAACACCGTGCCGTGCCGGGCACGGCACGGTAGCACGGCCGGGCACGTGAAAAACGGGCCGTGCCGTGCTGGGCCGGCCCGTTTGACACCTCTATGTCTGATATAAGAATTTATGATGATTATCAAACCAATAAGTCTATTTTTATTTGCTTAAATAAAATGCATCTGAGTTCTATATGCAATAAGTATAATCTAATTTCCATACAGTACTCCATATGGATAACATTGAATATGTAGTAAAGTTATAGTCCATATTAGTGTTGCTCACATTTTAAAGTTCCATTTTCTAAATATATCATATATTTTGATATTATTCTTCCATAATTTTTTGAGCTCTGCTATAAGGTGCTATAGAAAAATATTCAATTTGTCTTTTGGATTTCTTGAACCGGGAATGATAATGCACAAAATATGTATTTATCTTTCAAGCACATCCATGATGATAAATTATAAGGTGTAACAATAACTGACAATGAAAAGTATTGTTTCCTTGTTTGACCAAATAACTGAAATTCATCTATGGACAGGCCTAATCTAAAATTTTGACTTTCATCTACAAATAATGGATATTAATCATCAAAATATTTCCAAGAAATAGAATCTGAGAAATACCACATCATACTTTTCATATTATATTTCTTTGTAGATGAGGAGTCGATGATAAATAATATATTTTCTTGTGAGAAATATTTGTTTTTTGTCTTTTACATGTTATATTTCTTTTGTACCAAGGATAGTTATAGAAATTATATACAATTGATTCAATGTTTGTCTCAATATATCATGTAACCATTAATACAGTAATATATTTTTTCCATCAAAAAACTCAAACCTCATATTAACTTTTTTGTGTCGTAAAAATTATCTATCATGATATTATTATGTGGTAATAATTCAGATAACTACTAGTATATTTCATCATAACATCTTTTTAAAAAATAATGTTATGCCTTTAAATTCATTAGTCAGGATATCGCAAATAACTTTGAATTGCCATATAATATGAATTACTTTCCCAAACTTATTTTTCTAAAGTTTTTTAGCATTTCAAAAAATTATTTTGTTGATGATATTGTGATAAAATCAATGATATCCAGATTTAATGAATGATCAATAATATTATTTAAAATTACTTCATATGTATCATTGGGATTAGCAAATTCTATAACAATAATTGAATCAATATTTCATTATATATAATGATTAGTTATTTGTGACATAATTAATTTCCCGTATTCATACCAATCATAATACTCGCTAATAAATCTATTTTTGCAAGATGATATCCTACTATATCTATATCATAGAAACTCTAATTTTGATATTTGAGAGCATTTCAGACATTTTATTTTTGTTTCATCCATAAATTCAGATTAATTTTTAGCAAAGGCAATAAATTGTTCAATCCCATTTATAAATTTAATAGTTAAAAATTCATCTTTCAGTCATATATTCATCCATTGATAATCAAGTCGTATAATATTTTTTATTTATGTAACACATAACATTAATATTTTTGGAATTATAATAATATACATAGAAATACTTTTATAATAAAAATGTAACATTTTTATGAAATTATATAAATCAAACAAATAAGTTGTAGTAAAATAATTAATAGATAATTTTGGATTAAAATCAGAAAATACATGTTGCTTCAATGAAATTTTGTCATATATATAAAATTTAAAATTTGATATATATTTATATTGGATAAAATTGCATTAAAAAAGAAAAAAAAATTCTTAATTTCATAAATTTAAATGTTTGTATTAATAATAAATACTAAATAATTATATAAATATTTTATATATAATATAAATAATAAATAAATTATCAATGTCAACATATTAAAAATTATCAATGAAAAAATATATAAAATAAATCAAATATTAACGTAGAATATTATTAAATAAATGGGAAATTTTACTAATATATATGAAGCATGTTATACATATGCATATATCACATGAGACATGCAATATAAAATTTTCTAACATTAAATAAATTGGGTATTATTTTATTACAATTTTAGTGAAATATAAATTAAACTATATAAATTTTTTAATTAGTTCCTAATTTATTTAGTTTTAACAATTTTTTGTTACGCTTCACTATTCTAATTGCATACTCTGCTCATATATTTTTTTCATTATTATTGTTATTACAAATGAATATTTAGTAATTATTTTATTAATTATAAATTATTTATTATTACGGTTACGTCATTAAAATGAGTTATTCGATTTTAAGATCATTAATTATCATGTAATTCTAGTAAGAAACAAAATGCAAAATAATTTTAGTGATAATACACAAAACTATCATAAATCAATTAGGTTACAAAAAAATTTAACAAATAAAAATACGAGGAAAAAATATTAAAAAAAAAAAGAAAATAATATATAATCTATCAATTATATTTATAGTAATTCAGAAAAACAAGCAAATAAAACCTAATATAAATGTTAAAAATGGCAAAAAAAATTAGACGTAACACAAAAATGCACAAATCAAGTTATTCCCAAATACAATACATATGAACTATAATAAAAATTATAATTTAATACATCAATTATGGATAAAAACCATTGAACAATATATAGATGATAGACCATCAAAACATAATCAGACGTAATCATTACAAAATTAAAAAGATCCTTGGACTTGATATTCCTTTCAACAATAGAAACAGATATGATTTTCATTTATGATTATAAATGGATGCCAATATTTCCGTCACTAAATTTTATGCAAATATTTCCGTCACTAAATTTTATGTAAATATATCCGATTCTCACTTCACAAATTATTTAGCTACTGAATAAAAAAACTCAAAATTATGTCCATTTCAATTATTTCCAGATTTTGTTTATTCTATATTAAATCCGTTCCTAATACACACACACACACACGCACGCACGCACATTTATATCAAAAAATATATATTTTTTGTATTTTTCTGATTTTTGCTTTCAAAACATAAATATTTTTTGTTCTATGTATTTTTAAAAAAATATTAAAAGAGGGATCAAAACATCAATATTTTTGTTTTGGGTCCAAAATGTAATTTTATTATTTTCCCAAAAAAATAATCATCATAGACCAACAATATTTAGGAAATCAGAGCACTATATCTAAATGATGAATTGAAATTTCACTTATAAGAAGAGTTTGATTTTTTGTTAGAACCATTTGTAATTGATTTTATTTCTCCTTCATACAAATTAGATACATTTATAATATAATGTCCAAAATAAAAATATTTTTGTTTTGTTTGGCTTTATAAACATTTTGTCCTAACAGTACCTAATTTATAAAATATTTAATTTTAATGATTTTTTTTTATTTTCCAGAATTTTTTACATCATAAAAAAATCAAAAATCATATATATAACTTAAAACTATATTTTTTTTTTCTGAAAACATATAGCTGTGTTTTCTGAAAACACTGTTAAGCTATAATATATATATATATATATACCTTAAAACTCTATAGTTATATATCAAAAGTTATATATATTACACTATTAATATCAAAAAATATACTTCTATATATAATTATATATAGTTTAAAACTATATATGGTAAAGTATATGTATTAAAAACTATATATATATATAGTTTTTAATATATATATATATATATAATAAACAAATATAGTTAAACATATACAGTTTTATGCTATATATGTATCTATATATAACATAGTTTACCTATATATATAGTTTTCAATATATAACTAGTGTTTCAAGGTACACACACACACACACACACACACACAACTATATTAAACATATATAGTTTTTGTTAACAGTGTTTTTCAATTTTTTTTATTGATGGTAGGGATACATTTGAAAAAGAAAAAATATATCATAAAAGTTAAATATTTTATAGAATGGGAATTAATTAACTAAAATGTTTTTAGACGAGTACCAAATCATAAATATTTCTATTGATGATGATGGTTTTGGTTTGTATTATAAAACAAGAGGAGAGCAATCCCTTTATTGGTGGTTATTTGTATCACATCTCTCTCACAAGGGGAGAAACATTTTATAAATTGTAGGGAATTCCCCATTGCCAATAAGAAAGCATTACAGTTCATATATGGCAGCAAGAGGGGGAAAACCAGAGGAGGATTACCTGTAGGAACTGCCACTACAAATGTATTCAGCCATCCACAATTCAAGAGGACTATGAAGGCAATCCATTCTAAATGTTGCAGTCCCGATGAGGTAATATTTGGTCCTGATTTTGGGCAATCTTCCTACTGTCATCTGTTATGTGGACTACTATTTCACGATGAGATCCAATTGGTAGCATCCACATTTGCACATAGTATTGTTCTTGCTTTTGGAACTTTTGAACAAGTATGGAGAGAACTTTGCAATGATATCCGGCAAGGGAAACTTGGCTGCCAGATCAAAGCATCTTCTGTGAGAACAGCAATGCTGAGATTGATTAAGCCAAACCCTGACTTGGCAGATTGGGTGTGCACAAAGTGCTCTTGTTTGAATAATTGGTATGGGTTGATTCCAGGGCTTTTTCCAAACGTGAAGTATGTGTATGCTATAATGACTGGATCAATGGAACATTATCTGAAAAAATTGAGACATTATGCAGGAGAAGTGCCTTTAGTGAGTGCAGATTATGGGTCTTCTGAAGGATGGATTGCTGCGAATGTTAACCCTAAAGCACCCCCAGAACGTGCTACTTTTGCCGTGCTTCCCAACATTGGATACTTTGAGTTTATTCCTATCAGGAATGAAGTTGGTAGTATCCCAATAGAGGCCAGTCAGGCTCAGCCACTTGGTCTTGCCCAAGTCAAGATTGGGGAAGAGTACGAGATCATCCTCACCAACTTTGCAGGTATTTCTTTTCTTTTTCTGAATTTGTTTAGAACTTTTGATATGGTGATTCTGCAGTGGGCGGGCAAACCCTTTTTTTGTGAGTTGCAATCTATTCAGATTTGGATTTCAAAGTTATAAAGATATAACCGAGAAAACCCAATCTTTTCAGATTTAGATTTCTAAGTTATAAAGATATAATCGAGAAAAACCAATCTTTTCAGATTTGGATTCCAAGTTATAAAGATACAACCAAGGAAAATATTGTTTATACTTGTTATATATAGTGAAGAATGGAGAGAAAATATGTAATATATTAAAAATTAATTAATGAAACAGCTCAAAATATACTACACGACAAAGATGAGCCACGTATTTTCAAAAGTTAGTGTTATTGGAGACCATTTTAAAATTATAAATATTATTTTCCTTTATTTTTTATAATAATTTAAATTCTATGAATTTTGTGCAAAGCAAGTGTTGGAAGGAGAGAAAAAAATAGAAAAAATTATAGATGAAAAAATTATCTTTGAAAATATAACTATGATATATCGGTTTGAGAGATCTATTGCATATATCTTCTAAAATAAAATATTATAAATTCATAGTATCTGACCTCAATACTCAAATACTTAAGTTATTTAAAATTTGTCTAAAACTCGATATATAAAATCAATTTCAAATGGAATATATCTAATTATCTTTTATAATTACAATTTCATCAACATATATTACTAATATCATATATTGATATTCTAATTAATATCAAAAAAAAAAAAAAAGAATAGAATAACATATCTCTAAAGGCCAAAGGTGATAAACTAGCAGGTGCACATACACTCATAACGAGGTTAGACAATGTGCATGAAAAGAATCTAAATATTGTAAATATTGTAAAACTAAATATTTAATCTCAATATCAAAAAAAAATACTTAAGACATCTCAAATTTTTTATCTAAGACTCAATATATATGATCAATTTTAGTTAGGATATACATAATTAATTACCTCATATAATTACTATATTATAGACGTATATTACTAATATCATACCCTAATTTTCTGGTCAATGTCGCAAAAAAAAAATATATATTAGATATCTATGTGATTGTTTGAGTTCAACTAGAATCTAAATATGCCTCTACCCGACTATGCCTTGGATCTTTGAATGAAATCTTACATCTTGTAACACTCTTAACGTACATGAGAATCCTTAGAATTATGTTTCATATTTGTATGACCCTCTTATAACTGATGAAATCAACTGAGGAACTGACACATATAAATAAGTTTATACCTAAATCTAGTGGTGAGTTAATATGTGCACATCAATTCATAATAATGTTAGACACAATATCTTATGTGTAAATATTCTGAGAAAGAAATGTCATATTGTCTGAATATCCTATCTCGAAACCCAAGAAATATCAAAGACATTTCATTTGAAACTTAGTATATTCAATTAGTTTCTGTTGATATATACCCAATTGATCATTTCTTATAATCTCATGTCTTACTATGTATAATTGCATCCATATAAGACTTGTCTGGGAGAATATATAAAATGAGTAACTATATTAATAATATAATTAATACATGATCTAGTCGCCATCAAGTAATTTGATTTTCTTATAATGCACATATATCAAATGAAATTATTTGGAGAATCATCACATGTAAATAAATCTATCTCGAACAAGTGATGAGTTGGTATGTGCACATCACTTCATAACAAGATTAGATACTAAAATATACCTATTTCGAGAATGGAATAGATAAGTATATAATTTTAATACCTAGGAAATATATAAAATATCCTAAATATTTCATCTGTAACTTAATATGAATAATCAATTTCAATTAAGATATACCCAACTAGTAATATCCTATAATCAAAATATCATTGATATACACTATTAACATCAAATGTTCGTCTCATTTATGTCTAAAAAAATAAGAATAATTTGATACATATTTTATAAGCCAAATGTGATGGTGTAAAAGGCAATTTGTTAAGCAATATAATAGAAGAGTATTTTCATATCAAAAATAATCTTTCACAATCAACACTTCATACTTATGCTCTCATAAACAATAAATCATGATGGATATAATAAAAATTATGTAACTATTAATCTAGTTTATAACTTATCAAACTTTCCTTTAAGTTTTATTTTCATTGTATACACTCACTTGCATCCCAATAATGACTCACCTAAAACTTTTGGAAGAAATCACTACTATAATTAGAAGTACTTATACTTAATCCATTCAACATAATTTATTACTATTTTGGATAACTAAGTACCTCTAAAATAGTGTCAAAGATTTTAAATCTATTAAGAGAAAACAACAATTTTAAATGTATAATATTAAAACGAGAATAAAAGAATATTCATGATAATGAGGATTGAATAAAATAAGTGTTTAGTTCCTTCCTTAGTGCAATTGGAAAGTTCAAGTCAATGCTCTGAGTCTTTAATCGATCAGTTGATATTATGTGAGACTCATCTAGGAAGGAAAGTCTACAAATATATTCATTTAGTATACATTTTTAGATTAAGAACATCATGTCTGTCAACTCTAATCTTTTAGTGGAATCACATCTCATTTTTAGTGGAATCACATCTCATTTTTTGTGGGAGACTCGCATTAAGTTACTCTCCTTGGTACAATGCTATAGGAGATATCTCACTCCTCATTTATGAGGAGCAATATTTTGACGCATGTTTAAAAGTATGAATGAAAAATGATTTATCCTCGAAGAATATTATATCAACACTTGTAATAATCACCTTGGTCTTTGGTGAGTAACACACATATCTCCATTATGTATTAAAGTACTCAAGAAAAGCAAGCTTGATGATATGTACAGTCATCTTCTATCTGCCTAGAAGAGAGCTAGAACTAGAGGTGTTAACCAGGCTTGGGCTAGTCTGGTACAGCCATGTCTTGCTCAGTACGGTCCAGAACTATGCTCGCGCCTGTGTCATGTCGTGCTGAGGGACATTGGCGAGCGTGCCTTGCCGGCAACAAGCCGAGTGGGTCAACAGGAGCGCCCGTATCTCCAAATCTTGGCATGAACCAGCCTAAAACGAGGCTGATTTCAAGTTAAGAGTCATGCTGAGCTTACCCTCTAGTGAATCATGTCATGTCAGGCATTGCACACAAACCCATATGTGCCTGAAATAAATAGGCCTTGCCAGCTCGGCACAGTCTACTTGACACCTGTAACTAGAACAAAATAAATATATCTAAAAATTATGGATTGAAGATACAAAAAATCTCTCAAATATAAATAAACTAATAAGAGATTTTTTTGAAAAGAATAAAAAATAATATCATATTGATTTTAAATTAGTGATTTACACTACTTCAATAAATATTATTCTTTTATTATATAAATATTATTCTTTTATTTAATGATTATAAAATTGTCAGCTTATTTAATTATAAATATCCCAATTGAGAGTGCATCGTTAGTGGATCCATAATAAATAAATACCTAAAAAAGTTCATATAAATAAAAAAAATAAATATAATCATTATCTCTCAATCTTTTGGGAATTAATATATATGATATTGATCCTAGAGGCACTAGAAAAAAGAAAATAATATTACAACTTTTTTCCAATTAATAAAAAAGATATAATTATCTATAATATAAGTATCATCTCCCAAATTTATGAATTAAAACCCAAAATGAGTGGTAAGTAGAAAAAATAATGAACATAGAAATATTTCAACTACAACCAATAAAATCCAAGAAAATTAGTTTAAAATATTCCTTAGTAAATATATCAATACTAGTATATATGCTCACAGAGAATCTAATTTGAACATATATATTTATGTTATATATATATAGCACAATATTATGTTATATATATAGACTAATCTCCAACAAATGGCAAGAGTGTGTCCGAACCACTAACAAAAAGAACAAGTCATCATAACTTACAATGGTGTATCACTCTATTAATGCATCATAACTCTAATGGTATTCTCTCATTATTTGTGACCAAATCACATAATGAGATATCTCATTCTGATTGAGTTAGTTTACATGGCTAAATTTTCTTGCATGTGATGCAATAGTCAAATGCATTGGATATATCAAGATCATTTGATTGTCAAATATGTATCAATAAGTGTGAATTAATTATCATCTACTTGTAAGTCTTAACATGAGGTGAGTTTTTCAATAGGTGATTCATTGAATCTTGAGTCACAAAAAAGATTCTCATTAATTTAGCTCACACCTCACAGAGAATACATATATGTCATCAATTTTTACTAGATTATTCTCAATAATTTTATATTAATTCAAGTTATTTACCCTTTTTATAAAGATCACACAATATAGTTAATTTCTAAAAAAAATTATCAAATAGACATAAAACACAAAAACTACAAAGTTCTATGTTATTCTGAAACAAATTCCCTATGAAACTTCATACATACAAACACTTACTACACCAAAATTTTATTAGTGTTATCATAGACAGGGAAGCATGGACACTGCTCCCTACGGCCGTGTCCACGTGTCTGATACATTGACACGTGGACACGGTACAAACACGGCACGAATATGTGTTCAATATGTCACGTAGTATATCATTGATCAATCTGTATCCGATATGCCACGTGGCATATCAGACTAGTTGCGTTGGCTGGCATATCCATGCCGAGAGTGACCGACGTCCAACGACATCCAGTGGCCAACATCGCCACACAGGCGACGTTGGCCACTGGACGCAAGCGGCGGGCACGATATGTGGGGAGGCAGGGGGTCGACACGATTTGAGGGGGGAGGGAGGGGTCTGCAGGCAGGAGGCAGGGACGATCTGAGGGGGCGACAGGGAGCGGGCACGATTTGAGGGGGAGAGGCAGGAGACGGGTGCGATTTGCTGGCTGGAGGCAGGGGGCAGGCGCAAATTGAGGGGGGAAGCAGGGGGTGGGCGCGATTTGTGGGGATGCAGGGCGGGCACAATTCTATGGGGTGCGTGATTTTTATAAAATAAAATAAAATATTTTTATTTAATAAAATAAAAAAAATATATATTTGTATATAATATAAGATAATTATAAAATATTATTTTATAAAATAAAATATTTTTATTTATTTTATTTTATTTTACAAAATACGTAATATTTATAAAGAAAATAATTTTTTTTTATTTTTTTTATCATGTCATATCCTAGTCGTATCTGTATCCTAGTTTTTTAGAATTTTTCTGTTTCCTTGTATCCTTCCGTGTGTATCCGTGTCTATGTCTGTGTCAGTGTTTTTTAGATTATTATTATCAAAGAAACTAAAGACTTGAAAGTCATGAAAATAAAGCATTTGTTGGGTTTCTTATAAACCTACAAAACAAAATAAAGAAAATATAAAATAATTACTCAATACTTAAATTGATTTAATCAAAAAATGCAACATTTAAAATAATAAAAACTAACAAGAACAAGATCACAGTCAAAAATGAGTAGGTCATGGATATGGACGTGGATGATATTAGAGACTCAATAATGATAACTACAACTTCCAAAGATGATAAAGCTCAAAGAAAAAAGTCATGAGTTAAAGTATAATAAGTCAAACATTAAATATTACAACTATAAAAAATCTAGTCATTATACTTCGGGGTGTAGATCACCTTTAAAAAATAGAGTTGAAGGGAATATTAACTATGTTGAAGAAAGAAATCAAATAGATGGGATCATGAGATCTTGTTGTTGACTTACAAGGATCATACAAAAGATTGATATAATATATGATACATTGACATCGGTGCAATCAATCATATGTTTGGAAAAATAAATATGTCTGTAGAACTAGGTGAGTCAATGAGTAACAACATGACTTTTGAAGAAGAATCCAAGCTAATCGTGAAAAGCAGAGATAACATTTTTATTCAATTTAAGAATAGATAGTATTAATTTATTTCCAATATTTATTACATGTTAAACATAAAGAAAAGAATTGCCAATATACCAATGTCAATTTAGCAATGTCAAGAGAAGAATATTCATACCCAATATTCAAAATGAGTTTCTATCTTTTATATAGTCCCTAATTTCATTCAATTTGCACACTTGGCTTTAGCATATTCGATATGGACATCTCTACTTTGGAGGATTACAATTTCTCTCCAAAAAAGGAATGATGAAGAGAATATTAATCATTAGTCACCCTGATCAAGTGTGCAAAGGGTGTTTACGTGGAGAGTAATTCAAAAAAAATTGATAAAAGAGTCAAACTCAAGAGCTTAAAAGCTCAAGAACTACTTGAACTCATACATACAAATGTGTGCGGTTCAATCAAATCAAGCTCACTCAGCAAGAGCAACTATTTCCTTCTATTCATTGATAATTTTTATTAAAAAAATATGAATATATTTTTCTGAAGTGGAAATTAGAAATATTTAAAACTTTGAAAAAATTCAAATTTATTATTGACAAAAAAAAAAGTCTCATAATCAAAACTATAAGATTAGATCATGAATGAGATTTCATATCAAATAAAATTTAAAAATACTCTGAAGATTATGGAATTCAATGACCTATGACAATACCAAGTTCCTCCAACAAAATGGAATCACAAAAATTAACAAAACATTCTTTGGCATGGCAGAAAAAATACTCAAAGTAAAAGATTTCCAAATAAGTTATGGGCAGAAGCTTGCAGTTTATTTCTCCATTCCATCTCCAACAAGAAACGTGTGGGCAAAAATATTCAAGAAGCATGAGTAGAAGAAATCTTGATATTTATCATCTAAGAATCATTGAGAAAGTCACTCATGTGCACATATCAGATGAGTCAATGAAGCAAATTAAATAATAAAAATCAGAAATATATTTTTATTGATTATGATGTGAACTCAAAAAATCACAAACTCTATAATACTAGTACTAGAAAGATAATTATCAATCAAGATATCATATTTAACGAAGAAAGAGAATAAAATTAAGGATAATAGTATAAAGACTACAACTTTCTATAATATTTTGAGAAAGGTAAAATAGAACATTTAAGAATATAACACACAAGAGTAGAACCTACTATCAAACCAACTTCATCGGCTATGAGTATTCATAAATATGGAATCTTGAAAGAATTGCAGGATTTAGGCACTAATATGAATTTTATGAAATAAAAAAAAATCAAAAAAATTTTACTTTTTTTATTACTCTATCGACTGTGATCCTATGAACTTGTAAGAAACTAGCATAGATCTTTTTGTCACAAATATTTTATCCCCACAAGACAAGAAGGTAATCAGCATAAAATAGGTATTTAAAGCAAGAAAAAATATTAAATAAAAAATCAAAAGATACAAGATAAAATTGATAACAAAATACTATAGTCAAAAAACTAAGATCAACTATGATGACATATTTACTCTAGTTGCTCAGTTAAAAATAATTAGACTAACTATTTTCATGAAAACTTAAAATAATTTGAGAATAAATCAAATAAATATGAAATAATTGAAGAAGTCAACAACAACTGACCATAATACTATGAAGTAAAGTGATAAGAAAATATAATTTTAAAGTTAAAGAAGATATTATATAGATTGAAGCAATCTCAAAGAGTTTACAATGCTCAAATATACAAATACTTCCAAGAAAAAAATTTCTTTTCATCAAGGGTACATATGAGAATGTTTATGTCCTCTAAATCAAAATTCAAAATAATGATATTTTGATTATATGTGTATATGTAGATAACTTGATCTTCACATGTATTAATCCAAAAATGTTAGATGAGTTTAAGAATGAGATGAATGAATTCAATAAGACCGTTAAAGAGATACTTAAGAAGTTCAAAATAAATGACTCTAATCCGATTGAGATATCAGGCAATAAAATATGAAATTAAGTCCAAACATGTGGAAGCAAATAGGATGAATCACACTTTCTACAAAAGTATAATGAGAATAGAGGTGTCAAAAGGGCCGGACCAGCCCTGCCGAGGGCTCGCACGGCACGACACGCTACTATGCCATGCCTCAGCCCATCATGCCGTGCTAGGCACGTGGGCACGACACGCGTGACCATGCACTGAATGTGATCAATACGAGATGACATCCGACAGGCGAGGCTCGCCGAGCCTCGAAAGGGTGAAGACGCACGACAGCGTGAAAGCGTACTGCCGAACCCCTAATTTTTTAAAAAAATTAGGATTTTATCTAACCCGAATTAGGACGAACCCGGCGTTGTTCAAGCCACGAACCCGTGCCGAGTCAAGCACGGCATGGTAGCTCTGTTAGGCAACCTAAAACCAGGTTAGGCCAGTCCGGCCCAGCCCCATTTGACTCCTCTAAATAAGAAGCATGTGCTACTTAACTTGTACATAATATAATATTCTATATGTAGTTTGAGTTGTTAGTTGATACATAGAGAATCCAACAACTAATTAGAAGGCAACAAAGATAATTCTCTAATATTTTAAAGCCACTATAAATTTTGACTTATATTATTGTCTCTAATAAGTATAAGCTTGTAAGATATTGTCATACTAATTGGAGAACAGATATTGATGATTGCAGAAACAGTACTAACTTTGTATTCTATATAAGAGACACTACCTTCATTTTGGTACAAAAGAAACAACCAATTATTATTCTTTTCACACATAAAGCAAAATATATAATAGTTATATTATGTGTTTGTCACACAAATTGATTTTAAATAGATTAAAAGAGATAAGTCTACCACAATATTATATGATTTTAAAATTATTATTCTACAAGGAAAGCCAAGCAAGATTTATGTGGATAACAAATCAACAATGACTTTTACTAAGAATTCAATTATTTTATAATCGAAACAAACACATTAAAATTCATTATCACTACATAAAAAAGTAAACTAAAATAAATAAGGTACAAGTTGAATTTTTGAATTCAAGAGATTAAGTTGCAAATATTTTCATCAATTCAATGACAAAAATATTATAATAATAAGAGATTTGTTACTTGTTATAAGATCAAGTTTAAGGGGTAGTATTTAATCATAAATGTGATGTGAAGCCTAAACTAAAATAAAGTTTATTTTTGGAATATTCGATGTGATTTTAATATCATTAATTACCATATTAATTCTCATATTAATATTGATACTTATATAATATTAGTATAAATATCTATCTCTCATCTTTCTTTCTAACATCAAAATAAAATAAATAATAATGATTTTCTAATTTTTTTTATTTTAACTTGGGTGTTATATATTTTATTTATAATAGTTTATATCATCAATATCTGCAGTATATCATCAATACTAACAGCATTTCTAAGTTTATGTTTTCATTATTTATGTACAGAGCCCTAAAACCCACAGTGCCTAACCTTTACATGGCAAAAAATACTTTTTGTAACTAAGAGACGAACGCTAGTTGAATTCTTTTGATTGATCTGACAGCAGGTGTGCATGCAGGGTTATATAGGTATAGGCTGGGAGATGTAGTGAAGGTAATGGGATTCTACAACACAAGCCCGGAGCTTAAATTCATCTACCGAAAAAATCTTCTTCTTGGAATAAACATTGATAAAAACACAGAGAGAGACTTACAGATTGCCGTCGAGAGAGCGACCGGGCGATTGGCGGAAGAGAAGCTGCAAGTGGTCGATTTCACGAGCATGGCCGATCTGTCCTCTGACCCTGCCCACTACGTCATCTTTTGGGAAATCGACGGCGAGACGAGCTCGAAAGTTCTGCAAGATTGCTGTAATTACCTCGATCGATCGTTCGTCGATATGGGCTACGTTAGCTCACGCAAGGCAAACACCATTGGTCCCCTGGAGCTGCGAGTTGTTAGCAGGGGAACTTTCCAAAAAATTCTTGAACGTCATCTTGAGCTGGGAGGAGCTGTTAGCCAATTCAAAATGGCACGTTGCGTAGCGCCCAGCAACGAATTGGTAGTGCAAGTACTGAATGATTGTGTCGCCCAGAGCTACCATAGTAGCGTTTTTTAGGGGGAAATTATGTTTTGGGTATTTACCAGAAATTTTTAAATTATAAATTAAACTTTTGTTATTTATAAAAAAATCTCAAAAATATAAATAAATTAAAATAAGTACCCTCAATTTCATAAGTACTAAAATATATTTGACCCTCTCTCCTACCCTGTCTCTCTCCTCTCACCCTTGTTTGTTTTCCTTTTCCCTCATCTTTCTATCCTCACCCCTCGCCTCTCTTTCCTCATCCCTCTATTCTTGCCTATCTTCACGAGCTCCTTCGTGGAGCTCGACGTGGAACTTGCTGAAATTCCTAAACTCCGTCGAGCACGACGTGGATCTCACTGAAGCTTGGCGAGCTCCTTCGTGGAGCTCGTGAAGTTCCGTTGAGCTCCATGATGAAACTTGAGGAGCTCTAGTGAGTTCCTTCATGAAGTTTGATAGAGCTCCAGTGAGCTTCGAGGAGTTCATGGAGCTCCGCGGATAAGCTCATTGGAGGTCCCCGAGCTCCATTGTGGAGCTCGATAGATCTCCATGAGCTTTGCGAATAAGCTCATTGGAGTTCCCCGAGCTCCATTGTGGAGCTCGACATAACTCCACGAGCTCCACGATGGAGCTCGTGGAGTTCTACGATGGAGCTCAAGGAGCTCCTTTATGGGTGAGGGCAGTGAGCAAGGAGGATAGGTGAGGGCAAGGGGCGAGGGGGATGGGCCGGGATGGGCAAGGGCAAGGGGTGAGGGGGATGGGTGAAAAGGATAGGTGAGGATGATGGCGAAGAAGATGGGCGAGGGCGGTGGGCGAGGGCAGTGGGCGAGGGTGATGGGCGAGGGTGGTGGGTGAGGGTGATGGGTGAAATGGATAGGTGAGGATGATGGGCGAGGACGATGGGTGAGGGTGAGAGCGAGGGCGATGGGCGAGGGCGATGGGCGAGGGCGGTGGGTGAGGGTGATGGGTGAAATGGATAGGTGAGGATGATGGGCGAGGGCGATGGGCGAGGGCGATAGGGCGAGGACGATGGGCAAGGGAGATAAGGCGAGGACGATGGGCAAGGGAGATAAGGCGAGGGCGATGGGCGAGGATGATGGGCAAGGGAGATAGGGCGATGGGCGAGGATGATGGGCAAGGGAGATAGGGCGAGGGCGATGGGCGAGGGCGATGGGCGAGGGCGAGGGCGATGGGCGAGGGCGATGGGCGATAGGGCGAGGACGATGGGCGAGGGCGATAGGGCGAGGACGATGGGCGAGGGCGAGGACGATGGGCGAGGGCGATAGGGCAAGGGCGATAGGGCGAGGATGATGGGCGAGGGCGATAGGGCAAGGGCGATAGGGCGAGGACGATGGGCGAGGGCGATAGGGCAAGGGCGATAGGGCGAGGACGATGGGCGAGGGCGATAGGGCAAGGGCGATAGGGCGAGGACGATGGGCGAGGGCGATAGGGCCAGGGCGATAGGGCAAGGGCGATAGGGCGAGGACGATGGGCGAGGGTGATAGGGCAAGGGCGATAGGGCGAGGAGGATGGGCGAGGGCGATAGGGCGAGGACGATGGGCAAGGTTGATGGGCGAGGGTGATAGGGCGAGGGTGATGGGCGGGGGAGATAGGGCGAGGGTGATGGGCGAGGAGTAGGGGAGAGGAGCGAGGTTAGTTTAGGACTTATGAATTCAAGTTACATTAGTTTTAATTTATTTATAGTTTTGTGATTTTTTTTTTTAAATATTAAAAGTTTAATTTCTAATTTTTTAAAATTTCTAGGGAATTACCCCATGGCCCAAAACATAATTCTCTTTTCTTTAGGTATGATCACTTTCATTTCTCTCTCTTTTTTTTTTAACATTTATCTATATTTTACCGCATCATACACAAAATATTTAAAACAAAAACATTACCAGAACATAAAATATATTTTAATGCATTGAAAATTGGAAACAGGTTTGAAACCCAATTTTATCCTAGATGGGACGTCACCAATTTAAAAAAAATAAAAAATCAAACACATTTCATTGGTAACAAACCATCAAAGTCAACATGTATATTTGGATGTTGCACCCACTCATTGATTATGCACGCTTCTCTGTCAATTCATCATGTTTCAAATCAATGGTCAACTAATTTTAATATTTATATACACATATAACATATACATACATACATACATACATATATATATATATATATATATATATATATATATATATATATATATAAGTATGTATGTATGTTTATATATGTTTATGTTATTTTTATGTGTTAATGTTTATATTTAATTAAATTTATGTTTATATATGTTTTTGTTTAACAATGTTTATGTTTATAAACATAGTTATACATCAACATATATAAACGTAAACATATATTAAACATAATCATTGTTAAACATAAATATACATAAACATAAGCATAGAAAAACATAAATATATATAAACATAAACATAAACATATATAAACATAAACAAACAAACACACACACACACACATAAACATAAACACCAACATATGTAAACATAAACATATATATAAACATAAACACAAACATATATAAACATAGTTTAAACATTAACATTAACATATATAAACATAAACTTGTGTTTATATGTTTATATATATATATATATATATATGTTTATGTTTGACTATGTTTACAATTATATATATTTATATATATTTTTGTTTATGTTTAACCTATCTTTATATGTTATATATATGTTTATGTTTATATATAAGTGTGTGTGTTTATATATATATATATATATATATAACATATATATAAGTGTTAAACAATGTTTATTTTTTATATATATTTATGTTTGTGTATGTGTGTGTGTGTTTATGTTTATATATATTTATGTTTATGTTTAATAATCACTATAAGAAATCCTTAAGTTAGAAACGCTTGGATTTATTTATAATTTCGTCGTGATGAGTGAATAGCAACGAATTTAGAAATGGAGTAATTCTACTTATATAATCCTTCATGCTAAATTTTTAGAAATGGACCATGCGGTAACGTTTCTATAAATTGTGACAGCCAAAAATCTATCACTAAATATTATGATGACAAAAGAATCTTGGATTCCATAGTTACTTTTGCGACGACAACAGATATTGGATTCCATCACTAATTTTGTGATGGAATTATTAAAAATATATTATTCATTCCTAAAAGAGTAATGTATCAATATATACATACATGAATCAATTTCTATTTAGAAATGAATTTAGAAATGAAAAAAATCTATTTATATCATCTGTGACAAGTACATGTAGAATTTATGTTTTTTCCCGTATGATGTAAACAATATATAATTACATATCGAAATTGCAAGACCCTCAATCAAATAAGTACGTCTACATATTATTTATCAAATGATATTTATATAATATTTATCATAAGATAAAATATAAGATAATAAAAATAAATGTCCATGAATTTCAATACATAATTTTTAACAAAATTAAAAAATATTTAACATAAAAATTATTAATTTGGATCAAAAATATTCGCTGCAAAAAATTAATAACACATCACAAACAACTATGAGTCATTCTTCTAAAGAGTATTGTTCTCTGAAGATTTGAATAGACTTGTTCATAATGATGAAAAATAGATGATGTTTCTACTAACTTGCATATTATTTTCTCAATCTTTAGAATTTTTTGTTGTATTTCATTCACTCTTTTCATTCTTTTCTCATCTCTTTGCAATCTCTCAGTCTCTCTTTTTTTTTATTTTTCAATTTATTTTTGCATCTCTTTATTCTTTTATTGTATTTCAACATTCTTCCTTTGTAATGTATCATAAATATCTTATATCTCCTTACACAACCTCTCATCAAACATGTTATTGTAATCGAAGGATGATGATGAAAAACTCCAAACAAAACCTATATAAAATGTAGATGCACGGGCACATAGACTATACACTCACCATTTTTTTGGCTCTACTCTGATAGACTGAAGATAAATATGCACAACATTAATATCTTGTACCTATGCAGGGGCAACAAAAGAGGGTTGATGCCCCACCTAGCATTGATCACCAAGTTGTACCTTGTAGTTGGGGTGAAAGAGAGATGGAAAGAAATCTACCCAAGAATCTCTTCTATGACTTTGATGGGGTAGTTAAGGGGCCAAGAAATATAAAGAAAAAATAAATAATGGTGGCCGAGGATGACTCTGAGGAGGAATAAGATATCGGAGTAAGCTTATAATAGTTCCCAGAAAAAGCCCATATTCCTATGATGACAAAGACTAGACAACAAGAAGTAAAGAAACCTCCACTCTCATTAGAAAAGAGCCTACACCACAATAAGAGAGAAGTCCTCTTGTGTACTCACCACCTCAAATCAGAACAGAGTATAAGGAAAGGGGTGAGAGCTAAAGAAGTGGGGATAGAATCTCAAAAATAATGGGGATGCTGATCTTCATGAACAAATATATGGACAAAAGAGAAATGAAATAGTAAATCAACCAAAAACATAGGAAAGACACTTAGAAAGCAGAGCTCAAAAGAATAGATGAATAATGTGAATAGGTTTTAAGTCAAAGAGATTAGGAGTGGAAGGAAGCCTAGGATAGAATGAAGGAAAGAAGCTCAGGAATGATGGGAATGCTTATCTCCATGAATAACGATATGAAAGTAAGAAAAATAAGTGGGAAATCAACAAGAAATTTAGGGAAGACACTTGGGAGTGGAGCTTATAAAAAAAAATTAATAATGGAAGAAAGTTTTAAGTCAAAAAGATCAAAAGTAGAAGAAGCTTGATATAGTAGGGAGAAAATCTAGAGGGAAAAAAATAAAGGAATGGGGGTAGGATGTGTTGCTACAAATAAAGTTGGGTTTTGAAGTATTCATGAAGACACTGAACAATAGAGACTTGGAACTCATGACTTTCATGATAGAAAGAGAGTCTGACTTAAATACTAAAATGATAGAAAAAGTTAGGTTTCAAATATCTCTACCATTAGAAATTTCAAGAGTTTGAGAAGAAAGTGAGAGAAAAAGACATGGAGTTAGAAGACAATGATGTGTATAGAAGAAAAATATGGCATGAGAAATAGGATTTGATCAACAAAAACCTAACAAAATTTTTTGAAGGATTAACATATATTCAATGTGCTATAAACTTTTTGGGAAGTAGGCAAGATTTTTTATATGTCATGGTAGACATGACTCACAAAGCTATCCAGATGATAAAGGCATCAAAGAAGGAGAAGAAACCTGATATAACATTTCCTAAATTCAACCACAACCTTTCTACCATGGATCACAATATTCCTGACATCATGTCAAAACTATCTTTCAAAAGAAGGAAATGAGCTTCTAGAATTTCCAAAATTTTCTTAATAAAAGTTAACAAGTTCAAAGATTTAAATTATGTGAATATTTGTTCAAAAATTCTATTGTTTGTGTTTTCTTTTCTTATCGATGAGTTTGTTTAAAATAAGACAAATTAGATTGGATACTTGAGTCCTAGGAAGAATGGTAACTAAATCACTTTAGAACAAGGGATAGAAAAAGAAAATATTGTAGATTAGAACAAAAAAATGTTCTTAAAAATAAACCTAACTTGTTTGAGGACAAATAATTTGTTTTTTCTTTTGATAGAGGACAAGCAAAATTTTATGTTTGGTGGAATTTGATGAACTTAAAAGTCATCTATTTTTTTAGATCATTTTTTTGGCATATTTTTATATTCAGAATATTGATTTCATTATTGAAATACAAAAATTCATCCATCTCATAGGTTGGCAAGTTTCAATTAAAAAAAGTGAAAATGTAGCAAAAATCCATGATATTAGTTAAGTCAAAGTTGTCTTAACAAAAACAAATCTATCACGACAAGAATCTAAAGTATAGATAAATATAAAGTCATAACTATTGAATTTTGTTGCAACCAACAATAAGAAGAGAAAAAGATAAAAACATTACAACTTAGTAGGTCTCTAGCAAGAGAATGGTAGTCATGACACCAGATGGAGGTGAAGACATTATTCTTTGATGTGACAAAGATAATTCATGTCATGACACACAATAAGTTGTGACCATGATATGTAAGCAAGAGCAAGAATGCAAGGCAAGAAATACAAAGGTGGATGCGATGTGTTTTTCAAGCACCACAAGATAATGAACTATGTGATGTCACAACAAGACAAATGATGTCATGACAAATAAGTATTTTAGTGAAGAACCCCAAGATGGGAATCAAGTTGTGATAGAAAATTTTGGTCACACAGCACATTTCAAGCAACTAGAAAACACTTGGTCATGACATCATAGTTAGGTCATGACAAAAAAACTAGAAGAAATAAAGAAGTGGAGGGCACGACAAAAATTTGCGTTGTCCTAATCTTTCTAGATTTCTCAAAAATAAAATAAAATTTAAGGCTCAACATAGAATTGAATAAAAAAATATTTCTTCTTCAAAAACAAGGGTACACAGATGAACTAGGAAACTAGTAGCTGACAGCTCTGCATATTTTATTTTATTTTATTTTATTTTATTGTGTTAGACTAGATCTAGATTTATTTTAGAATTTTTTTTTCATAATTTTATTTTGGATTTAGAACTCATCTTGTCAGAAATTTGAATATGAAATTTTTTTTGCTTATTTCCTATGAAATACTAGCTGTATTATTTTGAAACCGAAAGAAACTTTGAAAAATCAAATGATTCTTTTGATTGCAATCAATGTGTTCTTCCCTCATATATAGTCCATTGGTCATTGTGAGCTAGTAAATTTGAAGTATCTATAATAATGGTCTTTTCTGCAAAAACTAGTAAAAATTCTTAGAAGCATAAGTTGAAATCTAATGGGCTTATGTTGAACATCAATTAACTTGTCCCAATGTTAGTACCTAATACCCATCACTTTATTATTTCCTACCCTAATTTCCATGAGGCCCTCTAAGTGACATAGAGATAATGCATGAGGGTTAGGGAACAAGAGATTTACTGAGTATGTTAGGCTAATAGTATTGACCAAATGAGCTCTGCTAGTTTATATAAATAATCCCCATTTTACTTAGAGATGATGAAATGAAGCAATTCTCTAGATCAATTACCAAAGATATCACCTTAATCTTTCTAGTAATCGATATCCTTGTGTTGGCTCAGATCCAATTAAGGGAAGAGAAAACTCTATAAGATTTTAAGGAATGGGCATCAACTATTTGCAGAGACTTGAAAATACCCATGTTTTGGGAAGCAAAAGTCCTACAGTCTTAAGAAAGGAAATAAATTATTGAGAAAGAAAAATATCTCATTCTTATAAGAAGGCTCGAACTACCTAGTGACCACTTAGACCCTCGACATCTAGGGAAGCAAGGTTACTCAAGTGGTAAAATATATAGCTACATGAAGAGATCCAAGGCAACATTATAAATGTTCTTGATAGATTTCAATTTTTATCTATAAATAAGCCATGATAGAGAAGTCTATAGATTTTATCTATTTCATAGCATTCCATTCTAGTGTTAGTTTCTATGAGAGAACATAACAAGTCCTATATATCTTGGTAGATTTCTTTTAAATTTTTTCTTTGGATCTTAGTTCTTGTATTTTATTATATTTAAAAGTGTAGCTGAAAATATCTTACTAGTGGTTCAAATATTTTGAAACTTTAGTAGTTTGGGTAGTTGGAAAATCAATAATTTCTAATCTCCATGTCAATGATAATGGACTTACATCCATTTTTACTACTTGTATGACTTGTGCACTTGTAGTGTCATATTCTAAATTCATTTATAATTTCCATTGAACATTGTCAAAAGAGAGTGATTTAGTTTATATGAAACAAAACAATCATTTAGTATCTACCAGTAATCTAAAAAAATAGTTGAATGGTATTCTCTACACAAAGTCTCAAAAATAAAGGGCCACACTTCTCCTTTGTCTGCGGCATAATTTCAAGAAATATGAAGTCAAACTGTACTTATTTGATTTCCTCCTCTTCAACTATCATGGTCATGATAACTGCTATAACTTTTGAGGTAACTATTTCCTCCTCACAAACTACTCTATCCAAACTCACCAATGAAACTTTGAAGATAATATTTATTTCTTCTATCATACTTATGTCCAAACTCGCCAATAAGAACTTCCAAGGTAGTATTTTTTTTATGTTGTACTCAAGTTAGTATCTCTTCCTATCATGTTAGGTTGTCATAGCCATTCTTATTCCTTGTCATTCTTTTTTCTAATCTCATATAATAGCTCGGTAATAAAGTCTTTAAGTGATGAGCTAGTTTTTAGATATGATATATCAAGCCTCTTAGTATTAGATTCTTCGATTTTTTTCTTTTCTTGCATCTTCATAAGATAATTGTTGCTATATTATTATGCTGCATAATTTTGTATATTAGGTAATATCACAAATAATAATTAATGAGAGTATCTCATCAATTGAGATCACAAGTGCATGAGTCATATAAGTAGTAAAGTAGACCTTCGATTAGATATGAATCTCTTAAACAATTATATTAGTAGTTTAGTTATTCAACAATGAGACAACCCATTGTTAGTAAAATGGATATTCAAATTATGATATAATCTTAGATCCAATAGTTTATTCATATGTGATTATCTTTAAGTTAGCTCAACTTATATTATGTTTGAATAAAGAAAAATATTAAGATGTTATGCAATGACTCTTTGTCCTAATGGAAAATAATGTTGTTATCAATATTGAGCTCATCTCAATAGTGATTCCCTCATAATTGTCCTATTGATATGTCAGCATCGAAAAAATAATTCATCTATACTCAATTAGAGGTATCAAATGGACAATGTCATACTGGCACAACCCATTTTTTTCATCCCAAACAGGCCACCATGCCCTTAGTTTATATTTCATGTCATGCGTGCATGATACCGATTCAACACGACATGGTGGGCAAAGTCATGCTGACCATGGTATAAAAAATAGCACGTGGTCAACCAATTAAAATTGGCCACATGGTTGCATTGTTTTAAAAAAAATAGACTGCTCCGTGAAGTGGCAATTGAAATTCTATCGATTCGACCATCGTATCATTTGAATTAAAAAAACCTAAATAGCCTGGGTGACTACATGATGGGGATTCGGTCGGGCGGTCACCTATGCTGGTTTACCATGCAGTTGGGTTAGGCACATGGATCGTGCCTATACTAGCATGAGGCATGGTTCATGTTGGCCAAGAAAGGCATTAACCTTGCGAAGGGGCAGCCCATTCTGAATAGATGCATAGTTACAAACCATGACATGCTAGGTCAAGCATGGCTTAACCAAGCTAGGTCTCAGGCCATTCCCGGGCTGCTTTGACACCTCTATACACAATAGTCACTCATAACTTCATACCTTTTAGGAAACTTTATCAACTACTTATGATGGTTACTTTGTATGCATACTCTTATTTTCTAGCCTCATATATATTAAAGAATAAAGATTAATATAGTTTGTAAATATTTATACTTTCAACTTTGTAAGTAATATACTATCATAATTAACATACACATCCATCAATTTTTATCAGTGGGAACCATAAAAGTAAAAGTAACTCATAAAAAGTTGTCACCAACTTATGAGTCATAAAATATTTATGCATTTCCAAAAAATTTAATGTCACCATCTTCCTCAATAATGATGCCACTCGAATACTAAAGATGAACCCTTAGTATAATTTTTAATATAACATCTTTCCTAAATGAGAATTATTTCTTTTAAGATATGTACAAAGAATTGAATGTAAATATATTAATAATTTTGACTTCATAAGCACCATACTCATGATGATTTACCATATATAGATTTATCTCATATATTATATTCTAGGGGGATATCATTTCCTTCCAACTATACATACGAATGAGCCTCATGATTTACCTTTCAATATCTACAATAATAATCTTGCATAAACCTACTAATAGTTTAAAACCTAATTCAAGTTTTATTTAATCAGTCATCCATAAATATCTATAACACAAAATAAATCAAACATATTCACTCATTAATAAGAGTGTCTCTACAATCGAGATCCACAAGTATACAAGTCATACAAATTGTGTAATATTCTTACATCCAAATATTGATACCATTGAGATTGTATTGATAGTTTAATTATTCAATAATGAGACAATCCATTTTTAGTAAAATAGATACTCGGATTTATAAATAATTTTAGGTCCATAATTTATTCATTTAATATATGTGGTACTATCAAGTTGCTTGATATATATTATAATGGACACAAAATAAAAGTTAGGATATTTTGCAATGACTCCTTATCCTATAGCATACAAGATGATTATAACTATTAAGCCATTTCTAATGGTGGTCCCCTCATAGTTATCCCTTTAGTGCATAATTATAAATAAAATAATTCATCTTTGTGCAAGTGTAAATCATAACCTCATTCATTTTAGGTAACTTCATCAACTAGTCTTGATAGTTATTTTGTATGCACACTCTTATTCTTTGGCCTCCATTACTAGAAAGACAAATAATTAACATGGTTTGTAAGTATTTATACTTTTGTATTTATAAGTGTCATACTCACCCAATTAACATATGCTTTTCTTGAGTTTTACAAGTAGGAATAATACAAAAAAAAAGTAGTTCATACAGGTTGTTACTATATTGTGAGTCATAATATACTCATACATATCCCAAAAATTATATGTTAGCATCTTTTTCAGTAACAATTCACACATTAAAGATAAATCTGTTGAGAGAATATTCTATATAATATCTATTTTAATTGAGAACTAGTATCTTTAAGATATAATAATAGATTGATATGTAAAAGTATTTGTACATTAGTTTCGTAAGTACCTAACTTATAATGATTAATAAACCCAAATTTTAGGATTCAACATATTTATTTTTCTTTATAATCACAATAAAAAGCATTATCACTTCCTTCCTATCATATTCTTGTGTAAGCCTCATAGTTTACCTATCAATGTTTACCATGACGACCTTAAACAAGCACACCAATAATCAAAATTATAATTCAAATTTGATTTAGTGATCATTCATTAGGATCCACATATAAAATAAATCAGATTATTAAAGTTTTCATAATTAAAATTATTGTATCATATAATTTAAATTACACAGATCCTAAATAATGAAAGTTTGGTACAAATTCCCAAATTTATCTCTAGAGGAGAGAAGTTTAAAAGTCATGCTTCCAACTTTAGAGATCAGCCTAACTTGTGCATCCCTTTCTTGTTGTAAAACCCTTAGGGAGTGAGAAATTTTCTACTAGGATTTGTAATTGCCATTGATTTACATGTTGCCTAAAGGAGAAAGAGAATGCTTGAAAGTAGAGGTATCAACCGTGCCGGGCCGGCCCGGCCCGGCACGAGGCACGGCACGGTTCAGCCGTGCCTGGGCCGGCCTGGCACGAAAAAAATCCGTGCCGTGTCGTGCCGTGCCTGGCCCGGCAGGGTTCGGCCCGCGGCATGGCGAACCGGCACGAATTTATCCCGTGCCGGGAGCCCTGTGAGTTCGACCGCATGCTTCCCCTCCCGCAAAAAAAGACCGCGGGTCAGGTCTAATTCGACTTGACCCGCGGTCCCCGTTTCCCGAACCGCTCGGACAGGTTTGCTCGAGCGGGCCAGGCGAGGCATGGCACGGCCCGCCGTGCCTACGGGCCGTGCCGGGCCTGATTTTTTTAAACCGTGCCGGGCCAAGCACGGCACGGAAGCACGATCGTGCTGGTTAAAAATGGGCCGTGCCGTGCCGGGCCGGCCCGTTTGACACCTCTACTTGAAAGATTTTCAAAAAAAAATTCTACTTTTATGCTCGATCATTATTGTATTACTCATAAGTAATAATCATGACTTTCATAAGAAAGTTACTAATTTAGCTTTTATCTTATCAGTTTGATGTTGACTCTAGAAAATGAATATGCCTTTATTAAATATCTTGATCTTTCTGTAACATAAAATTATGTTACTAGCAATGACCATGAATTGCACTAAATCTCTCTACAACATAAAGTCGTGTCACTCTAAAAAGGCCACATCTTCATGTTTTTATTCATTTATAGTCTAAAGAGGATAATGATAATGTGAAGTGGCAATGAAGTAGAGATGAATTCTCATATTATTATATTTCTATGGTGTTGTGTGAAGGCCATAACATTGGTAAATGACCTTTCTTATGTTAGTTATGGCCGCAACTCTTGGAGCTGGCTGCAACACAAATGTAACCCTTCATATCTTTTAAGTATTTGTGACACTAGTCCTTGTTTCTCTCATATAACACATTAACATGTAATATTAGGATGTTGTGACAGTGGTACTAATTAACTTTCACAACATGTTGTGGCTATGCCTTCTTTCAAGGATAAGAGTCACAACTTTAAAAATAATCATACTCAGGTAATATCTTAAGTAATATTTAGTGTCCCAAAGTCATGACTATGAATAATTATCATGATATTGGCATGAGTTGTTGTGAACTTGTAATGTTTTGTAGTTCAAAAATTGTGGCATTATAAATACTACTATCTCTAACTTGAGACTACTGAGTCATATAAAGATAAAGTCACCAAAACATAAATTTGGTCGTGACCATGAGCACCATTAGAATACTTCATTTTTATGATAGATAATTAATATTATAACTATTTAAATTTTATGAGCTAAGTGTAATTGTGACTCTATGATAATATTAGAGTCATTAAGAATGTGTCATATGGTGAAAATATTATGCTAATGAGTTAGTAGGGTCATGAAATTGATAATTTTTCTCAATCAATTAGGTAGAGTTTCCACCAAGAATGGACACTGAAACTATGTGAGACTCACTGATCTACCTTTTTTCTTCTAAATACCTTTAGAATTCATTGATTTCATAACTATTTATCAAAACTTTACAAAATACTAAAAAACATAAAATCAATACATATTAGCTTTATTTTCAAATGTACATATCATTATCAACTATCAAAATATATAAAAATATTCAATAAATTATCCACCAAATAATGTGCCATCAAATCTAGGAATTAATATTAATCTTGCAGTTTTTAATGACTTGTGGAATACCTAGGGAGTTCGAAAGTCACCATATGATTTCATAGTTGCATCATATCATTGCTTGTTGCATAGAGGAAGAGGAAGAATAAATGAAAGATTTTTATGGATTTTTTTTATCTTTCACTTTTATACATGAATGACTCTGCATTAGTCTAAGTAAGAAATCAAAACTTTCAAAAGAAAGTTATAACTTTGGCCATCTGCTCTTAAGTATGAGTTCATGACTCTATAAAGTAGTTGCAACTCTGCATTGTATTTGATTTTTCAATAACATAAAGTTGTGGTGCTAGTAATGACCATGAATTGAGCCTAATATCTTTATAACAAAAAGTCATGGCACTATGGAGTGGCCATGATTTCATGCATTTATTTTCTTGCCTTTAATAAAGGGTCACGATGATAAAAAATGTCTATAGTGCAATGGACTTCTCATATTGTTATATGTTTATGATGATATTAAAAAAATAATACATTTGCATTGGTCTATCTTGATTATTATATGGTCATGTTACTAGAAAACAATCATGGTATTGAGAAGGTTTCTCTTGTGTATCTTGTGGTAGTGGCACTATGAAATGGTCTCATCACATAATTTGTGCTTCATATGTGTCAAGTGTCTATGGCACTGTAAGTGATTATGACATTGACATTCACTTCTCTCATATATTATGTTTCCATGATGTTGCAAGAATACCAGAACACTCTCAATTAGCTCGAGCTAAAACTCATATCTTTTCATTCCTTCGAAGATAAGAGTCATGGCCTTCAAAAATGATCCAACTTGAGTAATATTTTGTATATTTTTAGTGTTTCAAATATAATGACTCTGAATAATTACCATGACTTTGGCTTGAGTAGTTTTGGCTATATAATTTTCAATAGCTAAAAAGTCATGACTTTGTACAAAAGTCAGAGCTCTGACTTAAAACTATCGAGCTATAATATCACAATTAATGTTATAGCTATTTAAAAGTTATAATATTAGGATATAGTTATGACCTTTAGCACCTTTGGGGTACTTTGTTATTATGATATACAATTAATGTTGTAGCTAATTAAATTTTATGAAAGTATGAATATGACTCCATGATAATATCGCAACCACTAAGAATGTGTTATATAGAAGAAGGATTATGCTAAAGAGTTGGTAGGATTATAGCATACAAAGATTATCAAGATCTATTAGGAATAGTTTTGGTAAAGAATGAATACTTAAACTTTGCAAGATTTCATTTCTATAACATCAGTTAAATACCTCCAAAAACTAATCAATTTCATGATTATATATCAAAACTCACCAAAACTCCATTGTAATGAAATCAATTCATAATATCTCCTATTTCATGCCTAAACATCATCATAAAGTACTAAAATATTTAGGAATATTTGATACTTTGAACACTAAATAACCACATATTCAAGAATTCATTGAGTTTAGAAAGTGATTTTTCTAGGATCCTATTTTAGCGAGGCCTTTCTCCTTTCATATCATGTTCAAAATCTCTATACTAAGAATCCATCTAAAAAGAAGTGTGTTCAATATCATTATTTGATACAAAATAAAAGTCATTATAAAGATAAGAATGTGCTTCATCATAGTTAAAATCTAACCAATATATGGTACTCTCATTTCTATAAGTCCTAATGTATTATCTCAGTTCCAAAGTTTTGCTCATGTAAGGGTGGTAGCAAAAATAAAAAGAAAATAAAATTAAAAATATAATTACTACATTTATAAGATAAATACAACATATGCAATACAAATCTTAGTAAAACAAAATAAGATAATGTTATCAAAACTACTAAAATAATATTATACCTTTTAAAAAGTAGTTGCATCCATTAATATTGACCAACCAAACTAGAAATACAATTCTCAACAATGATACCAAAAACTTATTATGAATTTGTTACAACGCCTAGTTTTATGGTTGTCTCAAAAACTAATTGGTAAAAACTCTTTTATCTAATATTATTCTACAAGTAAATGAGTAGCATAAGTAATAAACTAGAACTTTAGACAATATATTGATCCCATAGGGATTATATACACAATAGTAAATTAGTCAATGATAGTTAATAGTTATTCTAGTGGGCATGATAAATATGATTCAAGTCGTAAAACATAAATTCTAGGGATGTTTACTATTTTTATTTGTTATAGAATTCATAAATAATCATATTGTAATTATTCTCAATTATAAAATTACCTCTTGTCATGCTGGCATACAAGGTGAATATTAACTATTCATAGAGGTGTCAAACGGGCCGGGCTAGCTCGGCCTTCCCTATTTTTTGGTGGACCATTTAGGCCACCGTGCCATGACTAGCACGACATGCTTGAGCAGAGCTAGCCCAGAATAGTTTGCCAGCCTAGTTTGTAACTAGTTCGGGCTGGTTTGTGCCTAGACTTGCCGGGTACAGGTCGGATTCTAGTTGGTTCGGGCTTTTAGGAATTGGATCATCCCAAACTTCAAAATTATTATGAATTTTAAATTTTAAAACAAAAATAAAATTAATTAATTAATTAATTAAATTAATAAAACAACTAATAACTAAAAAGTAAAAACTAACAACTCACAACTAAAAACACGTAAAAATTACAAAATAATAATTAACAAAGCAAGTGCAAGACCAAGATTAAATAATTAAAAGATAAAAAATAATACATCAAAAATAAACTCATAAATATAAAATATGAATGCATTCCCATAAGAAAGTTTCTAAATAAAAAAACTTAATAAAAAACATCAAGCTCAATCCCCAAAGTCAAATGAAAAAAATAAATAAACAAAAACAATCCAAAATGATAAATGAAATGGTAAATCTCATCAGCATATAATCAATGATGACATCTGTATCACTAACAATAGGCCGTATGTAGTAAAGTAGGCCCATCTCAATGCCTCAATCTCATCTCAGTCATCAATCATCATCAAAATCTGATGAAACATCATCAGCAACCAACTCCTCTGCTCCTACTGTAGTTCTAGCACGATTCTAGATGCCTAAGCTCGAATCCTTTCAATTCTTTATGCATGCTAATGGCTCAATAATATCTAATCATTATCTAGATATATCTAAAATCATATGTACTACAACAACAAAAACTGACTCCGATGCTATACTTGATACCATAAAACTCAGTAGATCCTATTCTATCTTAGACAACATAGGATAGGTGGGCTCATATGATTTTCACCACAATAAAATATCAAGATTCTTATTATTGGTATATGATAGGATTGAGCACTTATTGGTATCTAAGTACCGAGATAGTTCACTTCTATTCGATGGTTCACCCTATCATTTCTCCCTCGCTAACTATAGGTATCAAATGGGCCATGTTGGGCTAAAACAGCCAATTTTTTTTGGCACGTATGGGCCCATTTGTTGTGCTAGGCACGACATGCTACATTAACCATGTTGTGCCTAGCATGGCATGGTTCACTGAGGGGTAGGCCCAGCACTGCTTGCCACTTATAATCAGCTCAGTTTCAGGTTGGTTCGTGCTGGGAACATATACATTTGGGTTGAGATAATCCCAATTCTATGTTAAGATAATTATTAACCTAGGATTGGGTTAGTGTGTCAGCCATCAGGCATCGTCGCATTGCCTGGCAATGATCGCACCATCACCGTGTCACCCATCGGGCATCAGCCATAACTGGGATGCACCATCGCTTGTATAATGCTCACGTGCCAGGCACCTTGGTCAGGTCTAGCAAGACACGTGGGATAATTTTCCTAGCCACAGCATGACACGAGTTGTGCTGAGAGTCCACCCAATGAGGGCCTAAGCACGATCCTAGACCATGCAGGGCCGGGCAAGGCATGGCTGAACCAGGATGGGCTTTGGGCCAGGCTCAGGTTGACACCTCTATTGCTAATTGAATGGATAAGTCATTATCTCTGAATATGGTATTCATATCCATACTCAGATCATCACTACTATTACCACCATACCTAGTATCGTAGTATGCAAATAGCTCGGTCAATTTCTCGCGAATGGACCATTCAAGTTGGTCTTCATGGTTCATGCACAAAGATATGTATGTCAAAATGTTCCCTATTCTTTGTTCTTATTCAACACATGACTCCAATATCAGGCATGTATAATCCATATAGTATCTCATATCTGATTGAAATTTCTTTTTCTTTAGACCCACAGACAAACAAATACTACCAAACTCATATTATGTGTGAGGC
Source organism: Sapria himalayana (assembly GCA_029783825.1). Classification (NCBI taxonomy): domain Eukaryota; kingdom Viridiplantae; phylum Streptophyta; class Magnoliopsida; order Malpighiales; family Rafflesiaceae; genus Sapria; species Sapria himalayana. Next base: position 927,661 of record JAREIK010003076.1, on the reverse strand, counting down.
GTACGAAATAAATTTAGTAAGTTATGTATTTTTTCTAAAGCGAGGGAAAAAATCTTCATTCCTGCATGTACAATGAGGTTAATGATGTGACACAATCATTTAACAATGGAAAATCTCTCCTAATGGTCAATCTCTAATAGTTTTAACCGACATGTTAATGACTACTCTATTGTTAGATGTATTATCAAATATGATACTATATATTTTATTTTGAATATTATATTCTCTAAATATTCTCATTATGTACTCATAAATAGTCGTGTAATCATGTGGATAGAGAATCTCCGAGAATCCTAATATTTTTTTTATTTAGTGTTCATTTTAAATTTACATAGTGGGCAGTGAAACATGCATAAGATACATCATTGTGACTGGTCTAGATATCAAACATCACGGATACAACTCCAATCCACTATATGTCCTATATTTATTAATTATTTTTTTTTTCTAAGTTATAGTATTTTAGTATGTCGTTCCTAGATGTGGACATAGGAATCCTATGATATGCAGGTTGAAAATAAGTTGGCATTATACTGACTACACATGGATCCTCTGAAAATCTAATTGGAAGATCCATCATGGTGATCAATTTGGTCATGCCTTCCCTCCCTAACTCGTTGTGGTATATGAAGGGGGTCAACATTGAGGTTGAATTAAATCCTTCCTCAAATAACCAACCACTGAGTTGAGTTTGCGTAGGATCTAATCCACCATGTTTTTTGGTGCATTGTTTAACATGGCTCTTAAGGTGCCCACTCTCACATGAACTCTTACTGGTTAATATTTTTTTATAATATTTACATTATATTGATTCTTCATTGGTACCCCTAACATTTATTTATTGTATTATATTAAAGTGAATCTAAACTATTAATTTTCTTCTAGTTTTTTATTTTTTAAATGTTTGAGTTTGAGTCGAGATAACCGGCGAAAACAAAGTTTCAGCGGACTTGGCCTTTTTCGTAGGATTATCATTATCTATATTATAATTTTCAATATTTATATTCAATTTGTTATCATAATTAAAATTACTATTTGTCATTTTAATTTTTATTAGTTTTTTAACTATATTGTAATTAATATTTTTTAAAATTATATATTAATTAATTTTAATTAAACTAAAACTAAAGTCTAAAAGTATAAAGTTTTAACTAAAATTTAAGAAAAACTTAACTAAACAAAATTTAAAAATTAATACCCATAATTCGTAAGATCCCATTTGCTTTATTATGTCTGCACCACAATCGATAGGTCACACTCCACACCTAAGTCCCGAAAGTCAAAACCGAAATGAGAGACTAGGAGAGAGAGAGAGAGAGAGTTGAGAAAAGAATTTAGAGGTGTCGAAGGGGCCGGGCCGGCCCATCACAGCATGAGGCACGGCATGATTCGGCCGTGCCTGGGCCGGCCCGGCACGTTTTTAAACCGTGCCCGGGCCCGTGCCGTGCCCGGGTTAGGCACGAGCCGTGCCGTGCCTGGCCCAAGCCGTGCCGTGGTGGGGCACGGTATTTTCCCGTGCCGGTTAGGTTTCACGTGGGCGGCGGGCATGCGTGGGCGTGACTCGGGCCCTCCCGAAATAAAGCCCAGGGGTCGGGTCTGAATGGACCCGACTCGCGGTCCCGACTCCCGACCCGATCCCAACGGGAAAAAAAAAATTTCAAATCATATTGGATTTCAGCCGTTGGATTCACCTCCAACGGCTAGGGGGCAGAATCCAACGGTCCTCGTGATTATGCCCCCTAATTATATATTAAAAAATCAAAAAAATATAAAAAAAATATCTTTTTTTATAAAAAATTAATATCTTTAATATATAAATTCTACCCCCCTCCCTATAACATTTATGTTTTTCAAAAACATAAAACCTCTCAAAACATTCTCTCTCTCACATAAACCGTGCATCTCTCTCGGGCCTCGTGATTTTGCTTTCGGCTTGGATTTTCATGAAACTCGACTTGAGTTTTGAACATCAGAGCTTCCTGCGGTGCACCTTGCACGTGACTGACCTCATTGCTTTTATCGGGTAATTTATTTTACGTTTTTATTTACTTTCTCTCTCTAAAGCTTCTCTCTCTAGAAAAACTTAGGAAAAAATAAAAAACATAAAAAATGAAAAATACACCTGACACGTATTTAAATTTGGAAAATGAAAATGTTAGTGTTACACAGACGTCTGCGGCTGCTGAAACTTTGGTTTCTCCAGTCGTCTCAACCCAAAGTTCTAAAAAACAAAAAACTAGGACTTCTGTAGTTTGGACTCATTTTAAAATCATAACACAAAAAAATGTTAGGGGTGAGGAACTAGAAATGGCACAGTGCAAATATTGTATGAGACTTTTAACATGCAAGAGTTCATGTGGAACTGGGCACCTTAAGAGGCATGCCGAATTATGCACCAAAAAACATGGACCCTTAGATCCTAGGCAAACCCAACTTGGCACTACATTTTTTGAGACTGTATCGAGTTCAGCCTCAAAGTTTACTCCCTTCGTATACTCCAGCGAGTTGGGTAGGGACGGCATGGCCAGGCTCATCACATTGATGGGTCTTTCGATCAGATTTTCGGAAGATCCGAGGGTAGTGCGCATCATGCAGACTTATTTTCAGCCATCCTATCGTAGGATTCCTAGGTCCACATCTAGGAGTGACATACTAAAGATATATAAGTTAGAAAAACAAAAAATAATTAAGGAATTATTGACATGTCACGATGATTCTTCTTATGCATGTCTCACGAGTCATTATGTAGATTCTAACTGGACAATCAATAAAAAAATATTTGGATTCACTGAGATTCTTCATCCTCATGATGGCCCGGCCATTTTTGAGTGTATGATGAAAATATTTAGGGAATATAAAATTCAAAATAAAATTTTTAGTGTCACTTTCGATAATGCTGCGAATAATGGAGTAGCGATCAAAATGTTTGTTAGGAATATTAGAGACGCACCATTAGGAGAGATATTTCATGTCAGATGCATGTGTCATGTTATTAACCTGATAGTTCAAGCGGGTATGAAGGTCTGTTCCCCCGCGTTGGAAAATATACGCAATGCACTCAAGTATATTCGCACTCCTCGCAGACTACAAGAGTTTGGTAATCTCTGTTTGTCTGCGAATCTTAAGAAGAAGAAATTCCAATCAGATGTGAGACATCGTTGGAATTACACGTACCTGATGTTGGAATCATGTGTTGGATACGAACACGTGATATCTGACTACGTCAATAGTAAGAGTGGCGAACTTATTATTGACGACACTGACTGGGCTTCAGGAATTTCATAAATGAAATTCCTGAAGATATTTTATGACACGACGAACATGTGTTCGTCGGTTTATACGTCCACCACTTGCATTGCACTCCGTTGCATATGCAACATTAGTAGCATGTTTAGGAAGTATCGAGCTGACCCGACGCTTAGCCATATGGTTGCAGAGATGGAGACCAAGTACCTGAAGTACTGGTCCACCATTCCATCTCTTTATTTCCTTGCAGCATGCATTGACCCTAGGGCTAAGGTGGAAGGGGTTGAAAACACCCTGACTTTCATTTCCTAGTGCATGAACCTGGAAGAGCCACCTGAAGGGTTCATTTACGAGAAGTTGACAGACCTGTTCACATACTACGATACTAGGTATGGTGGTGGTGGTGGTGAGACTGTGAGTACGGACACTGATACCTTGTTCGGAGATGACGATTATTCCATTAACCTAGCGAGGGGGAAACGTATGGGTGGACCTTCACATAGTAGCGAGCTGTCTCGGTACTTAGATACCGATTACTGCTCAATCCTATCACCCTCCTGACAATAAGAATCTTGATTTATTACAGTGGTGGAAATCATATGAGTCCGCCTATCCCGTGCTATCTAGGATGGCACGGGATCTACTGACTCCTCCGGTATCGAGCGTAGAATCGGAGTCTGCTTTTTCTGTTGCAGTGAACGTGATTTCGGATAGGAGATCGAGATTACGTCCAGATATGGTTGAGGCCTTGGCATGTTTGAAGGATTGGGAGGAATCGAGATTTAGCATCAGTGATCGTGCTGAAGCTGGGACTGTGACAGACATTGCAGTCGCATCCACATCCACTACGATGGCGGAGGAGGTGCTTGCCGATGATGATGATCCATATGATACTGATCTTGATGTTGAGGCTGATGATTCTCATGATATGCCGCTTGACGATTGATACTCATCTGCTCTTTTTTTTCGATGTTTTTTTATTTATTTTATTTATACACTTTGTTTGTACTTTGTACCATACGTTGTGTTGAAACTTATACTTGTTTTGTTCGGACTATTGGTTTCAAAAGCATGAATGGTAATTTTTCATTTGTGTAGTTTAATTTTTTTTTAATTAAAATTTTTACTAACTTAATATATTTATTTATTATTTTACGATTTAAATTTTATTTTAAAATTTAATAACTTTAAATTTTAATATATAATTAATAAATTATAATAATAAAAAAAGCTAAACTTAATTGAAAAAAAAAAAATTTTCTAATATTTGTTTGTTTTATTTAATTTTAAATGTAATAATTTTTACAAAAAAATATATTTTTTAATTATTACTAATACTCTAAAGTCTATATAGAAACTTAATAAAAAATTTAAAAAAAAAATAAAACATTTTCCTAATCTGCCATTTTGGCATTTTCAGCCCGTGCTCGTGCTTGGCTCCCGGGACCCGGACCCCGGTTGGGCCGGTCCCTCATTGCGGCTCCCGCCCCACCCCGCCTGCCCTTCCCCTGCCGTGCGCCCGTTCCGCCTGGCCAAGCCAAGTCATTCCCACGGGCCGTGCCGTGCCCGCCTTTAACTCACCGTCCCGTGCCGGGCACGGCACGGTAGCACGACCGTGCTCGTGAAAAACGGGCCGTGCCGTGCTGGGCCGGCCCGTTTGACACCTTTACGTTCACTGCAACAGAAAAAGCAGACTCTGATGCTACGCTCGACACCGGAGGAGTCAGTAGATCCCGTGCCATCCTAGATAGCACGGGATAGGTGGACTCATATGATTTTCACCACTGTAATAAATCAAGATTCTTAGTATCAGAATGTGATAGGATTGAGCAGTAATCGGTATCTAAGTACCATGACAGCTCGCTCCTATGTGATGGTCCAGCCCTACGTTTCCCCCTCGCTAGCTGAATGGAATAATCATCATCTCCGAACAAGGTATCAATGTCCGTAATCACAGTCTCACTACTACCACCACCATACCTAGTATCGTAGTATGTGAATAGGTCAGTCAACTTCTCGTGAATGAACCCTTCAGGTGGCTCTTCCAGGTTCATGCACGAGGAAATGAAAGTCAGGGTATTTTCTACCCCTTCCACCTTAACCCTAGGGTCCATGCATACAGCGAGACAATAAAGAGATGGAATGGTGGACCAGTACTTCAAGTACTTGGTCTCCATCTCTGCAACCATATGGCTAAGCGTCGGGTCAGCTCGATACTTCCTAAACATGCTACTAATGTTGCATATGCACCGGAGTGCAATGCAAGTGGTGGGCGTATAAACCGACGAACACATGTTCGTCGTGTCATAAAATATCTTCAGGAAATTCATAAATGAAATTCCTGAAGCCCAGTCAGTGTCGTCAATAATAAGTTCGTCACTCTTACTATTGACGTAGTCGGATATCACGTGTTCGTATCCAACACATAATTCCAACATCAGGTACGTGTAATTCCAACGATGTCTCACATCCGATTGGAATTTCTTCTTCTTAAGATTCGCAGACAAACAGAGAGTACCAAACTCTTGTTGTCTACGAGGAGTGCGAATATACTTTAGTGCATTGCGTATATTATCCAACGCGTGGGAACACACCTTCATACCCACTTGAACAATCAGGTTAATCACGTGACACATGCATCTTACATGAAAGATCTCTCCTAATGGTGCGTCTCTAATATTCCTAACAAACATATTGATCGCTACTCCATTATTAGAAGCTTTAACGAATGTGACACTAAAAATTTTTTTTTGAATTTTATATTCCCTAAATATTTTCATCATGCACTCAAAAATGGCCGGGCCATCATGAGGATGAAGAATCTCAGTGAATCCTAATATTTTTTTATTGATTGTCCAGTTAGAATCTACATAGTGACTCGTGAGACATGCAAAAGAAGAATCATCGTGACTTGTCCATATATCGGACGTCACGGACACCACTCCACTATATGCCATAAATTCCTTAATAATTTTTTGTTTTTCTAACTTATATATCTTTAGTATGTCACTCCTAGATGTGGACCTAGGAATCCTACGATAGGAAGGCTGAAAATAAGTCTGCATGATGCGCACTACCCTCGGATCTTCCGAAAATCTGATCGGAAGACCCATCAATGTGATGGGCCTGGCCATGCCGTCCCTACCCAACTCGCTGGAGTATACGAAGGGAGTAAACTTTGAGATTGAACTCGATCCAGTCTCAAAAAATGTAGTGCCAAGTTGGGTTTGCCTAGGATCTAAGGGTCCATGTTTTTTGGTGCATAATTCGGCATGCCTCTTAAGGTGCCCAGTCCCACATGAACTCTTGCATGTTAAAAGTCCCATACAATATTTCCACTGTGCCATTTCTAGTTCCTCACCCCTAACATTTTTTTGTGTTATGATTTTAAAATGAGTCCAAACTACAGAAGTCCTCCTAGTTTTTTTCTTTTTAGAACTTTGGGTTGAGATGACTAGAGAAACCAAAGTTTCAGCAGCCGCAGACGTCTGTGTAACACTAACATTTTCATTTTCCAAATTTAAATACGTGTCAGGTGAATTTGTCATTTTTTATGTTTTTTATTTTTTTCTAAGTTTTGCTAGAGAGAGAAGCTTTAGAGAGAGAAAGTAAATAAAAACGTAAAATAAATTACTCGGTAAAAGCAATGAGGTCAGTCACGTGCAAGGTGCACCACAGGAAGCTCTGATGTTCAAAACTCAAGTCGAGTTTCACGAAAATCCAAGCCGAAAGTAAAATCACGAGGCCCGAGAGAGAGATGCAAGGTTTATGTGAGAGAGAGAAAGTTTTGAGAGGTTTTATGTTTTTGAAAAACATAAAAGTTATAGGGAGGGGGGTAGAATTTATAGATTAAAAATATTAATTTTTTATAAAAAAAGATATTTTTTTTATATTTTTTTGATTTTTTAAAATATAATTAGGGGGCAGAATCACGAGGACCGTGGGATTCTGCCCCCTAGCCGTTGGAGGCGAATCCAACGGCTAAAATCCAATATGATTTGAAAATTTTTTTTTTCTCGTTGGGATTGGGTCGGGAGTCGGGACCGCGGGTCGAGTCCATTCAGACCAGACCCGCAGGCTTTATTTCGGGAGGGCCCGGGTCATGCCCACGCATGCCCGCCGCCCGCGTGAAACCTACCCGGCACGAGCCATGCCGGGCCAGGCACAGCACGATCCCGGGCACGGTTTAAAAACGTGCCGGCCCGGCCCATTTAACACCTCTAATTTCACCTCAAAAAGTATACATCATTATGTTCATGGTCATTTCCACGTATACTCTTTTTATCCAATAATTCAACTATCCTTGATGACTGCTTTGAGTGTTTTTAATTCTATAACCTCTAATGTCTCAAGGATATAAAATAATGTTTATATAAAGATTTTTGTACTTTTATATTCATAAGCATCATACTTATGACAGTTAACATACATCTTTTCATGAATCTCACCTATTGAATTCATACAAAAAAATAACTCAAAGAGTGTCAACACTATATGAGACTTTTCTACTTAAGGGTATCCCATGACATACATATCACTTTTCATCATAATCAACACATGACTATCATACTAGGTTGAAATCCCTAGATTAGACATTCTACTTAAACAACACATTGCCCGAAAGTCAATTCTCTAGAAATTACACAATGGATTGGTCATGAGTATATTCATTATTTCAACTTTGTAAGAACTATACTTGCAATGATTAAACATATAACAATCTTAGGTTTTCACATATAGATTTATATCACGTATTAAAACTAGAAGGATTGTCACTTCATTCTTGCCATAGCCCATGAGTATTTCTCATGACTAACCTATCACCGTCCAATATGGTCGACAAGCATGAACCTATAATATATAAAATCGATAACTATTAGTACCAAATAACAATAATATCCATCAAAATTTAAACCACAATATTACAACAAATATAAATTCTATAAAATCAAATCATCATAACACAAGTAAACAAAATCAACCCTAGATCTCAATTTAGCCTAACATTGAGAAAGAATTCAAACAAAATATATTGAGAGATATCTCATAGAATTGAGGGTTACCAAAGAAAGGCTAAGTAAGAATCAAAATCTCAAAACATAATCTCAAATAAATATTGATCACTTTCGTCATGGATTTGCCCTTAATTGACGGTTGAAATAATGTCATTTCGGGGTTTTCATGCTATTGCCTCAAAATCAAAATCCATTCTCCTCTTTTTGTGAATTTTTTATGTATTACTTTTATAATATGAGGATCTAAATGATGTTTTTATCTAGAAGTAATACCACTGACTTGAGGTCATAAATTTATTATGTCATCAAATCTTCTTTGGAGTAAATGATTTATAAAAGCACTAAATGTCTCAACTCATGTAACTCCCCGGTGAAGCATGATGCCATGACATTAAAAATATTGTGACTGAAAAAAATTATTTCTAGAACACAAATTCATGGTGTTGAAATTAACTACAACTTATTATTTATTTCTAGAGCAAAATGTTTTAGTACCAGAAATGATCATGACTAATATATTTGTTCTTAGGAACACAAAGTCATAATACTGAGAATAATCAAAAATTAGATATTTTTCTCACTAGAGCATAGAATCATAACATTGGAAAAGCCACGAACAAAGTAAACATTCTCTAGAACAAGTCCAAAGAAAATATTATAATGCCTCAAAATACTTAGTATTTTGGCTCTATATTGAATAATTCATTATCTAGAAATTATTATGACTAATTATACTAGTGAAGTACTTGGCTAATATGATATGAAAATAAGATCATGACAATAAAGATATTTTAGAAAAAGTATGGCTGAGACTCAAAGAAAATGGCATGGCTATGAAGAATATATTGTACAATTAAATGATAATGTCAACTTCATAGTAGAGTCATAGCATACAAAGATTATCATGACTAATTTTGTCGAATTATGAAAATGAAAGAATATCAAAACTACTTAGTAGCATAGTGCAAGGTAAACCTAATTCGTGATATTAAAAATTTCTTGACTGTTCACCACTTTTCTCCTTTCCAAGTTATCGTCTCACCAAGTCTACCAATATCTCCCAAAATAACTAATTTCACAAAAATTTATCAATTTCTTTCAAAATAGATAATAAGTGAAATCTTTTCAATTAATAATCAAATGCATACAAACAAAATAGTAAATACATATCAAATGACCCAAAGAAGTTAGTAACTAGAGTACTGAATAATTATATGAGTAGTTTGGCTAACCAATTAGTGAACTAACTACTACTTTTGTTAAGAAGAAAAACTTAGATCTCAGATAAATACTTTGAATCTAGGGTTAGCTTAGTTACTTATATATATAGAGATTTAAGTAATATTGAGATAATAATATGCTCAATTATTAGATAAATAGCAGATAAATGTAACTTTTCTCATTTATTCACTTGGTATACAAGGTGGTTATTAACATTGGATTATGTTTAATACACTATGTACTAAATTTTTTGAGTTATTTAGAAAGTATGTCTTGTAGTGTTTGTATTTATTCTAGTACTTATTGGATAAATTTCATTAAATTCTAAGTTTATGAGAATTTGATAATTATTATTTAAATTATAATAATTTTGGGTGAAATTAGTAAATTTGGTGGAGAAAAACTTTGAGGGGAGAGAAGTGCTATGGAGAGTCATGACAATTCTCTTGTCATGACTTTGGTATATCTTCCAAACTTATTCTTGATTAGTTGTGGCATCCCTTATTGATCATAACAATATAAAAAATAGTCATGACATTCATTGTATGTTATGGTTCTACAACTAAGTTGATACAATGATTTCATTGTGTAAGAGAATCTTTGTGGCAGTGACCTTCTTTTAAGTTATGACCACACTATCTTTTAAATACTTAATAGTTGTGATATCATTTTTTTCATCACAATAGCTAATTACCCCATTGGAAGTGGTAATTTCCAATGCCATAATATATTTTATGTAGAGCCAAAATACGAAGTTTTTTGAGAATGCAACAGCATTATTTTTCATAGTGACTATTTATTCTAGAGAGTATTTATTATGGTAATGACTTTCCAATACCATGAAATTGTGTTCTAGAGAGAAAACACTAAAATCATGACTAATTTTAGTATTGTGATTTTGTATTACATAGAGTAATTGTCTCGGTCATGACAATCTTAGTGTCGCAACATTTTGCTCAGAAAGCCAAGACCAAAGTCATGGCCAACTCAAATCCACAACTTTATGGTATAGAAAGTAATTATCTCAGTCATAGGAATCTCAGTGCAATGACACTTTGCTTAGAAAGCCATAAGCAAAGTTGCTACCAATTCTTCCATTGTGATTTTGTGTTATAAAGAGTAAAGACATCAGTCATAATTATTCTCAATATACCATGATATTAAGTGCTCTAGATAAGATATGAAAAGAAGATAATGTTGATACCTCAAGTCTATACCATGACTTCCAACTTAAAATTGTACATGGATCCCCAAAGTATAAAGTGATACTTAGAGGAATACAAAAAAGAGAAAAAATAAGTTTAATCATAATGAGTATGATACTTAATAAGTTGAAAATACTAACTTAAGACCAATCAATTATGTATTTTCTATAATTAATAAACTTTGGGTTATGTGGAAGTTATGTATAATATTTAACCTATGATTTTCATCATAGTGTGAGAGTCATGTGTCAAGTGTGGTAGATGATGATAGGTTTGTCATGAGATACTTGCAAGTGGGGAAGACTAGTATAGTCATGATAGTATCTTATTTTACATCTTTAAGTCAATTATAGTATTGAGAATAAAATTACATATTCAAAGTAATCATCAAGGTTAGTTAGTATATTACTTAAAAAGAATTGATGTGGGAATGACTCATGCATAAAATGAATCATGGCTTTGGTCTTAAAATACAAAGGAGAAAATTATGAGGGGATCATTCTTGGTAGTGGCAATTCAATAATAATGGACAACATGTATGCCAAGAGGACACATGTATGTCCAATAATCAAACCTGACATTAACAAAATACAAAAGAAATATTATACAAGGACATGAGCTAATCATAGAGTATGAGTATCATTTCAAATACCAATAATATCTATTCAACTTGAGCATCATTTAGTTCACTATTGGTTGATTGAACTACCTTCATAATTAATATGAGATCGATATCTAGACTTATGTCTAATTTATTACTTATATAAATATTATACTTGTGAAGCTATATTAGATGACAGATCCTCGCCTAATGAAATTTTGGAATCAAGTCAATTAGTGATAGTTTTGGTGCCCTAACAAAGCCACAAGTTTTTGATTCCATTACTAATGTTTATTTTATTATAGATTGATTAATCAACTTGAGTTGATTTAATTATCATTGCAAAAGAATAGTTTTGTTTCTAGTTATGTTGATTGTTTGGTATGTAAATTATTGAATATTTTTATATATTTAAGATGATATTAATGATATCTAAGCATGGAAATAGACTATAATTGGATCGATTTCACAACTTTAAACTTTTGGTGGATTTTGATGAATAGTCATAAAATTATTATGATTTTTGAGGTAATTGGAGACTTGGTTATGTGTGATTCATCGAGTAATTTTGGAATCTATTCTTGACTAAAATTTTGCATATTTTGTTATGGTAATTTTTGTATGTCATTATTCTATCATCTTAATAGAATAATCTTTCAATTGTGCAATATATATTTTTTGGTTGTGATATTATATTGGAGTCCAATCACATTTATCTCATAACAATTAAATGCTTTTGATATTAATTTTACATCATAGTAATCTAGTATCCTACTTATATTAAAAATTATGGTCACTTCTTAGTGTCATGATTTTACCTTTTCTAAGGCTTTGTATTCTCTAGTTAGGACTATAACCCACTCGCAAAACTATCATTTTTAGGCTACAAAAAATTATAGAGCCAAAACTATTCAGTCCAAAGTCATGGTAATTATTCTATGACATGAATTTTGGACATATTAAATAGGGTATTACTCGAGCATGACCATTTCCATAGTTATGACTCTTGATCTTAAGAGAAAGCAAATCTATGACTTAGACAAACAAGCTAACTACCAAAGCCAAGTCATTCTTAGTTTAATGACCATTTGATGCAAAAAATGACCAAAGCCAAGTCATTCTTAGTTTCATGACCATTTGATGCAAAAAAAGACCAAAGCCAAAGTCATGGTCATTCCTAGTACCTGATCTATTTGATCCAAAAGAAATACCAAAGTCATGACTAATTCACAAAGTCATGACTGATTCACAAAGTCATGACTTTGTCTTATAAAGATAATAATATATAAGTTATGGACACTTCCCATCACAACTTTATGTCATAGAAAAATAAAAGATATTCCAAAGTCATGCACAAAAAAATACCAAAGCCAAAGCCTAGAGCTCAAGAGACAAAGATAAAAGTCATGACATCTTTTGAAAGTTATGACTTTCTACTTGGATCAATGCCTAATTTATGAAGTATAAAATTAATCACAAAGACTCAAAAGAGAGGAGAGGCCCAAAAAATAATCTTCTTCTTTACTCTCTGGAACCAAAATGCAAACCATAGTATAATAATCCTAGGGAAGAATTTTCCCCCTCTCTTAGGAGATCCATGAGCAAACAATAGACACAAGAAAAAACTAAACCTTAGAATTGAGGTGTATGAATCTGAAACATTCCCTCTCTAGGGTAGATTTTAGAAATAAATCAAAGTAGCATAAGATTAGGGTTTATATCATAGATTCTTATTAGGGCGTTGTCATTAAAAACCTAATATTCAAAAGACTTCTTTTCTTATACCTCATATGAGTTTCTTTGCAATGTCAAGCTAAACCAAGGTCTAGGATTTGTGTAATTATATGATTTATATGATATATTAATGATTTTATTGTTAATTGATGAGTTTGATTTTTATTGGTAAATATAATTTGAAATAAATAGTAATTAAATAGAACTAGAATTAAGGTTTTAACTATTGGTTGGTTTGTGCATGTTGTCATAGTGAATGATAATATATTAACTATGAGGCTCACTCATGCATATAATAGGAAGAAAATGACATCCTTTCGACCATGATGCATGAGACAAACATATATATTAAGACCCAAAATTTAGATATGTTAATTATTATAAGTATGACTCTCACAAATCCTATAGCATGAATGTTTTACATATTACTCAAGTATACATGTCTTAGGATAACTTATCATTAATTGATGTAGATATTTTATAGAACATTCTTGTTTCACCTTGACTATGTGAGTTTCATTTTACTATGGAAGATAGTGAAAGATAATCCACAAAACATGCATGAGTAGTTATGATTCTCAAGATGGTGACAGCCTTGGAGTTACTTTCACTCAAATGGTTCTTGTATATGAGATTTGAGAGAAGTATATATTAATTATATAAGTATTACACTTACGAAACTAAAAATACAAATACTTTTAAAGTATATTAGTTATTGATCTTTATGATACATAAGGTAAGAAAATAAAAATCTACATATGAAGCAACCATCAAGGGTAGTTGATGAGTTTCCTAAAAGGTATAGACTTGTGAATAACCCTTCAGCATTGATGATTTATTGTCTTGGTTGTAAACTACTAAGGGGGTAGCTATGAGGTGACCATCATTGAGATAGACCTAATGATGATAACTACCTTGTATACTGTTAGGACAAAGGGGCATTCAAATAATAATTCAGCCTTTGTTTTATATTCAAGCTCGGTATAAATCAAATTATTTGAATATGCTTTATTTGAATCAAATGAACAATCTCTAGGATCAAAAAGTCATACTAAAATCCTAAAAATCTTCTCTACTAAAATTATGTTGTTGTACTATTGGTTGACCAAACTGCCAATATAATTACTATGTGATCGATATTTAGATGAAAATTGTTGTTACTACTTGTATGACCCATATACTTTGATATTATTACATGAAATTATTTAAATTTGGTTATTCAACATGAGTTGATATAATTATCCTTGAGAAATGATAGTGTTTTTTAGTAGTTTTGATCGCACTATTTAGATATTTTTTCTGAACCCAAAAGTTTGTCTTGTTATCTTGTTTGAATTGTGGAAATATTTTACTTCATATTTTCTTCATTAATTTTTTAGATTATCAATCAACAAAGCAGAATTATAGGATTGAACTAATACCTTAGGACCCAAAAATAGTAAAATAAAAAGATTATGTATAGCTAATCATTTGGAAAATTGGATATATTTATTAAGGAGCTAATGACATAACAAGATATTTATCACTATAGACATGAGATGAGAATGAGTGAGAACAACCCAAATTATCAATATTGAGGCATGTTATTCACTGAGTTATAGATATTTAAGATACGAAAGGCATGGAGGGAGCACATTCAATAGTACATATCCAATCCTCGAAGCTACATGTGATGATCTACTTACCTAGCTGCTAAAAGATTTTAGAAGAGTGAATGAAGCAGAAGAAGAGTAGTTGTGATGAATAGAGAAGAGAGTTGAAGGCACTAATTGGATATGTTTGAAGAAAGTACTACATCAATAATTTTAATGGCTGATACATAGAAAGTTGAAGAAGTTAAAAAGCATGACAAAAGCACTATAGTAGAAGTTTCAATGGCCAATATGAAGATAGCTGAGGTTGAGAACCATGAAGAAGCAATTTAAAATACAATTTTGATTATACAAGAAGAAAGTGTAAATGATGAAGTTTTAGTGGGTGATATGCAGAAGGTAGAGAAAGTGAACTAAGAGCAAGAATTTAATAAGGTCATGATATTCACAATGTCATGCCAAGTGTAAAAACAAAGAAGATATGATGTATCCATATTATCCTTATAGATGATGTCATCGATATAATAATTTATCTAGCATTAATGACTGATATCGAAAGCACAAGAAAGAAAGAAGATCAAAAAATATACATAAAAGTTAGCTTGGGCAACATATATTTCTAATGGAGGAAATAAGTCTTTGATAGTCTAGCTATGACCATTAAACATAGTGCTTCTTATAAGATAACTCAAGTTTTTTTTTTCTCACATGATAAAGATGTTTGTGTTATAAAACTAAGCATCACATTGAAATATCTACACTTAAACCCCCCCTCCCCCATACACAAAAGATTCAAAAATTCAAACTAGCTATGATTTTGATTCTTTAAGCCCAATGTTGTGGCTATTTTTCAGTATCATGACTTTGATGTTAAAGAAAATAATTACCCATCATAAGTTTAATGGCAATCCAATCATGCCCAACACTACAACTTTGGTGTTATAGAAATAAAAGCATCATCAAAAACTAAATGACAAAGCTACTACCATGACCCAATGGCATCACTTTGATATAATAGCTTGATATTAATGCATTGACTTTTCAATTAAAGAAAGAAAATTAATTCTGCAAAGTTAATGACTTTCATTAATTAGATCATGATTATATATGCCTAACAATAGAAACCCTTCAACATACAATAATATTCAATTTATTCTCCAACACTATGAAGAATCAATTATAAATATATTAATCTAATCGATTCAATGTTGAAAGAGAAAAGATCATCAAAGAATTTGATTAGAGAAACAAGGTACAAGGAAAAATGGAAGCGGCAGAGACTCAATGCCATAGAGATTCTACCCAAAGCCACGAAGCCCATGATAATTTTTATTATAGTCGAGAGTTGATGATTAATGAACATGGTTCTTGCAATGAAAAACTTTATTAAAAAAAGAGCTATCATTAGTAACCCAAGATTCATGAGACTTCATATTTACTTGATATAAATATCATTCCAATGTAAAGTGAAATTAAGATTTAGGGTTTGTATAATTATTATTTATGTGATATATGAATGATTTTATTATTAATTGATATATTTGATTTATATTGTAGAATAAAAAATTATAAAAATTAGGATTAAATATAACTTAAATTAGGATTTTGATCATTAATAAGTTTATGTATATCATCATGGTGGTTGGTAACAAATAAACTATGAGGCTCACCTGAGCATATGCTAGGAAGTAGGCGATAGCCATTCCAATTAAAATATATGAGACAAACCTATATGTTAAAATATGAATTTGAGATAATTAAATTATATCAAGTAAGATGCTCACAAAACTAGAAGCATGAATAATTGTACATGCTATTCTATTATACATGTCCTAGAAGAACTTATCATTGATAAATATAGACATTATATAAAATATTCTACTATGGGATTCATTTTCAGCATGTGAGTTTCATTATCACTATAGAAAATGGTAATAGGTAATCCACAAAATATGTGAGAGTGTTTGTGACTCATAAGGTGGTGACAACTCTTTGAATTGCATTCACTCATGTGGTTTCCTCCAATAAAATTTGAGAGTAGCCTCTATTAATTTTGTGAGTATAGTACTTACGAATTCACAAGTACATATACTTTTAAATTATATTAGATATTTGTATTTATGATACATGATGTTGGAGAATAGAAATGTACATATAAAGCAACCATCAATGGTAGTTGATGAGTTACCTAAAAGATAGAGACTTGTGAATGATACTTGAGTAGAAATGATTTATTTTTTCATTGGTAAAATACCGAAAGGATAGCTACAAATAGATTATCATTGGGCCAGACTCAATGGTGATAACTACCTTATATGTCATTAGGGAAAATGGGTATTCTAATAACAATCCAATATTCATTTTGTATCCAAACTCAACTTAAATTGAATTATTTGAACATTCATCATATGAATCAAATGGAGAAACTGATGAGCTTAAAATTTATCTATTTTTTAGTCTATTTTTCTAGCATGTTTTTATATTCAAAAGATTAATTTCATTGCTAAAATATATAAATTCACTATTCTCATGATTTTATAGATTTTAGTTAAAATAAGTGAAAATATAGTAGAATATCTAAGAAATTCGATAAGTCAAATTTGTCGCGACACAAACAAATTTGTCATGACAAGAATCTAAAGCAGAACTAAAAATCAAGCTACAAACACTAAATTTTGTCACAACCAACAACATGAAAAGAGTAAGATAAAATTGTCACCACTCAGTAGGTCTCTAGCAGGAGAATGGTAGTCATGACACCAAACGGAGATAAAGATAGTATTCCTTGTCAAGACAAGGATAGTTTATATTGTGACACACACCAAGTTGTGACCATGATGTGAAAACAATAGCAAGAATGCAAGGAAAGAACAATAAAGGTAGATGCGATATATTTTTCAAGCACCATAAGAAAAATGATGTCATGACAAATATCTTTTATTGCTAAGAGAATCCTAAGATAGAAACTTCTAGTTGCAATAGCAATTTTAAGCAATAAGAAAATACTTGGTCGCAACAACAGAAATAGGTCATGACATAAAAACTAGAGAAATAGAGAAGTGGGAATCACGATAGGATTTTGCATTGAGCCAATTTTCTGGATTTCACAAAAATAAAACAAGTTTTAGGGCCCAGCATAGAACCATATAAAAAGCATATCTTCTTCAAAAACAAGGTTTAGAATCAAACTAGGTAATTGGTAGCTGATAGCTCCACATATTTTTTTTCTTTTCTTCTTTGAGAGCAGATATAAATCAGATTAACAAAACTTCTTTTTTTTGTTATTTTTTTTGGATCTGAAACAAAACTTGTTAGAAATGAGAATCTGAATAATTTTTGCTTATTTCTTACAAATCACTAGCTGTATTATTTAAAACCTAAACAAATTTCTAGAAATTAGATGATTTAGTTAATTGCAATAATTGTGTTCTTCCCTGATATGTAGTCTACTGGTGATTGTGATTCAATAATTTAGAAGTGTAATTTTTGTTGGAATGAAATAGCTATTAAATATGGTTTAATCTGCAAAAATTAGTGAAAATTTCTTGGAAGCAGAAGTTGAAATCTAATGGGCTGGTGTTGAACTTAATTAACTTGTTCCCAATGTTTGTATCTAATGTCCATTACTTTATTGTATCTACTCTTATTTCCAAGAGATAGTCTATATGACATAAAGAAGGTGATTTCTAACGGTTAGTGAATAATTAATTGAGTATGTTAAGCCAATAATAATGAAAAATAAGCTCTATCAGTTTATATAGATAAATCTCTATTTTATCCAAAGGTGAGAAAATGGGGAAATTAGCTAGATAAATAATCAAATATATCATATTAATCTTTCAAGTTATCGATGTCCCCGTGTTGGCTTAAATCCAATAAAGGGAAGAGAAAACTCTCTAATATTTTAAGGAAGGGGCACCAATTATTTGTAAAGACTTACAACACTCATGCCTTGGGAAGCAAGAGACCTGTAGTCTTCAGAAATGGGTATGAAGTTATATAAAAAAAATATCCAATTTTTATAAGAAAACTCAAACTATTAGTAACCACTTAGATCTTCGACTTCTAAGACGCAAAATTATCTAAGTGGTAAAATATAAGCTACATGGAGAGATCCAAGGCTAAATGATAAATGTTCTTTATAAATATAAGTTTATTCAAGAAATAAACCATGATAGAGAAATCTAAAAAAAAGACAAACATGCAATTTTAGAATAGCATTACATGTAGTTATGTTTTAATAAAAATAAAAAACCAAATTGAGAACAGATAGATAGTTCTACCCAACTTAAGCAGACCCAACGAGTATCCGCATCGCCATGCGTGAAGACACATATCAACACGTATCATACATTTTTTTCCTTTTACTTGGAATCCCTCAGGATGTTCCATGTAAAATATCCTATGAAGATAATAGTGAATAAATATTATTTTCACATCGAATTTGTCAATTTTAAAATCCAAGATTTCAGTCATACTCATGATGACTCTAATAAAATATATCATCACAATTAGAAAATTATATTATCCAAGTCAAATTAATTCTTCTGACTAAACTCTTTTATGATTAACTGAGTTTTGTATCTTAGTTGGGAGTCATTATCACTAAGATTTAGCATGAATATTCACTTATTTTTAAGAGCATGCTTACTTTAGGTAAGGATACCAAATCATAAGCCTGCTTGATATGTAGGAGTTCAATCTCTTCATGTATAACATGAAGTCATTCCTCTTTATGCATGCTTTAAAAAAGATACATTTCTTAAATATTTCTTATTCTCCAATATATTTCAATCTCTTCATGTATAACATGGGGTTCAATCTATTGTCTATGGAGATTAAATTTATGTGGATATCAGGTAAATAACATATATCTTTCAATAATCAAACTAACTAATGTCTAGTCTATATCCACATAGATATCTTTCATATTTTCATAATTTATGAAACCTAAATTATTATATTAGTATGTCATAATTATAAAGTGTGTGTGTAATAAATTAGTTATTATGAGATGTGATATGAAATGATGTATCTTAATCAATTAGCCAATCACCCCCTCAAGACTAATTAGATTAATACAACCATCATTGCTATTCATCATAATATCACATTCAATGACAACATTTGTTAGTTTCTTATCTATCTCCTCTCAAGTAAGCATAATAATCTTTCTTGACATGTCCTAACTTATCACGATGATACTTAAATATCATTCTATTTTTTGAATTATCTTTAGAATGATACCCTTCAATCATTCTATTTTGTATAATAATATTTGTATCATATATTTCAAAAATAATATGTATGAATACTCCATCTCTAGAGAAACTACAAAATTATCTTTTAAGCAAAGATATTGAAAACTCAAAACCCACACTATTATTCACCACAACATCAACATTACAAGCATCACATAATAAATTATTAACCCATACTAGTTCAGACAAAATTCCTCCTTGTTCTTGATTTATCGTATATGTTAGCTACAAAACAAATAAAAAAACAAATAAAAAATAATTACTAAAAAAAATGGGGGAATTGTGTTTTGGTGGACTCCCAATAAAATAATTAAAAAAACTAACTCATCTATTAATATTCGAAAAAAAAAGTGTACCAAATGCTTAACAAATTGAAATTTAGTGCATTCAAACACATAAATCCTAATATAACATTAATTAATTTTTATTCTTCCCTCTCCACTCGCACTCCCCAGTGGGGCTTGCACTTCGCCCTCTCATTGTAACTCGCCCCTCGCCCTCTCCCTGTAACTCGCCCCTCGCCCTCTCCCTGTAACTCGCCCTCGCCCTCTCCCTGTAACTCGCCTTTCGCCCTCTCCCTGTAACTCGCCCCTCGCCCTCTCCCTGTAACTCGCCCCTCGCCCTCTCCCTGTAACTCGCCCCTCGCCCTCTCCCTGTAACTCGCCCCTCGCCCTCTCCCTGTAACTCGCCCCTCGCCCTCTCCCTGTAACTCGCCCCTCGCCCTCTCCCTGTAACTCGCCCCTCGCCCTCTCCCTGTAACTCGCCCCTTGCCCTCTCCATGTAACTCACATCTCACCCTCTCCCAGTAATTCACCCCTCATCCTCTCTCCTCATCCTCTCCAATGAGGTGAAGGAGCTCACTGGAGCTCCTCGAGCTCTTCCGCTTAGCTTCATAGAGATCGTGGAGCTCCACGAAAGAGCTGCTCAATAGATCCCTGCGGAGCGCTTCGATTGAGCTCCATCAAGCTCCTAGGTGGAGCTCAATGTGTTACACCGAGCTCCTCCATTGAGCTCGATTAGGTCCATCGAGCTCCTCGGTGGAGTTCGATGGAGGAGCTTGAAGGAACTCATTGAACTCCACCTAGAAGCTTGATGGAGCCCATTGAGCTGGTGGATCTCTATCAAAGAGTTCACCGGAGCTCTTCTGTAGAATGAGCTCCACGATGGAGATTGAGGAGCTCCAATGATATCTTCTACCTCGATTGAGAGGACGAGAGGAAAGGAAAGAGGACGAGGGGTGGGGGTGAATTTTACAGCGGGGAGGCGAGTTGATATGGGAACTAAAAATTAATTAAGGATATATTAGAAATTATATTTTGAGTTAGCCAAATTTCAATTTATTAAGAGTTTGGTATATTTATTAGACCATATGCATATAAAACATTTTTTAGTTTGACTGTATTTAATTCGTATAGTCAAAACACATTATTATGTTTAATAGTAGACTTCTGCAATCAGACGAAACATAGATATTTGTTTTAACATGACAAAAAAAATCTATTTTTTATTTTAATATTTTAGAAATCCAGTTTTTGCGGAATCGACGGTAGAGAATTGCCACTCATTTCATACGTATCCAAACATCATCAATATGTCATCCTTTTAATTTCTTAATCCATTTAATTTCTTCATCCATTTAAATTCAAAACACGTCCTCTCGCTACCCCTCCTCTTCCACCAATCAAATTCACCACCTCCAGGCTCCAGACTCCAGAGCAAAGGAAACATCCCCATGGCAGATACTGGACCTCCGCGGATAGCAATCCTACCATCTCCAGGCTTGGGCCACCTGATTCCTTTGGTAGAGTTAGCCAAACGCGTCATTAGCTTTCACTTCTCCGTCACCTTCATTATCCCATCTGGCGGTCCTCCGTCACAGTTCCAAACCGCCATTCTAGAGTCCCTTCCATGCGCAATCACTCATACCTTTATTCCTCCAGTCTCTTTGAACGACTTCCCAGAAGATACGCGAGCAGAAACTAAAATCTCACTAACAATGTCGCGCTCGGTTGATCACATTCGCAGCACATTACGCTCTTTATCTGAGACTTCCAATCTTGTTGCGATTATCGTTGATCTGTTTGGAACAGATGTGTTTGACGTGTCGAAGGAGCTTGGAATTGATTCTTACATTTTCTTCACTTCAACCGCCACAGTTTTGTCACTGTTGTTGCACTTGCCTAAGCTGGATAAAATGGTTTCATGTGAGTACAGGGAGCTTTCTGAACCGGTGAAGGTCCCTGGGTGTATTCCTCTTCGAGGGAGAGATTTGCTCGACCCGGTTCAGGACAGGAAGAACGATGCTTATCGGTGGGTTCTTCACCATGCGAAAAGATACAATCTTGCTGATGGGATTATGGTCAATAGCTTCATGGGTTTAGAAGTAGGAGCTCTCACTGCATTGCAAGAAAGAAAATTTCCGAACCCTCCTGTTTACCCTGTTGGACCGTTGGTTGAATCCGGCTCTGGTGGTGAGGGGAAGAAATCTTGTGTTCTGGAGTGGCTTGATGAACAACCACCATGTTCGGTTTTGTATGTTTCTTTCGGAAGCGGTGGAACCTTATCTGTCCATCAGACCAATGAATTGGCTTCCGGGTTAGAACTGAGTCGGCAAAGATTTTTATGGGTGTTAAGGAGCCCCGACAACAAATCCGCCAGCGCTTCTTTCTTCGACATCAATGCATCAATAAACACTTCTGACTTTTTGCCCCAAGGGTTTCTTGAAAGGACGAAAAGGCATGGTCTTGTGGTGTCCGGGTGGGCTCCACAGGTCCAAGTGCTTCGGCATGGATCAGTTTCAGGGTTCCTCACACATTGTGGATGGAATTCAACACTTGAAAGTGTTGTAAATGGCGTACCGTTGATTGCGTGGCCACTTTACGCAGAGCAAAAGATGAACTCGGTCATGCTAGTTGACGAGATTAGGGTCGCCTTGAGAATTAGTGGCAGTGAAAATGGTGGATTGATTGCAAGGCAAGAGATAGCGAGCGTCATTGGAGATCTGATGGAAGGAGAGAAGGGGAAGACGGTTAGAACAAGGATGAGAGAACTGAAAGATGCAGCAGAAGTGGCTTTGAGTACTGGATCATCAGCAAGAATACTATCTGAATTTGCTTCCAAGTTGAAGGAACATCCGCCTCATACAAGGATTTAAATTAACTCCATGAATTGAGTTTATCAACTATGATGTCTCTATTGCTCATATTATCATACAATAAATATTAATAATCTTATGTTCACGGGGTTAAACAAATTTTTTATTTAATAAATACTACCCAAATTTTAAAATATTTTTGTTTGAAGTAGATAATTCATTAATATGAATTTGCCCTCATCTCACATATCATAAAAATTTGTGAAATATAATGAAAATGTTTTGTTATGCATAAACCAATATATGCATGAAGTTTGTGCACATGCAAAGTAATGTCATGCATAACCTGTTATGCATAATTAGTATTGTTTTTATTAATATCCAAAAATCGAACTTTGAGGTCCAAACTAAACTCCCAAACCAAGCCAAAGCTTCTAGAATCCTTCGGCAAATGGTCAAATAATAAAAAAAAAAAAGATTGCATCCAGGTAGTTGGATGCAATTCTAATGGCTGGAATATAAGATCTAACGGATGTAGGGTTTCTACCCTATTTAATTATTAAAAAAAATTCTAATTATTTTAAATTTCTTTATTTATATGATGATTCAGTTTTCACCAACTCTCACACTATCACTCTCCTATCTACTCTCTCTCTCTCTCTTCATTTTTAAAATAGGAATTGCCGGTCAAATCATATTAGCATGACATTCTCTATCTCTCTCTCATGATCCTGATCTCGAGTGCAGATAGTGGATTATGGTGCGGTGCGAGTGCAGCTTCAATGGAAAAATTAGGTGTGGTGCGGTGCACGTGCGAGTGCGGGCTTTTGTTTTTTTTTTTCTATCCAATCCATAAACGGGTATTATTTTTTAAAGTTTATTTAGTATTTTATTTTTATTTATTATCAAAAAAAATAAATTTAGCAATTAGGATATAATTAATAAATTAAAAAAAATAATAAAAAATGACAAGTAGTGAATTTAATAATAACGACATTAATATTAACGTAGACATAGATAATAATTATTATTATTATTATATGGAAAGGTTAAAGGCTACAAAACCATATATTCTCCTATAACCTCGACTCAAACATCTAAAAAACAAAAAAAAACCTAGAATAATATTTATAGTTTTGACTTATTTTAACATAATAAAAAATAAAAATACAAGGGATATCAATGAAGAATTAGTATTGTACAAATATTATAAGAAAATATATACTTGTGAGAGTGCGTATGAGATTGAGCACATAAAGAGACATGTCAATCATTACATGAAAAATCATGGTATTAGATCATAGGCAAATCCAACTAAATGGTGGGATCTTAGAGGTTAGATATAGTTCAGCTTCTATGTTGAGCCTTTTCATATACTACAATGAGTTATAAAGGGTATGCATGACCAAACTGATCATCAAGATGAGTCTTTCGATTAGATTTTTAGAAGATCCAAGGGTAGTATCATGCTGACATATTTTTAACCTGCATATCATAGGATTCCTAGGTCCATAGATAGGAATGACATACTAAAATATTATAAGTTAAAAAAATAAATAATAACTAAAGAATATAGTGGTTAGTTTCTGTGAAATCTGATATCTGGACTAGTTATAACAATGTATCTTTTACATGTCTCACCATCTACTATGTAAATTCTAAATGGATATTAAATAAAAAGATATTATATGATTTTTAAAAATTCTTAATTCTCATGATGGTCCGGTCATATATGAGTACATTATGAGAATCTTTAGAGAATATAATATTTAAAATAAAATATATAGTATCACATTTGATAATGTATTTAACAATCGAGTAGCTATTAATTTATTTGTTATGATCATTAGAGATGGATTATTAGTAGAGATTTTTCATATAAAATGTATATGTCACATCATTAACTTGATAGCACAAGTGGGGATGAAGGTTGTTTCCTCTACTTTAGAAAAAAAAATATAACTCACTAAAATATATTTTGATGCCTAGTATATAATATGAGTTTGACAGTCTTTGTTTGTCTGTGTGTCTAAATAAGAAGAAATTCTAAATGGATGTCAAACACCATTGAAATTACACATACCTGATGTTGGAATCATGTGCTGGATACGAACACATAATATCATTCTATATCAATATTAAGAGTGACAAAATTATTATTGATGACATTGATTGGAATACAAAAAGTTTATTTATAAAATTTCTAAAGATATTATATGATACGACGAACACATGTTTGTTAGTTTATACTCTAACCACTTGCATTGCAGTCATGTGCATATGCAATATTAGTGTCATGTTTAAGAAGTTTAGAGATGACTCAACATTTAGTGACATGCCTATTGAGATAAAAATCAAGTACTTAAAGTATTGATTCACCATTCCATCTCTTTATTGTTTGACTGCCTGCATGGACCTAGTGTTAAAGTGAAAGAGGTAGATAATATTTTGTCATACATATTCTCATGCATGAACCAGAAATATCAACTTGAAGCATTCATTCATGATAAGTTGACTGAGTTATTTATATATTATGCCACTAGGTATAGTAGTAGTTGTAGCCAGGCTCTAAGTATGGACATGGACACCGTAAGATGATGATTTTTCCATTCAGCTAGTGAGGGGAAATGATGGGGTGGAACATCGAATAGGAGAAAGTTGTATTGATACTTAGATACTAATTATTTCCCAATCCTATCACATAATGATAATAAGAACCCTGAATTTTATAATGATAGGAATCATATAAGTCCACCTATCATGTGCTATCTAAGATGACACTAGATCTACTGACTCCTTCGGTGTCTAGCATAGCACAGAAACTACTTTTTCTTTTGCAATCAATGTGATCTCAGATAAAAGATCGAGATTACTGCTAGATATCATTGAGGCACTAGCATGCATGAAAGTTTAGGAGAATATAAGATTGAGCATCCATGAATGTGATGGAACAAGAGCTAAGGAGTTGCTGGCAGATGATGACTCATGAGACTTTGAAAAGGTTGAGCCCATTGCTAATGATACCATGAGATGCTTATGTGATGATGATCAGTTGCATACTTATATCGATTAATATTGTGATTGACGATTTAACTTGTATAATTATGGTTGATGATATTTATTTTATGTTGTGATATTATGTTATTTTATTTTTTTTGGATTGGGTGATGACTGATGAATGAATTTTTTTTTTGATATTTTTGATAATTAAACTTTGTCATTTGTCTAAATGAATTTATTTTTTTGTGATTATGTGAAATAAATAAATAATATAATGTCATAGTCACAACTCGTAAAGGCAAGAGGATAACTTAAATTTTGAAATTTGTAAAAAAGAATAAATCATTAATCATTTAATCTACAATTCAACAACCAGAATTGGTGGGGTGTGGGGGTGAGTCTAGTGTGAGTCGGTCTTAGAGTTGGGAGTCCAGGCTAGGCTGGCATGTCCGAGGCCGAACTGTCCTAACTCCCACAACCCAACACGACCCAGCATGACTCGGCATGAATCTTACCATACTCGGGTCTAATAGGCCATGTCGGACTTGCCATTATTGAGCCGTGCCATGCATGACATGGCACAATAGTTCGATTGGGCCACCAAAAATTCCCTGTGTCGGTATGACACAACCCATTTGATACATTTAGATCTAACTTATTTCTATTTTATCTAAAAACCTAATCATTCTATATATATATATATATAGTATCCATAATCATAATAGTATGCCCTATACTTCTTTTTCTCTCTCTCTCATTTATGTACTGAAATATTTTAGGTTATTAAATCTGCAATTGTTATGTATTTTTCTGGTGGATATAACTAGTCATATTGAATGACTAGTGAACCACGTTAAAATTGGTGTTTGTTGTGGTTGTGCTATGTTCTACATAATTCATTGATGTTATGTTCAACATAATCACTATATATACATAGATAGAAAATCTAACATAAGTTATTACTTGAAGAAAGAATTTTTACTTTACTCATTAGGAGAAGGAAGGATAATGAAGCAAAATAAGCTCGAATGAAACTAAGATACCATGATCAGATATGAAAACATTGGTGTGCATGAAAAAATCATGACTTATACAAAGATCATGAATATGAATTACCTTGATTAGATTGATAATGAATGAGTTGTGACATAAGTTAAAGGAGTCATAAAAGCTATTGCTACAAAGGAAGAAGAAATCATGATATTTCCTAATATAAGAGCCCAATTAGAGATAGAAATACAAGATAAAGACATTGTATCCTTCAAAGTCAAAACTAAGGAAAAGGAAATCATGATAATTTTTAAGGTTGCGATCCCATTGAAAGATACAAAATAAAATAACATCTCGGTTTTGAATAAAGTAATGTTATTAGAAGTCATTCAACCAAGAGTAAAGAATATAATAATCACCAATTTTAAAGAAGACATTTTGGAAGGATTTTGGCATAGGAAAGAAAGAAATGATTACTATCTTCTATTCTACATCATTGTTGACAAAAAGAATACAAAGTGAAAGGAGATCAAAGATTATATTTAGAAGCTCACCCATACCGCTGAGATCATAAACCAAATTGGAGATTCAATTACTTCAGACATTAACATAGTATTGTATGAGAAACAACTATACTTTTTTTTTGCATTGTATAATGTAATAAAGGATTTCATATTTTTCTTGATTTTTATATAATTACACACCCAAGTACTTGTATGGCCTATATACTTGTGGGGATACAACACATACTGTAATAGATATGGCATAAGTCATACTCACCTGATATGGTAAAAAATAAGTAATAACTCTTCTAACCATAATGCTTGTGCTAAATCTATGTAGAAATCTAAGATTGAGAATAAGTTTAATATTTACAAGTATAATACTAATGAAACTGAAAGTACAAATGTATTTAGGACTAATTTGTTGTGCATATTCTAGAAAAAACTAATCTTTAAAAATAGAAAGGTTAAGTAGAATATGAAATTTATAAGTTTTACCATTGTATGAGAGTCATGTATTAACTATGATAAATAATGATATGTTAGTCATAGGACACACACAAGAGGAGATAACTCATATAGTGTTGACAATCATCCAAGTCAAATTCTTTTGTATGATTTTCATAAGTAAGATTCATAGGAAGACATATATTAATTGTTATGAGTATGATGCTTACGAAGTCGAAAGACAAAAACATTTATTACTATATTATCTCATATATATAAGATATTAGATGGATAATACTAGTAATGTATATTTGAAATAATCATCAAGGATAGTAGATGATTTGCCTAAAAAGAATAGATGTGTAGATGATCCATGAATGGAATGACTTGTTGCTTTGATGGTGAAATACTAAAGTGTCAATTATGAGTGGATCATCATTGGTAGTGATAGTCCAAGGATAATATCCACCTTGTATGCCAAGAAGGAACTTGGACATTTATACAAATATACTATTCATTCAATAATCAAACAAAATTGACCAAATATTAAAGTAATATCAAAATACACATGGAAGTGAGACAATCCTAGAGTCCAAAGTATCTAAATAAAATAGTCTAAGTATCCTAAAGTCAAGTTTATCAACACAGCTCTAGTAATAGTTGATTCATTATTGATTGCTTAAACTATCAACCCAATCCTTATGAGATTGATATCTAGACTTACTTTTATTTTACTATATGTATGACACGTACGTTTATGGGGTCATAAAAAGCTTTTTGTTCCATTGTAAATGATTGATAGTTTCATTTATTAACTTGAGTTGACATAACTATCCTTGTAATATGATAGTTTTATTTCTATTTGATTGGATGTGGTTACTTCTTAAAGTTTATTTTGCATTTGTTTTTATTTTGTAGCCACCACACTTATTGAATAGAAAATTATGAGATTGAGCTAATACCTCTACACCTAAAAATGGAGAGAAGGCTATGAGAGAACTACTGAGATAAAGAGTTCAAATAGATTAGTGAGATGATCTAGTCCAACCTAATCTATCAAATGGAAAAAATAAACTCACTACAAAAATACATGTGTTATTTTAGACCAAGCAATTACTTATATCCATATCATCATCCTGATGTTAAAAATTTTGAAAGTTTATTTTATGGGATTCAAAGCAACCAACACAATATTATGACCCATATTAAATGACAAAATCATCACTTAAAAAATTCTTACTTTATCTATGAAGACAAAGAAAGCTAATGAAGCAAAAGAAGTTCGAATGAGACAAGGAAAGCTACTGGAATTTCAAAACATTGGTGTGACTGTGTAGAACGAAATTGTGACTTCTTCAAAAATTATGAATACCATGATTGGATTAACAACAAATGAAGTTGCAACTAAAACTAAAAGAGCCACAATAATTGTCACTACACATGAAAGAGCCATGAAATTTTCCAGTGTCATGGCTTAAGTAGAGAAAAAATACAAGATAAAGTCATAGTATCCTTCAAAGTTGTGACAAAAGAAGAAGACATGATGATAATTTTTAAGGTTGCTATCCCATCAGTTGATATAGAACAAAATAATATTGTGATATTAAATATAGTCATGACATTAGAATCTATTCAGCCAATAGAAAGTAAGATAACAGATTGCCAATTTCTAAAACAAATATTTTGGAAATATTCTAGCCTAAGAAAGTAAGGAATGGTGACTAACTTCTATCCAACATCATTAAGTGATGGGTAAATATAAGGTAAAAGAAGATTTAAGATTATATGAAGAAGTTGGCCTAGAACATTGAGATCATTGATCAAATTGGAGATCCATACATATTTAGCTATGAATATTAAATATATTACTACTTGGGAGATAACCTAATTTTTTTTGCATTGTATGATGTAATAAATGATTTTATTTTTTTTATTTGTGTATACATACATACCCAAATACTTGTACACATTTACACTCAAAATAAATTGTGATACTCAAACCCAATCGTGACTTTCTTGTAAGCCCTAAACCAGATTTTTGTGATATTTTTAAAATTTCATCTCTCTCCGGATGCAAATTTCTACAAGTCAAACTATCAAAGATTTGACAAATATTGATGATTAAATATTAATTTTAAAGCTAAGTGAGAGAAAAGAGATGGCTGGATCTAGTCAAAAAGCCAAAGAAAAGAAAAAGATACAATCTACCATTGAGACTCCTTCAAAAATTATGATGTCAGAGCTGAGTTTTCTTATAGAAATGGGGAAGAGATTGATGAACTTTATATTGGTAAAAATATCTTTATAATAGAGTAGAAATTCAATGAATTTATTCCATATTTTTAAGAAATGATTAGGAAGAGGAATTGGGACTGATTATACATACATATAGAAAAGGATAATATAAAAATTGTTTGGAAGTTTCACTATAATTTAGAAAACATGCAAGAAAAGAGTTGCTATATATGAGGAGTTTGGGTGTATTTTGATAGAGAGTTCATCAATTAGATATTTGGATTCAAATGAGACAAGAATGATATGACCTTCAAATCCATAAAAATATAGTCAAATTACAAAGTAATCACTATAATATTGATAGGCAGGAGAGGTGAATGAGAGTTTCATCAAAGAGTGTATGTGGGCTCTTAATGTGGGGAAGAATTCATGGTGGAGAGTAAGGTATGATTATCTTTTTATCCTCTATTTTATTGCCAAAGCTAATTTTCCAAATCTCGACCATTATGCAAGATAGGGTAATCTAGCCTTTCACCCGAGTCAAAGGCTATAAGATCCATGTGGAAAGATATTTGAGAGGTTTATTCTTAACTTTCAAGAGGTTGAATTTTTTGGGCCAAATAATTCACCTACTTTTATTACCTTAATATGCCACGATTAGGGAGTTTAAATGAATAAAGAGCAAGATGGATTATGCCAGTGAATGTCCCCCTTGATATGGTGGGTGTGAAGAGAGGGATGGAGACAAGAAGAAAAAGATTTTTTGAAAGCAAAGAGTTAAACAAAGTTGGGTAGGAAATGTCACACTTCCCTGGAGCTGACATAGAAGCTATGAAAAAAGGTGAAGAAAAACATGAGAAAGAATTACCAATGTTGAGTATTCAAATAGTATTTGACAACGCAAGTATGTGATATAGAAGAAATCATCAATATTTTGGGTAAAATAAAATTAGATGGAAAATATATGGAAGCACGTTGGATGATAGAATTAAAAGTCATGCATACTTTCCTTTTTATGGAAGGGAAGAGAAGAGACACCAGTGAAAATATTATATGAAAAGCAAAAAGATGTATTGTGAGAGATGCATTTAATAAGGAGATATTTTTTGTTACCTCCCAAGCGAAGTTCAAAGTTTGAGTTATGAAGATCAAGGAAGAGGTGATAAAATCTATGAATACTAGAGTGATGGAAAGTGATGAATCATTTGAAAAGTTCTAAGAGTCCATCACAAATGGATGGAAGAAGACTATGGTGTACAAAGATTAGATAGCAGAGGAAGGAGTGCATTATATAGAGAAATAATGGATTAATGATTTGAAATAATATATTGAGAATCAAAAGAAAATATACTTTGGAAAATCTCTATAAAAGATAACCATAAAAGGAGGTATCATGATAAGAAATAACCATATTCTTCTTAAATAATATTCATCCTAAATCCCAATTTTGGAAATCTATTGGTTGATTCATCCAAAATCTCAACTCAACAATTGAGTTGAGAAGATAATTTTGGATCTCGAATAGAAAGTAGACTCTAGGGTTGACTTACTTGTATACGATGACATTTCATTAATATTAGACTAATGTAATGCTTGATTGTTAGACAAAAGGTAGATTGATATTGATTTTCCCCTTTGTCCTCTTGATATATAATGTGGGTATTAATCTTGGATTGTCACTACCAAGGATGGTCCCCTTGTAGTTGTACATTCAATAATTTACCACCAAAATATACTTACTCAATTCACGGATCAATCATACTTTTATTCTTTTTAGGTGATACATCAATTGCCCTTGACTTCTACTTAGTGCATATATTTATATTCTCCCACCTCATTGGTCAAAATAACATGTAATAATATGGTAATAATTGTGTAATAGCTTTTTATTTCATAACTTTCATACTCATATCAATTAACATTCATCTTCCTACTAATTTCACTTATGGAAGTCAAACAAGAGGAAATGATTAACCGAGTTATCACCACCTTATAAAACATCTTCATTTGTATGTATCACATGATTTACTTATCATTGTTCATCACAACTAATACACGACTCATATATTATCTTGAAACACATATGTTAGATATTATATATAACTCACACATCATTTATACGCTAGTTTTCTAGAATATGTATAATAGAATAGTCATATAATTGTTTGTGATTTCAGCTTTATGAGCAATACACTCATTAGTTAAACTTATATTAATTTAGAAATCCACACATAGATTCATCTAATGAGATAAGAGTAGAAGAGCTATCATTTTTTTTAAATTGACTCTCATGAGTATGTCTCATGACTTAATTACCTGTTACCATCTACCATGACCAACAAACATAAATCTATATGTTAGAGCAAAATCCTTAATCTCTGTTATAATAACATAAATATCCATCAATAAACAAAATATAATATTTCCATACTAAAATATTATACAAACATAATTAATATACACATATAAATAAATCATATATTCTTATTTAGCTTTACATTGGGAAGAAATTCACAAGAGATATTTGGTGCTTCATATCATTTAATTGAGGCTTTCTAATGGTAGCTAGAGCATGAGGAACTAAGTCCCAAACCCAGTTCCCTTTCAATCTTTGCTTGTGTTCGACTTAAATTTGTAACTAATTAAGGGTTAAAATCATGTCACCATAGAATTTGCAAATTCTTGGCCTCAAATTTTGAATCTTTTTTCTTTTTGTGAACAACTCTAAGTCTTCTTTATATCATCACGGTCCCTTCAAGTTGTTGTGCCACTCTTCAAGCTGGATGTCACAACTTTATGTTAACATTATGACTGTTTCAATTCTTTGAATCTATTATGAGCACAAAGTTCTGGCAACAAAATTGACATAACCAAGGTAATTTTTTTTGGAACACGTAGTCGTGATGTGAAAGAATACATTGAACAAGAAAGTTCATTTTTGGAGCACAACGTCATGGCAACAAAAATACCATGACCAAGAAAATTCTTTTTAAAACACAAACTCATAGTAGAAATGTTTATCATGACTAAAACATTCTTTTCTAGAATTGATAGTCATGGCAAAAATATTTTTCATAACTAAAAAATATTTGAATTTGTGTGATGTTGGCTCAATAATATGTCATGATATTGAGAAAATGTCACAACTTCATGTACCTTTTTAGTACTGGATCATCGTGACATAGAAATAATATCATAGCTAAAATTATATTTTAAAGCAAATGTAAACATGACTCCAAAATAATGTTGTGGTCACGAAAAATATGTTGCATAGTGAATGATTATATCAACTAGGTGGTTGAGTTGTAGCATGCAAAAATTAAAGTGACTTATTTATGAGTTGCAACCAATAAAGGCTATTATGGCATCTCAATAAGTATGTGCTAGTATAACAAAGTCTTGATATGAGAAATATCATGACTTTCCTTTTCTATTATATGCCATATCTCAACTTTCCACCAACTCCACCAAGTAAACTCGATTTGCATCTAATTTCACAACTATTCATCAAATTCCTTAAAAATCACAATTTAGTTAAATTCTTTGGTACTTTGAGTGCCAAACCAACTTGCACACTAAGATAATTACTCATCCTCGAGTGAACAGTCTCCATCTCATGTCTTTCTTAAACTCTGATGGAACAAGAAAAAGAAGAAAGAATATAATATCATAAAAATTAATAATTTTACACTGCATCAAAATAGAGAAGAATGTTGATGGAGTGATTGGACCATGGTATCAAAATCATTTAATGGGAATTGCATTATTGAGGGCTCAAATATGAGTATGGATGTGGAAGGTCTTCTTCCATTTCCCTTGTTCATTACCCATTCCATCAGCCTTGAAATCATATTGTATAAAGCATCTTGCATCCTCCCTATTGAGTTGATTGAATCCTCAAAAGAACCTTGTATAAAGCATATATTTTTTTAGTTATCATTGTACTTCTCCAAATCCTCTATCTATTATTTCTTTTTTATACCTTACATTACTATCTATCTCTTCATCTTTGACCTTTATCTTTCTTTTCCATTTATTTGAGTTGGATTCATATAGCTTCCTAAAGGCTTCAACACTCCCTGTCACTTAAGTCTCCACTATCTTCATTGCCTCTTTCAAGATCTTTATAACTTGATTATCAAACCTTTCTTAGGAGGAGACAAATAAACACTCCATTGTAATGCATCTCCTAGAATATATGATATTGTTCTACCTTGACTTTGGCTTCTTCCTTTCTCTTCACACAGTCTTCTCACTTATTATCTCTTTTCTCCAATTATTTTACAAAGGAACTATGAGACTCACCTACAAAATATAGACCAAAAAAACAACCACATTTAGCTCACTTCTATTAATTCTTTTTTCACTATGCATCCATATGCACTTACTATCTCACTTACTATCTCCACCTTGACCTTCTAATTTAGTTGTATTTTTAGGGTTTTTAAGTTGTACAATTGTTGTGACTTTGTGAGATACCAAAACTATCATTAATTGACATGATCCAAAATTATCATTGGGGAAAGATCTTTCATCCAATATAGCTCTACAAGTATATGTGTCATACAAGTAATGAAGTGGATATAATTCTAGATATCGATCCTATAAAAATTATGTAGATTGATAGTTTGATCAAACTAATAGTGAACTAACTACTACTAAAATTTAATAGTTGTATTCAATCTTGAGAAGAATAATCAGACTATATGGTTGACTCACATCTTTATGCACGATTATGTTTCTCTAGTATTTTGTTGATATTGTGTTTGGATGTTAAACAAATAGTAAATTAGTGTGATCCAACTATGCTACCTAAAATAACTACTCAAAATATAATAAGAATATTATTTTATCTATTTTAATTAACTACTTTTTTATGGTAACTCCAACAATGCTATCTATTTTAACTAACTACTTTTTTATGGTAACTCCAACAATACTATCTATTTTAGCTATCAATTCAACTAACTTTAACTAAATTTCAAAAATAAAATCTAAAATACAATATGCATGTCATATCATCACCATATTAATAAAATGCAAAATCATTCTTGTTTTCCATTTTCAAGTGAAGAACAACAACAATTTCGTCAAAGGAGATAGTCAGGAAGTTTATTTTCTCAGCATCAATGTCTGATTTATAAGGAATGGGTATCTCTTCTATTTTTTCGAGTGGCGGAGTTATCCTTCCAAAAATAGGAACATCTACAATTAGATCTACCTTAACATGATATGGAATTATACTTTCGTGATTGATGTCGTCATATGTGCTTTTGATATCACCATAAATTAAAGTGAGATGAATTTTTATAGTTTCTTCGCCATGAGCAAAGATTGTTACAGCATCATGGATCAACCCAAATACTAGTTTCTTTCCATTTCTATCAATTATATAGTTGATGTCCACTAAGTGAATGGGAATAAGGTTAGGGTTTTGATGAGAACATCAACAATGATATCTGCTTTCTCGAGATTAATGAAAAGAAGATGAATAGCAGTAACATCCACAGTTGGCTTTCTGAACCCAACTGTCTCTTCAATTTTTTTCCCAATATCGTGGATGAAATCCTTAACTCTCTCCATGAAACCCATCTTTTGCTCATCTGGAGAAGCCATAACTTGACCATCAAAATAAAAAAGTGGGCGGTATATTATCTTCACCAAAATCATAACACGAAAAAAAATTTGATTGTTGCATAATAACAATCTCAAAAACATATGTCATGACTCGCGAAATGGCATTGACATTAGACCAAAAACAATAGTTTTGAACTAGGGCGAAGATGAACATGTTGAATCTAATAAACTCAAGAAACAATGGATAAAACCATCAGCCACAAGCACGACGCCATTAGTATATCACATTGGTGCATAATTATTTATTTAACTCCCTACCCTCAAACTTATCTCTCATATCAAAAAAATAAAAACCTTCAAGAAACGAAGAAATAAAGCATACTTTTCGATTGATACCTGACTCGAGTTCTTCAAATTGATGAGAGGGATGGAGATGGAATCACAGAAGCTAGCATGGAAAGATGCACACGCATAGTTTTGTGTCGCGTATGATTATTGCTAAGCAATCACTTGAGTTCTATCTGAATTGCATTACATGATCAGAATCAAATTAATGGAATGACTTACTGGTAAAAGGCACCTACATTCTGATCAATCTCTTTTTGGTTGGCATCACTACATGCACGTTGCAGAGAGAGAAGTTTTGTCTTCCAGAGGCCGCCTCAAGAATCGAAGTCCAATGGAGTTGGAGTCTGGTGAGGGTTTATATATCAGGCGAGAGAAACTACAGATATGGATAGCTAGATGCAAAGAGAGTTGATTTTTTAGTTTAACTCTTTAAAATAACAAAACAGAAGCGGACACTGAGCCTCTTGGAGATGCTCTTGGGTGCTCGTTAGAGTTGTATCTCGAGTCTCGACAACAAGTGAAGGCTAAATTAAAATTACCAAGATATTTTAATTTTTAATTATCAAAACACTAAATAAACAATAAATAAATAAAATACATAAAGACTCATTTTTTTTATTTATTATCAAAATATTTTCAACAAAGTTCATGTGTGGGTAACAAGGTACACATGAAAAACAAATACCTTGTAATTTTTTATTATAAAATTAATTAAATAATAAATATATAAACGACTTCAAAAAATAGATGTTTAGCATTATAACTAGAAAAAAAAAAATCAAATGGCTACAAAATTTACAAACTTCATATAGCAAGACACACATGAAAAGATGATTGGTCTTCTAGCCACACTCCTAAGTGTTATAAAATAGTCTTTATGTTAAAAAATATATATATTTTATGGTTATAAATTTTTAAGAATTCATATTTTTATGAAGATAATATAAAATAATTTTAAAGGCATAAAATGTATTATTATTTGATATCATTTATAATTTTTAAATTTCTAAAAATTATTTAAAGTGAGAAGCTAATTTTAAAAGTTTTATTTATTATTTTAATAAATACTGAATATTAAAACTAATAGTAAAAATATTACTCAATTGTTTAATTCTTATAAATTTTAGTAGGGGAAAACATTTATGTATTTATTTTTAAATATTAATTTATTTTCTTTTAAATTTAATAAAAAAAATTTTAATTTTTATTATAATTCAAGATTTTCAAATTTTGTTTTTTTTTAAAGATTTATATTATCATAATTTTTTTATACTTATAATAATATTAATATTTACGAGTTTATTTGTCAATTCATATATTTTTTAAAATATTTTCTATTTAATCATACAATGAATTTTTTTACCTTTATATTTAGTAGAAATTTTAATGTATGTTCATTTAATTTTTAAAATATCTTAAAAAAATTATTATAATTATAGAATTAATTATTTAATATTACTTTAATACAAATTTTTAAGTTTCTTAATTAAAAATTTTAGAAAAATATTTTGTATATTTTTTTAAAAAATTTATAACATAAAAATAGTTATTTTAGTCCTTATTAATATAATTTTTTTGTATTTTTATATTTTTAAAATAATTTATTTATAATATTATTTTTTTATAATTTTACGAGGAGAATATCTTTCAAGGATCGCTCATCTATAGGCCATAACATACATTTAATAAAAAAAAATTAAATAAAATATTAAAACAAATAATAAATTAAAAGAAATTGAATAATTAAAGATTTGCTAGGGAGATTTTGTTGTTAAATCCATCGCAATATTCATGTTGTAATTAGCTAGGGAAGTTTCATCACTAAATTCGTTGCTATATTTCAGATTTTATTAGCTAGGAAAATTATGTCGCTAAATCGCTCGCTATTTTTCGGATTAAATTAGCTAGGGAAATTCTGTCACAAAATTAGTTGCTATATTCCGAATGAAATTAACTAGGGAAATTCCATCGCTAAATCCATTGCTATATTCTAGATGTAATTGGCTAGTAAATTTCTGTCGCTATATTATAGATTTAATTTGCTAGGAAAATTCTATCGCTAAATCTGTCGTAATATTCCAGATGTAATTAGCCAGGGAAGTTCCATCGCTAAATCCATCACTATATTCTAGATGTAATTAGCGAGGAAAGTTTAGTCGCTATATTTTATATATAATTAGTTAGGAAAATTTGTCGCTAAATCCATCGTTATATTCCAGATGAAATTAGCTATGGAAATTCTGTCGCTAAATCTGTTAGTGAATTCCCCACTTTTCTTTGTGCGGAATTTACGTGGCTATTTCGTTGCTAATCCATCACTAATCCGTTGCAAATTTTTATTCCATGAAAAATTAGAAATCCCTTGCTATTCCCAAGCTAATCCATCTTAATTTAGCTAGGGATTGTTCCCTAGTTAAAATTGTCTAGCTAAATAAATATTTTCTTGTAGTATGAAAATCCTTATATGCCCTCTCTGGCATTCAAGGTAGCTATCATCTTAGTACTGTTACTGCCAATAATAATCTACTCATAGTTATCCCCTCAATTTTTCAACACAGAAGCAACATATCATTTCATGCAAGAGTCATTCTTACATCTTTACCTTTTAGGCAATATGCCAGCTATCTTTGATAATTACTTCAAATATGCATTTCCATTCTCAAACTTATAATTATCTCAAAGATGCAAAATAATATGACATTAAATACATTTGTACTTTAAGCTTTATTAGTATCATACTTGTGATAATTAACATACTTCTTCCCATGAATTTCACCTAGGGAAGTAATATAAGATGGGAAGACTTCCAGGAATATCATCTTACTAGTCTCACCCACTTATGTATGTCCTATGATATACCTATCACCATCTATCATAGTCAACACATCACTCATATACTATAGTGAAACTTTTATGATAGACATTCTTCTTAATCCCTACATTACTCAAAGGTTAGTACTTATAAAAAGTACACAATGAATTCCTCTTAAAAATGTTTGTGCTTTTGGCTTCAAAAGTGCCAAACTAGTAATAATTAAATTTATCTTATCTTCAGCTCTTCATATATTAGTTTATCTCACATATTAAGATTAGAAAGATTATCAATCCCTTCTTATTGTATCTTTAGCTCATAACTTACATATCACCATCCACCATAATCGACATACATAAACCTATAAATTCATTAAAACTCTAAATTTCTATTACAATATGGAGCCATATCCATCAACATCTAAATGTAAATATAAATCTAAACATACACTCATATATTCATTCATTCATCTAAACACAGTACATTTACTAATCCTAGATAGCAATTTAGATGAACATTTAAGAGAAAATCATGTAAAATACATTGAGAGATATCTCATGGATTCGAGTATTTCCAAAGAATACTCAAATAAAAATATATGTAAATATTCATAATTCCAATTAAATATTATTTGTGTTTACCTTGGATTTGACCTAAATGGGGGGTCGAAGTTATGCCACCTAGAATTCATCATATTGTGGTTTTGTTGTTTTGCCTTAATGTCTCTCTTTTTTTTTGTTTTTCTAAGTATCACTTTTATTTGGGGATCCATGTGATATTTAAAATTAAAAGTCATGACATAGACTTGAGATCACAACTTTATCATTTCTCCATATCTTCTCTAAAGCATTAGCTTTGGCATAGACTTGAAAGTCATGACAAACTTGATATTTCTAAGTATCATTTCTCCATATCCATGTGATATTTAAATTCTATGTCATGACATAGTCATGAATAGACTTGAGATCGCTAAAACATGTATTCATTGTAACACAAACTCATGGTACTAGATTTGGCCTCAACATTGGTGTTGACTTTCTGATCAAAGTGTCATCACAAATCACATGAACAGATCTTTCTGGGTTGAGTTAAATCCTCTGTACCTAGAAAGTGAGAAAAAGATGAGAGTGCTTTTGAGATAGAGAGTTGAGATAGAACATATGGAACATAATAGAAGCAATAAAGACACGACAAGAAGCTAAAGGATAAAATATCAAATAGCCTAATCATCAAGGTACCTTGGGAGATAATTGACAACCAACAATGATGCATCATTATTTTGGGATTTAGATGCAACTCATGAGTTGAAGCCAAGTTTTATAACTATGGTCCAACAACATCAGCATATTGAGAGAATATTGAAGGATTTGAATATCTACATCATAATTTTTTAGCATTATGTGATATGATGAAAATGCATGGAGTTAGTTTAGGTGCTATAAGATTATGACTCTTTCATTTTTATTGAGAGACAAAGCTTAAAGTTAGTTTGAGTGTTTATCTTATGATTTGATTGAGAGTTGAGACAAATTTGTGTGTATAATTCTTACCGAGTTATTTCCACCTCAAATTACCTCTCAACAAAAAGGATAGCTAAGTCAATTTTGTCAAGATGAACTAGAGGCACTTTATTATTTCTGGGCCCAATTTAAAGTGTTTTTGAGGAGGTGCCCTCAATATGGATTCAATTTATGATTTCAAGTACAAACCTTTTATAATGGGCTAAACTATCTAACTCAATGCATAATTGATGTGTCCTCGAGTGGTTTCATTACTAACATGTCACCCAAAGTAGTATATTTTCTATTTGAAGAGCTAGCAAAAAATAACTATCAAACTCCAAATGATCAAATATTTAGAAGGAAGCAAACTATATTTTTAAAGTTGGATAAATTGACTACTATGGAAGCAATGATGAATACTTTTTTTAATAAGTTTATATCCTAAGAAATAATTACAATATAAATACTAAGAAATAATTACATCCATATTTATAAAAATCAAAACATAAATATAAACATAAATATAAACTCATAAATTCATTACTTCATCACAATACAATATAATCATCAACACTAGATATTAATTTAGCTAGATATTAATGAGGAAATCATCCGAGATATGTTGAGAGATATCTCATGGATTCAAATTTTCTCAATGAACACCAAATGAAAACTTAAGGAAATATTCCTAATTTTAATTAATGATTCCTTCTGTTACCGTTGATTTTTTCTAAATGGGGGGTCAAAATTGCATCAAATAGGATTCATGGCATTATGGTTTTGTGTTTCTTTCCAAACTTTCTCATTTTTTTAAGTATCTTTTTTATACTTCAGGCATCCATAAAATATTTTAAGTTGAAAGTTATAGCATAGTCTAGAGGTCATGACTTTATTATCTTTTTAAATCTTTTCAAGCGTATTGATGATGTAGTATTGGGAATGACCATAATTACTATCTTTACTCACTATAACATAAAGTTGTGATGTTAGAATTGATCATGACTTTAATCTTGACTTTTATAGAAAAGTTTCATGGTATTGTGATTGTCATGATTGAGATAATTATACTCTATAATACAAAGATGTAGTATTATAATTAGACATGAATTTTGTCTAGAATTTCTAAGCAAAATATTATGACTTTGAAATTACTATGACTAAGATAATTACTCTTTATAATATAAAGTCATGATACTAGAACTGATCATGTATTTGGTATTTTCTCTATGAAGAATAGAGTCGTAGTGTTGGAAAATCAATGAGCAAAGTGCTCTCTAAAACAAAAAGTTGAAAGAGATAAAAATGTCATGACTCAATTTCTTTCGGCTTTATATCGAATAAGTAATGACTCTAAAAATTACTACGGCTATCTTTACTAATAGAGTACTAGGCTGCCATGATAAGAAAATAAGATCATCGCCATTAAGTATTTTAGAGATCATGCTACCATAACTCTAAGAACATATCATAGCTATGATGCTTGTATTATATAATAAAATATTTGTGTCAATTTGGTTATAGAGTTATACCATACAAATATTAACATAATGATTTTTTGTAGTATTTTGACAAAAAAGGTTGCTGCAACTACTCAAGAAATATTATGGAATATATACTTTTCTACCCTCCAAACCTTTGTTCCATCAAGTTTACCAACTCAACCAAAAATTACTATGATTTTATTAACATTCATAAAATTATTTTAAAATAAGAATTTAGAATAATTTTTTCGATTAACTTTCCAAATGACCAAAAATCTTAAGTGCACGGAGTGTCGAACAAACATTAACAACCCCCTGAAACCTAAATACCTCTTTTATAACATACACACACACACACACACACACACACACACACACACACACACACACATACCATCCATTTTCTTCTCCTTTCTACTAAAAACATAAGTTCGAGCACTATGACTTGGGAGGTTGTTTTGATGGTAGATGGCTTTTATCACTTCCCTTTAGCCTTGTGATACATTTTAGTTTCTTCTATTCTCTCCTAGTGCTTCAAAATTAGTGTTTCATTCTCCATTATATCTTTGACTTTTGAAAATGTGCATCGCAACATGTTTCATTAATAGTGGAAAAAGAAGAAAAGTTTTTGAAACAAATTAGAATTTGTGGTGTTGTATAGGGTTGGGTAGTAGTCATGGCTGATAAAAAAAATACTCATGAATTTTTTTTAAAAGTATACTCACTGTTTGGTTTTGAGTGCAACAACTTCACATATCATGTAAAAAACTCATGATTGGGTTTGAATGTCATGAATT
Organism: Sapria himalayana; assembly: GCA_029783825.1. Taxonomy (NCBI): domain Eukaryota; kingdom Viridiplantae; phylum Streptophyta; class Magnoliopsida; order Malpighiales; family Rafflesiaceae; genus Sapria; species Sapria himalayana. The sequence goes on along the minus strand of JAREIK010003076.1, from coordinate 885,000 downwards.
CTTTTTTTTTTTTGATAAGTAATAAAAGTTAATATCAAAAATTCTATACAATCCTAAGGAAGATTCAAGCTATTACATTTATTTCGAAATACAATATAAATTTTTGTTTTGACTTTTGGAAAAATGAGTCTGCATCTAGCATTTTTTTCTTCGTGCCATCCATGGTTTCTCTCTCTCTACATATAGTAAATAGCTACTACAAAAACTACTTTTCGTATGGAATTCATTATTTTATTTGCTAAGTTGTTTTCATTTATGCTCTTCAAACTTGAAGGGATGGAATCCATCTGTCCTGTCACTGGTGTCCATCTTTTCAAATGCTCTCATATGCCCCTAGTGAACTCGCATTCATAGAACAAATGGTTTAAAAATTCTGTTTGTATGCAAAATTTACATTGCATATTGTTTGGGGCTACAAATAGACAATATTTAGTTCTGATTTTGCCACATTTGAAGATCCACAAGAATGCAGCATGCTTGGGTATATATGGTTTGGAAACCATATTACATTTATCCATGCTTTAATTCTTTTTGTATTATTTCCAGATATAAATTTACAAGCATCCGAGATTATCCTTCCATTATCACCCCAAGTATTTGAGTAATGCTTTAGCTTGCTTTATGTCACCTATTTTTTCTATTAATATATCTCTAATCGAGATTAGGGATTTCCAAAATGGAGGATCCTTTTTGGATAATTGGTACTCCCAAATGGTTTTTGAGTTTAGATAAAAAAGATGGATCCACTTAATCTAAAGAGAATCTTCCTTTTTGTTAATTTTCCACAAGTTTTTAATTAAAAATATATTTATTCCAATTATATAATCCAAAGACACCAAGCCCTCTATTTGCAGTGGGCATGCACACTTTTTCCCAAGAAGCTTTGGTCCTAAATTTTTCCATTTTTGGACTATCCCATGAGAATCATCTACATGTTATTTCAATTGCATTAATAATAGATGAAGCTAGAATGAATATTGAGAATCAATTTCCTTTTATACCTTGGATGACATAGGAAATTGAGCTATAACTCTAGCCTTCCAGTAAATTAAAGTATTTTGCTAGCCCATTGATGAATGGTTGATGTGATCTTGGCTAGTAACATAGAAAATTGAGCAGTAATCAATCTGCTTGATGATAATGGAACACCAAGAAAGGTAAAGGGAAGAGATCCTTTAATGAATCTAGAATCATTATGCATTTCTTCCTTCATAGTAGTGTTTACTACTATAAAAAAAGATGTTCGATTTGGAGGGGTTAATATATAATCCAGAAATAGTAGCAAATAACTTTAATGTATTCAAATATATTTTGATTGAGAAATAATTTTCTCTAGCAAAGATGATCAAGTCATCTGCATACATTAAGTGAGAGATTCTTAGAGGCACACACACCCATGGTGGAAGGAGAAGCCTTTAAAATTTGTTGCCTTAGTAAGTAATCTAGATAAATATTCCATGCAAATAGTAAAGAGATAGGAAGATAGAGGGTCTCCTTGCCCTAACCCCCTTCTTCCTTTGAAAAGACATGTAGTTCCCCATTAAAAGCAATTGAATAGAAGGTTGAAGACACATATTCATAGACTATATCAATGAACCTTTTTTAGAAAATTAAAGGCTATTAAGGCTTCTATCAAAAAACACAAGTCCACCATGTCAAAGGCTTTTTGAAGATCGATTTTGAGAAAATATCTTGGAGATATCCTTTTTCTTGCTTATATTCTTATCAAGTTTTGTGTAAGTATAAAATTATCCGAGATTAATCGACCTTATATATATGCTATTTGGGCTAGATTAATTATATCTCCCATCATTCCTTTAAGTATTGAAGCTATCAGATTGGAAATAAGCTTATATATTATATTGCAACATAAGATAGGCTTGTAATCTTTCATTGAAAAGTCATGGGAGGATTTGGGTATTAGTGCTATATATGCATGGTTGATTTGCTTTAACATTCTTCCAGGGTGAAAGAAGCTATGTATAGCACTAATAATGTCCTTCCCAATATGATGCCATGCTTTCTTGAAGAATTATTTTATCACTCCCAATGGAGAAAAAGGTTTATTTTATCTCTTGGTAAATATTTTAGAGACAAATGATTATTTTTTGTGACTCGAAGTATTAGCCCATCAGTAATAGTGGCCTTGCATATGTTCACGTTTCATTTTGATGATCCCAACAGATTTTTATAATATTCTATGAATGCTTCAGAAATTTCCCCATATGATTTCATGTGTAGTCTCCATTTTTCTTCATTACCGTTACTATCTTATTTCTTTGCAGTTTAGCATTTTCCAAAGCATACAAAAACTTTGTACATTTATCACTCTACTTTAGTTATTTGATCTTAGCTTTTGCCTAATGAAAGATAATTTTGCCTCCTCCATCTTCCTCATTCCTATTCTTAAGGTAGTTTCTTCTTATTTAAGAGTTTCATTAGAAGATTGCAATAACTTTTCTTGAGTATTTTGAAGGGTCTTCCTTGCAAGGCAGCCTATTGCACTAATATGTCCGAAATATTTCTTGTTTAACTTTTAAATGGATCTTTCAAAATTTTCAGCTTCTTGACCAGCTGGAACATTGTTGATCCTTGGAATTTTTGGTTCCATATGCTAAGCAATGTCATAGTAAACTTTTTATGCATGAGTCACATATTATAGAATTTGAATAGGATCTTCCGTTCATGAGTGCCCACTTCAGTAGATAAGAGGATCATACAATGGTATAATATATATCTTGGAAGGAGAAATTTTGCATGTGTGTCAAGAGAGAGGTTAGCCCATTCTTGGTTTATCATAGCCCTATCAATTTTACTTGATACTATTCCATTAGTCTTGGTAAAAAAGGAGCATGAAGAAGGAATATCTTCAAGGCTTAATGAGGAGCAATAATTTATAAAATCCTGACACTCATACTTTGTAACAACCCTACCTCCATTCTTATCCAAAGCTAATATGGGGGAATTGAAATCTCCCATTACAACCCAAGGAGAAGTATCTGAAGAGTCTTCCAGGGTTAAGCTTTTCTATGAATTCTTTTGATGTATGCATAACTATTTAATTAAAATATAGACATAAAAAATAAAAAATATTATAGAACACAACACAAAAATAAATCTTGTGTTGCCTCCCAAGAACCATATTTAATATCCTTAAATAGACCAAATGTTTGACCTCCATTTTAATTGGTAACTTGAAGTAGTCAATGCCTTATCAATTTTACTTGATACTTTCCCATACAATGAAAAGTATTTATCTTTGCAACATGCTTATTTCACACTCCACATACCTACTTTTTAAGGTAATTTGGAATGTATGTATTATTGCATTTGTATGTATTTGAGTATTTAATAAAGATATTTTAATAAATATCTATTTTGAGAAAATTTGATGAATATCAATGAAATTATATCTATTTTGGTTGAAATTAGTATATTTAGTTAAACGAAGGTTTGGAAGAAAAAGAAGTAACGGAGAGTCATAATATTTCTCATGTTATAACTTGAGTATACCTTTCATAATCTCATGAAGTAATTGTGGCATCCTTTATTTTTGAGTAATTATGATAATCTTTATACGTCACGACTCAGTCATCGATTTGACATAATTATTCCACTATTCAATATATTCTTCATGACCACTATATTTTCTCTGAGTCACATCCACATAATCTCAAGATATATAATAATTATAATATTATTTTCATGTTGCAATAGCTAAGTAATTGTTTGGTACAATTAGTCATATAAATTTTCAATTCCTTGAGTTATTCAGTATAGAGCTAAAAAAACCAAATATTTTAAGTTAAGATGCTATTTTCTACCATGATTTTTTATTCCAGAGAACAATTTTCCTTGTCGAAGCCTTTTAAACATCATGACTTTAATGCCCTTGTGAGAAAAAACAAAAGTCATGACTATTTCCATCTTCATGACATTGTATTATAGAGAAAAAATATATCACTCATGGTCATTCCTATTGCCTTGATATTTTATTCCAAAGATAAAAGATCAAGCTATAATTATTCTCATCACTATGATTTTGTGTTCCATAAATAATTTATCTCAGATATGACATTCCCAATGTCATGACTCGTGACATCATGTCCTATTGGAGAGTAACTTGAATCATGATATTCATTACTATCATGACGTTGATACTCCAGTTAAGATTTGGTAAGATAATAAAGTCATAACTAAAGGTGTCAACTAGGCTAGGTGTCTCGTGCATGGCATGAGGCATAGGATAAAAATATAATGCCTAGCCCAACATAGCACAATCCAAAATCATGCTTGGACCAAGGCCATGCTGGCTCATGACATGGCTTGAGCTATGGTGGGCCCAGGCTTCTAGCTCGCATGCTATTGATGATGTGACGTGACACAACTTGACATATCTAGTCTATGTGGGCTAGTTTTATCCTGAGTGGCCAGACAAGTTTAACTTAGACATAACCTAGGCTAGCCTGAAATGAACCAGACTAACGTAGAATGAACCTAAGCTAACCTAGACTTGACCTAGGCTAGTCCTCCTAGGAATGACTCAGCTTGGCATGATAGGGTACAAGTACAACTCAGCATGACCTAGGCAAATGGTGGGTCATTAGGTCATGCTAGGCTACACTTTTTAGACATGCTGAAATGGCATGGCCCATGCTAGAAAGTGTTTCAAGCCCCACATGACATGGTGGCCTAGCTAAGCCTAAAAAAGGGTGTTGGCATGACATGACACATTTGACACCTCTTGTCATGACCTCAAGCCATCTTCATGACTTATAGCTTAAACACTGTGTAGATCCTTAAAGTATAAAAGTAATGCTTACAAAATTTAAAAAAAATGGAAAAGTGGAATTGGATTATGAGCCAAGGTCGCACATAAAATTTAGATGATATAATTTCTACCCCTAATTAGTAGAAAATCCAAAGTGAATGTGAACAAGAATTATTGAAATTAGGATTTGAAACTTAAATCCTCACTTTGACTTTCATTGTGAACCCACAATTTCACTAAATACCTTTCAAAATATCTTTCCTGAATTCTTCCAATGTCAAGTAAAATTGAGATTTAGAGTTGGTGTAATCTACTTGCATGCGATGAATATATGATTTTATAAAGTTTATAATTGTGTTAATGTTGAGATTTGGATATTAATGGATGTGAATGTTAATTATAACTAAAACTTAAGGTTTTCACTATAATATAAGTTTATATATATTAGTCATGACAGATATTGATAAGTAAGTTATGAGAGAGACTCAAATAGTATGATATAAAGAAAGTGATAACTTTTCTAATCTTAACTCATAAGATAAACTTATGTCTGAACATTCAAAGTCTTAGTAAGTTTAATCATTAAAAGTATGATACTTAATGATCAAAAATCACGAGCGTACTAATGATGAATTCACTATACATATTCTAGAAAAGCTAACCTTGATTGATGTAGGTGTTAAGTATAATATTTAACCTAGGATTTTTATCATAATTTTACATCATGTATCAGTAATGGTGGACAATGACATATAAGTTATGGAACACACATAAAAGAATGTACTTCATATGCTGGTAAAAGCCCTATATATGAGTTTATTCTACTTGCATGATTTCCATAGGTGTGATCCATGAGAATATATGTATTAATTGTCATAAGTATAGTTCTTACAAAGTTGAGTTTAAAATGCATTTTACTATATTATCTAGAATTTTTAAGACATTAGAGATCAAAAAATATAATTATATATTCAATGTAATTAAAAAAAAGTTGATGAATTCACTAAAAGGAGTAGACATGTGAATGATCTATGAATAAAATAATAATTAGCTTTAGTGGTAAAATACTAAGATGACAATTATGAGGAGATCATCCTTTGTAATAATAGCCCACGAATTATAACCAGTATGTATGCTAAAAGGGTACTAGAGTATTTTTATACTAATTTATTATTCGTCTGATAATAGAATTATACATTGACCAAATACAAGAGAAATATCATCATGCATAAGGAAGTAAGTATTCGGTATGAAAATACTAATAATACTAGCTAGTTTTATTTATTATGCATAATGTGTTTGTATGGAAAAAAGATTTTAATTAGAACTATTTTATGAGATTTTAGTTTTGGTTGAATTTAGTGTGAAGTATAACACTTGGGAGAATTGTTGAGTGGGAGGGAGCAAAGAAATCATGTAAAATCATAATATTTCTCATGTTAAGACTTTGTTGTACTTTCATAAGCTTTTAGTCGATTAATTTCAGCATATCTTCTTTATTGAAGCTCTACACAAATAGTCATGATAATAGTTGTGCTCTAAGACTTTACCATATTATTGATACAATCATTTTACTATGCAACATATTCTTTTTAGTTACAAAACTTTCTCAAAGTTGCAACCAAACTAGCTCGATAATATTTTTATAGCTATGACTTTTCATAGATTCATGACTTTGTGTTACAAAAAGGCTAAGTTAAAGTCATGGCATTCTCTAGCATTGCAACTTCCCACTCAAAAAATGCACTTAGCCATTCTAGTATAAAAGTGGAACTTAGAGCTTGAAATTATTAGGAGAGCTAGGGCTGATCAAGGTGGCAAAAAAGCTATGGCGTTAGAGTAAAATTCACTAAACACTAGTGGAGCTCAACAAGCTAAGAGGTAACATAAGGCTTAAGTATAAATCATAAGTGAGGCATGAATTTTGACTTCCACCTAGGAGCAGATCCGAAATAGATGAATAATAATTATAGTTTTAAATTTTTGATTCCTAGACACTCTTGAGGGCTATCATTGGGAACTTAAAATTTTACTAAATACATTTTGAATTATCTCATATGAATTTGTCCCTAATGTCAAGCTAAATTGAGGTCATTAATTTATTTATTTTATTTGATGTGATAGATATACAATTAAAAGATTTTATATTTGATTTATGTCATGGTTTGGTTACTAATGAATGTGACATTTATTTAGAACTAAAATTAGGATTTTACTATTGGTAAGTTTGTGCATATTATCATGATGAATAGTGATAGGTAAATAATAAAACATACTCATTTACCAATATAGGAAGAAAGTCACCACCCTTCTGATAGTGACACATGAGACAAGATTGTACATCAAAACCCAATATCAAGATGAGTTTAATCAAGAAAGTATGATACTTACGAAGCTAAAAGTAGAAATACTTTTATAAGTTAATTTATTGTGCATACCTTAGAGTATTTGACCCTCAATTGATGCAAGGGGTTTTATATAATATTATCCAAAGAAGTTCATCTTTATTGTGGGAATCATGTATTATCATTGTGGATAGTGATATGTATGCCATGAGATATGCATGGGTGGAAGTGACTCATAAGGTGCTAAAAATCCTATGAATTACTTTCTATCTTATAACATATATCATTGAGATTTGAGGAAAGACATATATTAATTATCATGAGTATAATGCTTATGAAGCCAAAAGTATAAATAGTTTTAATACTTATTAAGTTTACATCTTTATGACATATTATGTTGGAGAATAAGAATGCATATACAACATAATCATTAAGAATAGTTGCAAGGTTGTCTAAAAAGTATGGACTTATGAATGATCTTTGAGTAGGGATAATTTGTCATTTTGGTGATAAAGCACTGAGGAGATGGCTAAAAGGGGATCATAATTGGGGAGGACTTATTATGTGAAAATCATATTATATGCTAGCAGTGAACTAGGACATTTTTATATTAATTTAACCATCATTCTATAACCAAGCATAATAATAACTAGATAATTTAGATAGACCATTATGTATAATGAATTGGACCAACCCCATAATATAAGAAAATTACTAAAACCTAGTCTTATCCTTGTAACTAGAGTAGAAGGTGACTAACTATTATTTCATGGAATTGCATGTACAATATGTATGGGATCAATTTATAAAGAAAATTCTACTTTATATTCTCTAGTACAACCTGTATACTTGTAAAATTATATTGGATGAAAGACTCTTCCCCAATGAGTTTGGAATATTACCTAATCCTAAAAATTAGATATCAAAACAAAATCACAATAAGTTTTTAGCATCATTGTTTGAGATTATTTAGTTTAGTTAGTTAACTCTAGTTTACGTAACAATCCATAAAAAAATAATAGTTCTATTTTTAATAGTTTGGATAATAATATCTTATTTTTCTACCTTGATTGATATTTGTCTTTTGTTTTTTTTTTGTATCTTTTAGTTTAAAGTTTTTAGCAACCAAACAACCGAGAGAAACTTTGAAACATAGCTATACTTTGGGATCCAGAAATTGAGAAAATAAAAAGAAAAGAATTTTGGCAACATAAGATGAATGTGCACAACTTAATTTATCAATATGATGAAGCCTATGTGCTACAATATGGCGATTTTTACCTCATATCTAATAGTGACTTGAATAGGTTCTAGTATTAGAAATTGGTGAGCACTAGAGAAGTAAATTATGAGAATCATGAAGAGATGCCTTGCTAGAATGGTGCCCAAGAAAAATATCTTTCATGGTTCAATGTTATTATTAGTGCATTACCCTTAGAGACCAAACAATGCAATAATATTGAAGATTATTATAGTAAGAAAATTAAGGGGGACATTGAAAAACTAAGAATGATGATAAGTGAGAAGAATTTAAAGGAATCAATGCAAATCTCATTCTATAGCAAAGACAAAATTAGATGGTGATAATATAGAAATGAAAGATCATGGTGTTGAACCAAAACATGCCATGACTTTTCTTTTGTTCTTAGAAAGCACCTTAATTTTGAAGTTCTTGGAAGGAATTATTGATATTGTGGCACTTGAAAAAGTCATAACACTGAAGAAGAAAGTTAATTCTAATTCCATCATTGTGGCCTTCATCAAAGATACTATGCTTAATAGCATTGTGACTTGTGCAATAGTAGTGGATAAAAATGAAGAGTGCTAATAAGCATGGACATGTAAGCCATGAAACACATTGAATTATAAATATAGGAAGGAAGTAATATGATTTTTGAGAGTGATGCACAAGACAAACTTGTACATCAAACTTGACATTGAGTTAAGTTTAATAATGCAAATATGATACTTGCGAAACTAAAAGTACAAATACTTTTATAAGCTAATCTATTATGCATATCTTTGACAAAATGACTCTCAATTATTGTGGAGGTTATATAAAATATTTTCTTAAGAGTTTACCTTTAGTGTGTGTCATGTATCATTTTAGTAGATGATGACATATAAGCTATGAGACACATGTGTGTGGGGGTGACTCATAAGTTGGTAATAGTTTTATGAATTACTTTCTATTATATGAATCATATGTTAATTGTCATGAGTATAGTTCTTATAAAGCTTAAAGTATAAATATTTTAAATATTTCACCAGTTCTCATCTTTATGACAATTGAGGTCAAATAATAAAAATGTATATATAATAACAATCAAGGATAGTTTACTACATAAATGATGTAGACTTATGAATGACCCTCGAGTAGATAAGATTTATCATTGCAGTGATCAAAGTTTTAAAAGGCGAAAGCGTAAGGCGAGGCGTTTTTGTATTTGTGAGGCGAGGCGTAAGCCTCGAGGCGTTGAGGCTTAAGCTTTTTGAACCTCACAATATATAATTAATTAATATTTTAAAATATATAAAATAAAATAAAATAAAATAGCATAAATAAAAACATGAAAACAATTCATTAGGATTATTTAAAAAAAGGCATACTAGTTCACTATTTTCACAAAAAACCATAACAAAGTCATAAAATATAAAATGGATTCAACTATAGTAATAGCTTCAAACTTTAACAAAAAGACATAACCAAGTCATGAAATAAGAAGTAGAGTAAATTGTTTCAATTTAAATCCTCCTCTCCAAGGTCATCATCATCCTCATCCAATGTATCAAAAGTAGGAAAATGTCCACTATCATGTAACCCCATTTCATGTAAATATTCTTCTTCATCGATTGGTGTCAAATTGAACTCCTTCTCTTTGCCTTTGCCTCCACTTGTACCTAGTATAAATTATTAATGAGGTGTAAATATTATAAGTTTTTTTATTAAATTTAATCAAATTTATGACTTCAATTTTTGAGTACTTACTTGGTACTTCGTTATGTTTCCTTTTGTAGGAATGTGAAGAAATCATGTGATCCGATGATGCTTGAGTCTGTTGGGAGTTGGATGACACAACTCTAATAGCATCGACATTGAATAACTCATCATCTTGAAGCCAACAAAGATCAAGGGGGAGGAGGGGATCTTCTTTCTCCGCAATCCATTCATCATCCGAATAATCTCCTCTACCAAAATCGGATCAACATTTTGCTTCCTTTGTAGACTTCGTTCTCTCAATCTAGTGTTGTACCTTACATACACTAGAGCATTCAACCTTTGATGTTCAAGTCTATTTCTTTTTTTTGTATGTATCTACAAATAAAAAAATAAAAAAATTTATATGTTAAAATGAAATAAAGTTCTCTAACATTGAAATAGAAATATATGTATAAAAGTTTATAAAAATAGAAATATTACCGATTCAAACGTACTCCAATTTCTTTCACATCCCGAAGCACTACAAGTAAGGCTAAGGACTCGAATAGCAAACTTTTGCAACTCTGGTGTTGAACCACCAACTTGTAGGACTTCTTAATGTTCTAGAATCAATTGCAATATGACTCCCAAATTCACCCATTGCTTGATCAAATGAGTCCAATTGAATGTCAGCTTTTAAAAGTTCTTGATAATCCAACATCCTATCCATGCATTCAAATAATCCCTTCCTCACCTCATCAACATTAGAGAACTTATCCCCATACCGAAATTGAGGATTAAGATAGTAACCTGCTGCATGTAAAGGTCGATGAAGTTGCGGAGTCCATCTTGCATCAATTTTCCTCCAAATTGGGCCATATTTTCTCTCCACTCCCCCACAATTAAATGCAATCTTCTCCTTAGCCGAATCCATCAGCTCATAAATATAACTCATGGCTGGTCTTTCCTCTGAATCAACTTCTCTCAAGATACTAACTAATGGAACAGTAGTCTTTATGCAAAAAGCAACATGAGACCAAAAATTTGGATCAAACAATACTGTACTTCGAGCTTTCACACCTTCTACCTTTTTAGCTCATTTGCTTGAACACCATTTTTCTGAGGAAAACATTGCTATAAGAGCTTGCTTTTGCTTATAAAGGCTTTGGAGAGTGAGAAATGAAGTAGCAAACCATGTAATTGCTGGTTGAAGAAGTTCATGATTTTTTGTAAATGTTCTCATCAAGCTAAGAACCCAAGTATGCCCATATATGAACTTTACTACTTGCCTAGCCTAAGAAAGTGTAGTAGCATGAACATTTACCTTTCCAATATCCTCCAATATCAAATCAATACAATGTGCAGCACAAAGAGTCCACCACAATTTTCTCCTTTTTTCCATAAGCCTCATTCCAGCATTTACATAATTAGAGGCATTATCAGTAATGACTTGCACAACATTCACCTCCCCAATTTCTTCAACCACATCATCAAGATATTTGAACATCAATTCCCCATTTTTTATTGTATCAGAAGCATCAATTGATTTCATAAACCAAGTGCCAACAGGACTATTCACCAAAAAATTGATAAGACACCTACTCTTTCCATCTGTCCAACCATCAGACATAATTGAACAACCATATTGTTTCCAAGATTTTTTGTGAACTTCCATAATGATACTTAGGTCATTCACCTCTTCTTTAAGAATCCATGTCCTCAATTCGTGCATAGATGGAGGCTTAAACCCGGGCCCAAAATTTGCAACTGCATCCATCATAGGAATCCAATAAGGATCATTCACAGTGTTGAATGGGAGACCTTTTGAATACATAAACCTACCAATTTTTCTACACACTTCCTTCCTTTCTTCTTGCTTCCACCTTGAATTCAAAGTACTTTGATGAGGTTGTGAAGTGGTAAATTTATCCATGGGTCCCCTAGGAATAGGTTCCCCACTCCCACTTTCACTCCTTAAGGCACCTATTATTTTGGACAAAGCACTCTCATGCATTGAAGTTGGACCCATACCAATTTCTTGGAGCAATTCATTTCTTTTAATTTTTTGATCCTTAAAATTGACCAATGCTTCTTTGCATTCCAATATAACATCTTCACTAACATTGGGGCACGATTTCATACCATGATGAGTTCCGGCTAAGTGTTGCTTGAATCTATTCACCCCTCCCCCACATCTTTGATTGCAAAATTTACATCTCAAATATTACTCCCCAGAAACTTTAATAACATATTTTCACACAAAATCTCTTCTTGAATTTTTTGAATTGAAGGAACTTATTCTAAAAAAACACCAAAAATAATATTCACATTTCTATATAACAATATAATTGTCTAAAAAATAATAACAATACATAATTGAAAGGAATTTAAAAATGAAATTCAGAATTTAATTGGTTTAAATTTTAAAAAGCCAATATTTTTTAGAGGAATTTAAAAATGAAATTAAGAATTTAATTGGTTTAAATTTTAAAAAGTCAATATTTTTTTAGAGGAATTTAAAAAAAAAATCAGAAGGCTATTTGAATTTTTTTTAAAAAAAGATGATAAACTTAAAAGCTGAAGCTCCAATTAAATTACCTTAAATAAAAAAAATTAAGAAGAAAAGAGATTGGATGAATCTCTTTTAAATTATTTAACAAAAAAAAGAAAGGTGGGAGGGGGGAATCGGGAGAAGCTCGGGGGGGGGGGGGGGCGGAGAGAATTGGGAGGTCGCCAGGTGGGGGGGAATTTCAGAGGGGGAAAGGGGGCACGGGAGGTTGCCGGGTGTGGGGGGATCGGAATTTCGAAGGGGGGGGATTACAGGTGTCAACCGGGCCGGCCCGGGCCTGTGTCGTGCCCGGCTTGAGCCTTGTCGTGCCTAACCCAGCATGGTTCGACACGTGGCACGGCACGGCCCGAACCGCTTGGACACGTAAGCCCGAGCGGGCCAGGCAAGGCATGGCACGGCCCGCCGTGCCTACAGGCCGTGCCGGGCTCGGCAATTTTTAAACCGTGCTGGGCCCGGCACGATAGCACGAACGTGCCATAAAAATGGGTCGAGCCGTGCCGGGCCGGCCCGTTTGACACCTCTAAGGGGGATCGGGATTTCGAGGGGGGGGGGGGATCAAGAGGTCGTCAAGGGGGGGAGGAATCGGCATTTGTAGAGGGGGGGGAGGGGGGGGTCGACGACACAGATCGGGAGGTCGACGACACTGATCGAGATGAAGAAGGGGAAATCGGGAGAGAAGACATACCTGGAGATGGAGCCGAAACAAGATCGCCGCTAGAGAAGTGATTCAAACTGGTTGCCGACGTCGCAAAGGTTGATCGATTCAAACTGGAGAAGTGATTCATTATGTTACGCTTTTCTTCCGACGCCTCAAGGCGTTTTTCCCATGCCTCGCCCTGAGGCACGCATGAAGGTGCACCTGGAAAATGCCTTTGTATCGGCACGGCACGGTTCGACACGTGGCACGGGTCAGTCCTGTGCCGGGTGTCCCGTGAGCCCGACCCCAGGAAGCCCCTCCCGCAAAAAAAGACCGCGGGTCGAGTCTGATTCGACCCGACCCGCGGTCTTCCCGTATTTCGAACCGCTTGGACATGCAAGCCCGAGCGGGCCAGGCAAGGCACGGCACGGCCCGCCGTGCCGGGCTCGGCAATTTTTAAACCGTGCTGGGCCCGGCACGATAGCAGGAACGTGCCATAAAAACGGGTCAAGCCGTGCCAGGCCGGCCCGTTTGACACCTCTAAGGGGGATCGGGATTTCAAAGGGGGGGGGGGGGGGGGGGATCAAGAGGTCGTCGAGGGAGAGAGGAATCGGCATTTGTAGAGGGGGGGAGGGGGGGGGGGTCGATGACACAGATCGGAAGGTCGACGACACTGATCGAGATGAAGAAGGGGAAATCGGGAGAGAAGACATACCTGGAGATGGAGCCGAAACAAGATTGCCGCTGGAGAAGTGATTCAAACTGGTTGCCGACGTCGCAAAGGTCGATCGATTCAAACTGGAGAAATGATTCATTATGTTACGCTTTTCTTCTGACGCCTCAAGGCGTTTTTCCCACGCCTCGCCCTGAGGCACGCATGAAGGTGCGCCTGGAAAATGCTTTTGAATACCTTGGCAGTGATAAAGTATTGAAGAGACAGTTAAGTGGGTACCATCATTGGGAAGAGCTCAATACGTAATAATCACTTTGTATGCTAGTAAGGAACATGACATTTTTATAATAATTTAATATTTATTCTATATCAAAGCAAAATAATAAACATATAATTTAGATATGTCATTATGCATAATGAAAATGACAAAACCTATAATCTAAAAGTCATACCAAAAACCCAGTGTTATCATTCTGACTAAACTAATAGCTAATTAACTATTGGTTGATTGAATTACCTACATAATCCATCTAGGATTGATATATAGATAAAAGTCTATTTTACTACTTATATAACTCATATACTTGTATAACTATGTTGGATAAGAAATCTTCTACCCAACAAGCTTTTGAAGTATTGTCAAGCCAAATCCTAAAAATTGGGCATCATAATAAAGTCAAAATAATGAGAAAATTCTAGAGTATGAGTATTAAGAACTCAAGTCTATCTACTAAACTTGAGTAGTTGTTAGTATATTACTGGTTGATTAAACTGCCTACATAATTTCTGTGAGATCAATATTTAGATTTATATTCATTTTAATACTTGTATGACATATATACTTATGGAATTATGTTAGATGAGAGATAATCACTCAATTAGCTTTTGAGTGATTGCAGGCTTTTCTTCTTTTTTAAGATTATTCATAGTCAAAATTGTGGTCTTTTCTTCTGATACGTGATTGCAGGCTTTTTACTTGTTGAATTTTACTTGCTATTTGGCCACATGAAGTGTAAATTTACTTTTCTTCAAATAAATCAATTCCTATCTATATTTCAATAATGATCATTCCTAAATCAATGAGGCATATAATTATTCCTTCATATCTAACACATCAAAATAAGTTGGGAAAATAAACTTTACTACCTTGACTAGTATATCATTAATAAACTCTAATGGAAGCTTGATAAATTGATTTATCATCTATAGTAAATGAGAAGTTGGAGTTATCTCACCAAGTTTTGACCTCTATATTATGGATAATGACATCAAATTAATACTTTCTTCCAAGTCGCATAATATATTTTAGAAAGTAAGCTTCCCAATAATATATGGAATTATAAAACTACCTAGATCTTTGAATTTTTTTAGGAGATTATATTGAATGATCATGCTATATTTTTTGATCATGCTCATTATTCCAAATATATACAATTTCTTCTTTTTACTCATTATGTACTTCATAAACTTCATGTTGTATGGCATCTAGGATAAGATTTCAAGGAAAGAAAAGTTGACTTCTAACTTCTAGAAGATTTTAAGATTCTCACAAATTTCTTATCTAACTTTCCATATCTAAACTATTATAGAAAAGAAAGATTAAGTTGGAGAGACTGAATACCATTTTTATAATCATTCTCTTGCATGTCATCCTTTTATTTATTACTTTAGTTAATATGCATCTACTCATGCTATCCGATCGCCAAATACCATAGAATTCTTTTTCTATTCAAGTAGTTCTTTCGATATGAGTTCCATGGCATACAATTTTACTTTTTTCACGTGTGATAGCTGGTGGCATATATTGGGAAATAGGTTCTGATAGTGGTGCAACTTTGGAAAATATCATGGTATATGATGTCATGATGCTAGGTGATGGTATGACTCTAGAAAAAATCATGATATTGTCTATCACAATTTTATTTTCTCTATCAACAATATAATCCCATTTGAATTTCTTTATCTTTTATCCTTCTAATTATTTGATATTTCCGAGTTTTTTGGACATGCACCTATTTGGATTCACATTAGTATTGCTTAATAATCAATTGATGCTCTTCTTTTTTATCATTAGTGATAGCTGCCCAAGTTGATTCTTATTAGTCTTCATCATTGTGTTTATGTGATCGACGAGCCTTATTTCTATCTATTTTCTACTTTGTCTCTAGGAATAGTGCAAGAATGCTATCTTCAAATAATTGTTTTGTTGCTCCCTTCAATGACTTATCTATCATATCTATTACAACCAACACATGACTTCAACACTATGGTGAAACTCCTAGGTTAGACATTCTACATAATCCTTACATCATTTGAACGCAATTTTTTCTATAATATGCATAATGGAATTATCATAAAATCATTTATGCTTTGGGCTTCATAATCATTATATTTTCATCAATTAAACTTACAAAAATTTAGATGTTCATGCATAAGTTTATCTCATAGAATAAAGTAAAAGAGTCCTCACTTTTGCTAGGTTGAATATCATGAGTCTGTTCACATGACCAACACACATAAATTTATATTAGAGTGGAACCCTAAATCTCTATTCTACATAATACTCATATCCATCAATATCTAAAACATAACATTATCATAATAAAATATTATATAAACACAATTATCATACATATGCACATAAACCAATCTTATATCTATTTTTAGCTTGATATTAGAAAAGAATTTATGTTAAATCTTTGGTGTCTCCTCTAGTTGGATCGAAAGTTTCTTATGATAGTTGAGATGAGAATCTAGGTCTTAATTCCACTTCCTAATCATTCTTTTATCGCATCCAGCTTGAATTTATCCTTAATTAGGTGTTAGAAATCATGTTTCCTAGGTTTTGCATAATCCCAGCCTCAAAGTTTAAATCCCCTCATTTTTTTGTGAAAATCTTAAGTCACTTTTCATATCATCAAAGTCACATCAACCTGTATATGGAAATTCAAGTTAGATATTAATACTTTAGGTTGAGATCATGACAATGTCATTTCTATGAATCTTCACTGAGAACAAAGTCATGGTAATAAATGAATGTCATGGATATTCAAGTTAGATATTGTGACTGGGGTAATTCTTCTCTAGAAAAAATAATAATGGAACAAGAATAACCAAAACTGATGAACCTCCTATCCAGAACACATTGTCATGGTGCCAATAATACCATGACTAAGATACTTCCTATTTGTAATAGAGAGTCATAGCAGCAAGAAAGTTATGAATTAGGCATTTCCTCTCTAAAACACATAGCCATTGTGGTAAAATTCATCATGACTAAAAATTGCTAAATATTATGTGATTTTTTGTTCTAGAATGAATATGTCACAGTGCTACAATATTATGGAAGGTCTATCTTTGTCTCATTTATTGCTCATTACTCATTCCATCATCTTTGAAATCATACTGCATAATGCATCTTATTTTCTTTCGATTGAGTTGAGTGAATCATCAAATGAACTTTATAATATTAAATATATTTTTTTTTCTAGTTCGCATTGCACCTCTACAAGTCCTCTATTTACTATTTCTCTTTATACATCACTTCATCATATACCTCCCCGTCTTTACTCTTTATCATTCTTTGTCACACATTTGTGATGAATTCATTAAGTTATCCAATGGATTTAGTACTTCCCATCACTTTAGACTCCACTCTTTTCATTATTTCTAATAGGATCTTTGTAACTTGATCCTCTATCTTTTCTTGGGCATACACAAATAAATACTCCTTGTTGAGAAGCATTTCTCATAGTGCATCGCATTGTTCTGCCTTGATTTTGTTTTTCTCTTCATTTTTTTAATATATTGTTCCCACTTGTATCTTTTTTCTCTAATTATTTTTCTAGGGAACTATGCATCATTATTAGTTCCACCTTCAATCATATCTCCCTTACGTTAGCTTCCAAGTTTATATTATTTAGCATTATGAGGACCTTTTCCAAGTGTACTTTTTGACTACCCATGGAAAATAGTGTTTGACCAATGGTTCTTCATCAAATTTCTCTCTAATTCATTTAATTTATTTTACATTAATTTCAGGGAAGGTTGACACTTCTTGTCCCACATCGGTTGATATTTCCCTTAAGAACCAACTTCATTATCTTATTTCCTTCCAATCCTCTCTTCACACCAAACAATATTAGGGGAGACATTTGTGGTCTGAGAATTATGTGGCCAAAAAAAATAGTGTCTTCCAAAGTTGGGGCTCTTTCAACTTGACATGACATAGTAATCAATAAGTATTGACTACAAAAAAGAACACAAAAAATACAACCAACCATTATTATCTTTTGTTAATTCTCCCCTCACTAAATGTCCTTAGGTACTTTTTGATGATACTCTACAATTACTCTTACCATTCATCAATATATTGGTGATGACCATATAGTTTGGTTACATTTTTAGGGTTTGAAAAGTATACCATTCATATCCCCCTATAATCCAAACTCCTCATTTATAAAATTCCTATCAAAATGTATCCAGACTCTTTGTAATAACACCTATTGTCTCATATGTCTTCAAAATTTTTCCTCTCTAACATTAGTTAGAAAGGTGGGATGAATTCTTCAAATTCATACTCACCCATAAAAATATTTTTTACTAGGGTATATATAATCCATCTCTTCTTCCTTTTAGTCACAAACATAGGTTTGAGCATAATGACTTGAGAGTAAGTTTCAACAATAAGTGGCTTCTATCACTTCTCTTTAACAATGTGACTTATTTTAGTTTATTCTCCTCACCCTAAGCTTTAAAATCAGTATTTCATCTTCCTTTATAGCTTTGATTTTCAAAAATGTGTGTCATAAAGATTTATATTGGTAGTGGGAGAAGAAGATAAACAAATTTCAAAGAAAGATTATGATTTCTGATATTTTATTGTGTTAGAGTTCTAATCATTTATGATAAAAAGATAAATTAACTTTGTTCATTGTCATAATTTTTTTTAAAAGTATTGTCATGACTAAATTTGAGTGTCGTGACTTAATTTATCTTGATAGAATTTCATGAATGGGTTTGAGTGCCACCACTTTCTTTGCCATAGATGAAAGTCACAATGGGGTTTAAGTTCCACGAATTCTTTTGGTGTATAAACAAGTGTTTGAGTGAAATATATACATAAAAGAATTATAACATACAGCACAAAGATTAATGTTGGTTTGTCTCCCAAGCAATGATAAATTTAACATCCTTAGCTATACAAATTTTTTTGACCTCCATTTTAACTGATAGATATCTTCTCTATATAATCTTTTTACTCAATGTATCTTTCAAACTTCTCCTTCAACATCATATTATCTATCAAATTCCTTCTTTCGAAATATTATTTGGTAGATATCACTACATTATTAATGTCATGACATCATTAAGTATGATTTCCTTCACTAATTTCATATTTTTTTCTGAAGTAGCAACATCAACATTTGCTCTCTAAAATAGCTGTCATAATTATGGAATAAGTCACATCTTCCTTTTTAAGCTTTAGATTCATCAAAATGAAAGCATTTTTTTCTATCACGTCTTCGTCCTTCATCGATCCCACATGCATAGTTATGACTTGTACAAAAGTCATGACTTTCTTTTGCACAACAACTTCAATCTCTTTTTTTCTGATATTCCTTGATAGTGGTCTCTACTTCATCTTTCTATCTTAGTATATTAACAATCACTAGTTGACTTTTCTTCTCTTATAGCTTTTCAATAGTTTGGAAAGTTCCCTTTATAAATTCTCTATGTTCGACACTTGGAGATTTTACCATTTAGTTTCTTCTTTTGCATCTTCAAGACAACTTGTCTTTGGTTCTTCAGTCATGACTTTTAGAAATGTCATGACATCAAAATGATTTTTTCTATCCAAGTCAACTGCAACCTTTTCTTCTTCCAATGTTTTTCTAGTTCTTCACTTCTCCAACTTCTTTAGGACAATAATCATTCAGGAAGTTCTTCCATTTGAAATGATGTCTTATCTTTCAACGGTATGTATGATTCTATTTATTTTCTAGTATATTTCTTATTCATCATCTGGAAGTTGTAATCTTTTATATAGGTTGAATTTTATTCATTCTTCACCCACACAAAGTATAAATTTATCATACTTCACATCAATCAATGCTTATACATTTGACAAGAATGATCACTCTAAGATCAATGTGGCTATATATAGTGAAAGAGAAATTAGAGTTATCTTACCAAGATTTAATGACCATACTATGGACAATGACATTAAGTTGATACTTGTTCCTAGGTTGCATAATGCTTCCAAAAATTATGCTCCCTAATGATGAATGGAATCATAAAATTCTTTATATCTTTGAGCTTTCTCAAAAGATTACATTGAATAAACATGCTACACATCTGGATCATGCTCACCATTCCATACATATCTAAATTATTATTTCTTCTCATGATATTCTTCATGAACTTCATCTAATGAGGCATCTGAGTGAAGGATTTAACGAAGAAAATGTTGAATTCCAACTTTCTAAATATATTGAAAAATCTCTCAGATTATTCATCCAGCTTTTCCTTTCTAAACTACTATGAAAAAAAAAATATTAGTTTGGAGATTTTATTTACTATGTGCATAATTATTCTTTAGTGCATCGTGCTTCTCTTCATTACTTTGGATAATCAATATATCCTCTTCTAATTCCACTTCTTTATTTATGACATCAGCTATTGGAATGAGTTGGATAGTAAGATCTTGAAGTGCCATAGCTTGGAAAAATGACATGACATCATATGGAATAGCACTGGACAGCATGACTCTAAAAAAATTTACAACATTATCAGTCACATCTTCATTTCCTACACCATCTTCCTCTTTGGATTTCTCTTCTATATTCTACCCTTCTATTTTGTTGCTGCTAATGAATGTTATAGGCATGCACCATTTTTGATTCACCTCAATATTACTTGGTAATTGTTTATGACATGACACACTTGACTTTTTGGAAGATTTGGCATCTATTACTATTGTGTTTGTATATATTTAATCATTTATTAAATAATTTTATAAAATATCATTTTGAGAGACTTTGATAAAAATTATTGAAATCATAGCAATTTTGTCTAAAATTAGTAAAGTTATTAAAGTAAAAGCTTGAAGAAGAAAGAAAAAATGAAAAATCATGATATTTTCCAAGTCATGATTTGGTTATACCTTCTATGATCTTACTAAGTAGTTAAGATTTTTTTTTGTACCTCTATAAAAATAGAAATGATAATATTTATATGTCACAACTCTACCATTAAATTGATACAATTATTTTATTCTACAACATAGTCTTTATGGTTGTAACATTCTCTAAGTATCGTAACTACACTATCTCCAAAATATATAATAGATATGATATTACCTTCATATCGTAAAAGCCAAGTATCCCACTAGTATAATTAGTGATGAAAATTTTTAGTACCATGAATTATTTAATATATAACTAAAATATTAAATGTGTTTAGAGTCGTAATATTATTTTCTTCAATGGCTTATTATTCTAAAGAGTATTTATTGTGGTTGTACCTTTTACAATATCATGACTTTTTGCTCTAGTGAGAAAACACCAAAGTCATGATCATTCCTAGTTCAATAATTTTATATTATAGAGAATAAATACATCACTGATAATCATTCCAAGAACTATAGAAATTTACTCTAGAGAGAAATGATCAAGCTAGTATCATTCCTAATACTGTGATTATGTATTCTAGAGAGAATTTATCTATGTAATGATATTCTTAGTATTACGAAATCATGTTTCACTGGGGAAGTTGAGTAATCAAATTTATTGTCATTATAACTTTGGTACTCTAGCAAAGATTCATTGAGATAATTAAGTGCTGATCTCAAGCTAGTACCACAACTTCCAGCTTAAGGCATCATGAAGATCTTCAAAATATAAAAAGAAATACTTTGAAAAATTCATAAAGCGAGTCAGAGGAGAATTTGATTTGAAGTCAAGAGTATACAAAAATCTTAAGCAGCACGATTCTAACCCCCCCAATTAGGGCCAAATATTAGGCTAAGTTGAGATCTAGAGTTTATATAATATACTTATGTGTGATGAATATATGATTTTATAAATTGTATTTTTGTGTTTATGTCATGGTTTGGAAGTTGATGAATATAGATATTATATAGAACTAAAATTTAAGGTTTTAATTATATTATATGTTTATACATTGACCATGATAAATGGTGACATGTAAATCATTATATATTTATACAGTGATCATGATAAATGGTGGTGGAATCCCTTATAATATTGACAAGTATAAACCAATGTCTATATATATATATATATATATATATAAACTTATACATATAAATGTACATATATACCTATATATGTGTAGGTTGATGAATAGGTTTATATATGGTTATATAGATATATATTTGTGTGTGTGTGTGTGTTACAAAAAATTTCAAAGATAGTAACATTTTTGAAATGTAAGTTGTTTTTATGTTGACACGTACCTACGCATAATTAGTTTTTATGTTGACATGTACC
Organism: Sapria himalayana; assembly: GCA_029783825.1. Classification (NCBI taxonomy): domain Eukaryota; kingdom Viridiplantae; phylum Streptophyta; class Magnoliopsida; order Malpighiales; family Rafflesiaceae; genus Sapria; species Sapria himalayana. The sequence goes on along the minus strand of JAREIK010003076.1, from coordinate 862,572 downwards.
GACGCATAAATAGTTTTTATGTTGACAAGTACAAACGCATAGATAGTTTTTGGTTTAGAATTTATAGAGCCTCAGAATATAAATAATTTATATCTTAGTATAAATATTTTACTAAATATGAAAATTTGAGTTTTTTTTTTACAATTTTTTTTTTTGTAATGGCAGTGTCAATATATAATTTACCTAATTTTCTATCTTTCATTCCATAACACTGAAAATTTGTTCTTCCCTATTCCTTAATTATTAAACATAATAATTGCTTATATGTGTTCATTTTCTAATATCATTAATTTTTATCTTACATATTTAAACAAAAAATTAATTTCCGTGATTTCATGCCAAACATACATTATTCATACATTAAACACAAAGTGTCATTAATAATTATTAGTCAAAGAAATAAATTAATGGTGGTGGTCCCATAGCATCCACCCCGGATTGGTAAGAGGCGATGAGACAATTGCAACGCACCAACCACCAGCCACCAGCCACCAGCCACCAGCCACCAACTCGCTCAATCGTGTCAGGAATCGTGATGATGGCTTGCCCTGAGCCACCAACTCCGGCTAAAACATTGCTCTCATTCAATGTTTCTCGGTTGTCCCTCGAGAATGTCAAAACATCTTTAAAAAATAAATAATGGAATAGAGTAAAAGAAATAAAGATGAACGTAAGATTGTTTGTGAAATGCAAATGTCCGATCTGACAGGCTCTCCTTTTAGAGTGACTTATTTCTTTGTGTCATTGCGTATCTATTGATTCTATTTCTCTCTCTCTCTCTTAATTAATTAATTTCATTTATCATAATTTGTACAATAATAAAATGTACAGAAATCAAACATACCACATTTTAGGCGAGATACAATGTAGATTTATATTTCAATTTTTCAAATAATAAAATCCTCCAAAATTGATTTATTCTGGTGCATTCTTCTTTTTCTTTCTTCAAGATGTGATATACTATGGTGACAAAGATAAATCTAATGTTTCCAGTCTTGGTTGAACTTGTGTGGCACATTTTAAACTGTTATAGTGAGCTAAACATTGTTGAAATATTTCAATTAATTCTGATTCAATGTTTCACTTCTTCCTAAATCTAATTAGAATTGTAACACTTAGAGAAAATGTGCTTTAAAATTTTTAGTTGATCATAAAATTCACATTGAAGTTAATCAATCTAGTTTTCTATAAAATTTATATGGCCATCCAGGTAATGACATCATGCTTTGAAATATAGTTTTAGCCCATAATATTATAAACCACCAAGATCCCATATTGTTTCACGGCAACATATGTAAAGAAGCATTCACAATAATTATCTCTCTCTTATTATTCAATGTTTTAGTTTTATATATATTTGTAACATAGTGTACAATTTCATCCTGGAGAACAATAATAATCTTTTTAAAATAAATATCTTCTAAAGGGAGGAGAAATTCCAAATATCTTCCAAGATGAGATAAAAATGATAAACCTACTTGATCCATAAAAAATATTTTTTGCAATTGATTCCTCATCGGATTTTAATAAAAAAGAATCTTGTTCCAATGGGAGATAGAAAGAATGCCAAAGTACCTCATAGAAAATGTAATCTATTGAATTATTAATTATCTTGAAAACTAGGAACATCAAAAACTAATCCATCAATATCCTGAATGACCATTCGCAGTAGTTCTAATATGTTACATATTTATCCTTATTATCATTGTATTTCATATTATCCAATATAAATATAATTTTTAATAAGTTTTTTTTCACTACAATTATTAATTATTATAAAAAATAAAATTACTAAAAACATATACATAAATAAATCATAAATCCAAAAAAGAAATAAACATATTTAAAAAATAACTAATACAATATAAACTCTTTAAAACTATCTAAATTCTTAATATAAAAACAAAAATTAATGAACAACTAGTTGATTATTATTTCATCTCTTAAATTTATCATGAAAGTGGGTTAGAGTTTGTGGTGGTAGAAAAAGGAGGAGGATGAGAAGACATATTCACAAATTATAATATAGCGTGAATGAGAAAATAAAAAAGAGAAGAAAAAAAATGATAAAATAGTAAAAAAAAATTATTGAAAATTTTCAGCCTTCAATATTAAGTAAATCTCTATCTACTTAATATGTTCAATGTTTTTTAACTTAAAATTTTATATTTGCAGCTCCTAATATTTTTTTTTATCAAATACACTTAAAATTTCAATGGTTTAAATATTTTAAGTGATTTATCAAACAACCCATTAAGCTATAACATATATTTTTCTATCATAACTTTATTCTATGGTATCACGATATAATTGTTGTCACAACCTATTTTGTGTTATTTCGATTGTCCAACTTAATAATTCAAGTCAGGAATAGGTTCTTATGGTGTCATGACATAAATGAAGTTGTGATATACAAATATAATATTGTTACTTAGGTTTTAAGTTTTAGTTTATTTTTCTCTATATTATTTAAGCATTATAAATGAATGTAAAAAATAGTAAGAAGTGTGAAAAATACTGTATGAATTGAAATGAACAAGAAATAAATAAATATTATTATACTCTTATTTTCTCTTGTGTTGTAGTAATGTTTTGTTGCTCTTTCTCATGTTCATAGTATATTTCTTCTATAAGGATTCCGAATCCATGGCTAATTTTATGTTTCCTAATTTGGGATTGCATGAGGGTAACAAAAGGTCCCTATAGTTTTGGATTTCCAAACATTTAGTAAAAAAGGTAGATCCTGTGGTGTGTTGGGTCATATTTTATTTGGTATCAAAGCTTGATCTAGTATGTTGTTTTGTGAGATGTTACATTTGATATTAGAGATAAGTATGTAGCAAGCATTACATTTGGTATTAGAGCCACAACTTGAGTGATAAAATGGAGTTGAAATTGAGAATATCAAATGCAGTGTCTTGGGTTGAAATTGAGAATATCAAACGCAATGTCTTGGGTTGAAATTGAGAAGTTATTGGGGAATAGATTTAAACTATGGAAGTTGAAGATGAATGATTTATTGGTTGACATTGATTACTATTCATCCATAGAAGATACTATATCATCTAAAAGAGAGAATAAATTAAAGATAACATCTACCAAGTTTGTCAATTGTAGTATCTAGAATTGAAATTTAGTAAATATTTATAGTAAAAAACAATTAATGGGTTGTGGAAGAAGCTGGAGATGCTCAATCAAAGCAAGTCATTGGTTAATACTTCTTGAGGAAAAAGATATTTTAATTACACATTGAGGAAAGTGATTCATTTTCATCTCAATTGTATGAGTTTCATACATTAATCAGACATCTTTCTTCTAATATTGCTATGAAATAAATTATGATGACAAGATCACTACCCCTCATGTCCACTACCAAATAGATGGGATAACTTGATTATTGCATTTGATAGTGGTACACTGGGGTTATTTGATGAGGTAGAGAATGGAGAAATACTCAAATGAGGCTTTGTTTGTAGAGAGGAGACTGAGAGAGAAATGAGCAATTTGAAAAATCATAGGTAAGAGAAACAAAGAAAGTTGTTGGTAAGTTGGAACTAGAGTGCTAAAAATGTGGTAGAGCATGGTACTTCAAGAGGAACTATTGGAACTAGCCAACTCATGTGAGATATGCTTTAGTAGACAATCAGCAATTTGGAAGAAAAATTCATTTTGGTAATGCTTGTATTCTTCATGTTGATGAAAATACTTAGTATATGACATAGTTATATCATATTACATGCTCCTCATCAAAACTAGTTTAGCTAGTATGAGTCATTTGTTAGAGAAGATGTGACTATGAGGAATGACTCAATGTTGAAGAAAATTGGTCATAAAAAGGTAATGATGAGAAAGCATAATGAGACAATTAAATTCCTTTCCAGGCTAATGTACATTCCTAGTTTGAGTAAAAACCTAATCTTTATAAGTGCAATAATAAATGATTATGTGATATTTCTTGTGATGACAAGTATTGTAAGATTATTTGAGGAGCAGGGTTGATTGCATGAGGAACAAGCTTGTGGTAAGTACTATCATGGCTTTGGGCAATGTGTTCTTGAGTTTTGAAAAGAAGGAAAGAATGTAGAATGGGCAAAAGATGGAGAAAAGTCTATCCATAGAGAAGAAATCCACTAGGACTATGAAGTCATGACTTGGAAACATGGTGTCATATAGGTTCAAGAGATGAAACATAGGAACATGGAGTCATGACATAGAAATTGAGTATTGTGACATAGAACTAGGTAGAGGCATCAAATAAAGAAGTGTTGGAGTGAAGAATTCCCAGTAGCATCACAACATGAAACTAGGAAAATGCATCAAAGAAAGAAGTATAAGAGCGGAGAGATTCCTAGAAGTCATGGCAAGGTAGATAGTTCTAAAGCAATAGAACTATGATATAGAAATAGTGAGTCATGACTTATCCTAATCACGACATCACAAATATAGTTGCAGCTTCATTCTAATGGTGGCACAGATTCTTCTGAGGAAAATATAATCAAGATATCTCATTTATTGAGGAGGTCTACATGGGTTAGAAATTCACATCTATGGCATGTTGATAATGCATGTCAAACTCTTCATGTAACAAGAGATGAGAGAAGTAATATGTTAGAGGAAAAAGCCTTTAGTAGTTAATTAAGTAGGAGTATGCCATGAAAGAAGATATACATTTATAGTGAAGTTGCCCTTAGATCGGAAGGCAATTTGATGCAAGTGGTCATTCAAATGAAAGCTAAAGACTAATGGAAAAATTGAGAAGCACAAGGTAAGACTAGTTGCTAAAGGGTACTAGGAATTGGCTAATAGAAAAATTGAATGTATTGACTATGCTAAGATCTTCTCACTTATAGCAAAGATGTCCTTAATCTAGGTGGTATTAGCTATTGTAGTAAGATATGATCTAAAAGTTAGGTAGTTGGATCTGAAGATATCTTTTCTTCGTGGTGACTTGGAAAAAGAAATTTATTTGGTGCAATTGATCAATTTTATGATGCAAGGCAAGAAAGGCTTGATATGCAAGTTGGAAAAAGGCATTGTACAAGTTGAAAGAGTCAATGAGAATGTGATATAAAAAATTTGATTTATTTGTCTTGTAGATAGGGTTCAATAGATGTGGGGCAGACCACTAAATATATACAAAAACATTATATAAAAGTTATATTATTTTGACATTTTATGTGAATGATATACTATTGGTTAGAAATAGCAAAAAAAAATTTAATACAATGAAAGGGTTTCTACAAGAGAAGTTTAACATATCATATCTTGGGATAGCAATGTTATATTAGACATGCAGATTTAAAGATATCAAGAAAGGATGATGTGTCATGGCTAGTAGAAGTATGCGGAATTGGAAAGAATATGTCAAAATGCAAGTTGATGGGACATCATATGATGATTGGGATGAAGCTGACAGCTAAGTAATATCCTACTTAGCATGAGAAAAAAGAGATGATACTTATTTCATATGCTACTGCTATTAGAAGTATGATGTATGACATAGTATATACTAGACCTAATATTTCATATGATATGAGAGTAATTAGGTATTTTACAAAGAACCCTTAACTTTATATTACATTTTGATGATAATAGTAATGACTAGGAGACTTTTGAAGTCATTAGAGTTGTGGATGTTGTTAATGGTAGAAATGTGAATATTAAAAAATTCATAAGTGAGTATGTGTTCAACCTCTATGGTGGATATGTGAACTGGATGGGAAAAAGGTAAGTTATGATCTCTCTCTCTCTCTCTCTCCCTCTCTCTCTCTCTCTCTCCCCTAAACTGTATATGGCCTTACTTCAGGCAAGGAAGAAGGTTGCCTGGATAAAAAGATTTTGTGCAAAGCTTGACTTCATGCAGAAATAATTAAGGCTCATATATGATAGTCAAAGATTTTGTGCCCCACATCTAATATTTCATACTCAAATAAAACACATTGATATTCAGTACTACTTCATAAAAGAGCAAGTTGATTAGAGGTTTTTTGGGAAGAGAAATTCAATATGAACATAGTAACCAAGGACACTACTTGTGCTAAAAGCTACTATAAAATCTAGATATCATAACTTTTCCTTTACCAAAATTTTGAATACTTAAGCCAAATACATTATATTGATCTGATATCATGATTTTGGCTAAAGAATATTATAAAGAGCCAGAATCAACTTGTAGTCAACTTGAGTTGTAGTCAACATAATTTAGCCTCAAGAGAAACCAAAGTCATGGTCATTCTTCAATGTCATGACTTTGGGTTATAGAAATAAAATACACAACCCACGACCACACTTAGTATCATACCAATGAGTTATTGAGACTAAATACATATGCTATAGTTATATTTCAATACCATAACATTGTATTATAGAGGCTAAATGAGCCATCATGACTTTTCTCTATATCATGACCATCAACTAAAGAAAAGAAACCTAAGGCATGGCTCATACCCAGCACTGCAACTTTGTATTACATAACCAAAAGATCGAAGCTACAATTTTTTTTAGTATCATGACTTCCAAGTAAAAAACTCGAACCAGATGCTTGAGTATATAAGAAAAACCATAAGAAGCCACGCAAAGACAAATGAGATGCATGAAAAAGATGACCAAAAAGACTTATAATTTTATTTTTAGCGTGATCCATGAGCAATGAGGGTGATACAAGGCATAAGCATAAATCCTAAGATGTGAGCATGCATTTTGACCCCCTCCTAGTGGCAAATCAAAGTGAAACTGAGTGAGTTTTAAGAAATTTAGATTTTGAAGACTAGATTCTTCTAAGGGATAAAATTAAGAACTTAAATTCATACTAAATGAATTTTCACTTGTCTTGTGTGACACCCCATCCCCTAGGTGGTCCCATTCCATTCCATCACATAATAAAATGTACAATAAAATAAAATTTCTTCAAATGTAACAAATATTTTTTTCCTTATTTGTTCAGCAGAATAAAAATACATAATATAATATTCAAGCCACAACCAGCTTTCTTTCACACGTGCGATCTCGCATATGGATCTGTCTTCTTTCCTATATATATACCCGAAAGGGGTCCCACAATGGAGTGAGCAAAGCTTAGTAGAGGTAAATTCCTACATGTCTACTCTCTATTTATGTGCACATAAAACATCATGCATATATATCAACACCCACTCAAGTATAATGTTTATATGAATATAATTATTGATTATATATTTATATGTCCATATTCCTGAGTCTTATCGACTCCCTCACACATTCTGAAGTCAAATATGATATATTATATATATGTAAATATATATATATATATATATATATATTATTTTGGAATTATTTCGTAAAATATGGACTTTTGCCAAAAAACAATATTGGACATTCTCCTAATAAAATATGTTTTTTTTGGAATTACTCCAAGAAATATGGACCTCCTATGAAAAATATTATTGGATATTTTTCGATAAAAATTTTTTTTCCTTAGATATTTTTCAAAAATCACCGCCTAACTTACCCTGGACGTTGTCCCAATTTGAGTTCGTAAAATACAACACATATACCTTTATATATATATATATCATACACCCATCCATTTATATAGAATGTTCTCATGCCTATAAAATACAAATATGTCATTTACGATTAAATCACATTCCATACACAGTTATAACTATCCAACCCAAGTTCACACTACAATATATTTTACTAACCGAAACACAGCAAATTTTTACCAATTAACAATTCCCAATAAATTTTCTAAACCATTTGAATTAAAATATAAAACATGATCATTTTGCCCTTTAAATATAAAGAAATTCTGATAGGAGAAAACTACCACCTCTCGGAATATTTTATAAAAATTTTATAAATTTGATATCAAACTGAAGATTTTGTCGAGTAGAGCAATTTTAATTCTTAGACTATTATATTCTGACTCCAGAATAATCTATTATGATCCAAAGAAAACAATGGATCTTTTATTTTTTTTCCTCATCATCCCATTTTCTGGATTACAATCATTTTTTTTATTAAAACAATATAATAAAAAATTATAATTATTATTTTTTTAATGTTTGATGCTTGGACCGCATATGGGCAGCCATGTGTTGACATCGTCGCACGGTCTTTTCATTTTCATTTTTTTTTACTAATTATTCTAATAATTATTTAAATAATTAAATAAATAAATAAATTTTGACTTTCTTAGAATTAACAAAATTTGTCACCGAATCTTTATTTTCTAAGATGAATTCAATAACGAAATCTATTTTATCATCAGGGTTCTAAAATTTTCAACTTGTTTTCTTTTTGCAAAATTACTATTTTGCCCATTTTTTCCAAAAAAAACATCATATTATTTATTTATTCATTTTTTTCTATGGGATTTCACATTCTCTCTTCCTTAAAAAATTTCATCCCAAAATTTTCACATATCCTGAAGTTTAATAATTAATAAATTACTATAATGCATACCTTCATTTTCAAATAAAAAGGATTAACAATATGCAATGTGTCTTCATATTCTCATGTTGCTTCTTCTATCCCGTGATAATGTCATATCACTTTTACTAGTCTTGCGTAGGAAAACATGGTCTCGACTATCGATGATACACACTGGTATTTCTATAAATATTTCATCTGCTTCAATAACGAGTCCACCCCAATCCATTATATGAGTTGGATCGAGAATATATTTCCTAAGTATAGAGACATGGAATATCTCGTAGACACCAGATAAATGTGGTGGTAATGCCAATCGATAAGCAACCAAACCCACTTTCTCAAGTAGTTCAAAAGGCCCAATATATCTTCGTGATAACTTTCCATGCTTGTCAAATCTGATTACTTTCATTTTTAGCATTACTTTCAAGAAAACATGATCTCACCCCACAAATTCTAGAGGTCGTCGTCGTTTATTAGCATAACTTTTCTATCAACTTTGATCTATAAGAAGACGTTGTCATATCAAATCTACTTTCTCTAAGGTATCTCTAATCACATCTACACCTATGATGGATCTGTCTCCCACCTCAGCCCAACAAACTAGAGATCAACATGGTCTTCCATACAATGCTTCATATGATGCCATTTAGATACTTGCCTGATAACTATTGTTATAGGCAAACTCAACAAAAGGAAGATATCTAGACAACATGCTTGTAGCATATCTTCCAAAACTTGTATCATCCTTTCTGACTGATCATCTATTTATGGATAAAAAAGTAATGCTCATTATCAACTGTGTTCTCATTTCTTTCTGGAAACTCTTCCAAAAATGAGCTATGAATCTAGGATCTCTGTCCGATATAATAGATACCGGCACTACATGTAATCGGACAATTTCTCGTATTTATAACATTCTCAAATCTACTATTATTTCTAGCTGTCCAAATACACCATATTATCAGAGGTGGAATGGAGTTATTGAGCCATTTGTATACTGAATAAAGAATTGGCCCCCTCATCCATTTAAGAATTTTATATTTGAGTATTTGATTTTTGTGCTTTATACTCATTTCTTTTTCAAATATTTCTCATATCTTTGAAGCTATTCTCTCTTGTGAAAGGAGAAGATCTAGAGTTTCTATTGGAATGATGCTAGATAAAGCTTTCAATAAAAATAAACATATTTTCACCTGGTTATTATTATTCCAACACCTTTCAAATAAACTTATTTTAGGCTTTATATTCCTAACCAGATTCTTAGTCGATTTTAAAGAAAATAAGCCTATTAAAGGTCATCTGCATTACTAGAAAATATGCTACTTTGTAAGCCAATCCACCATTACCCACATAGCATCATGTTTTCGTGATGTCCATGGCAAGTGAGTCGCAAAATCCATCACAATATGCTCCCATTTCCACTCTGCTACCTACAAAGGCTGGAGTAATCCTACTGGCCCCTGATGCTCAACCTTTATCTGCTGACACGTGAGGCATCATCAAAAAAAAATCCCCAATGTGTCTCTTTATCTCATTCCAGTAATACTGGTGATGAAGATCATTATATATCTTTATGCCACCCGGATACACTACAAAATGAGAATAGTGAAATTCTCTAAATATCTTCTCTCTCAATTCTACTATCTGGGGAACCACAATCCGTCCCCTAAACTGAAGACTACTATCCATATGAACAGCCCAACCTTCATTGCATGTACTAGTCTCTACTTGGTTCTTTATGGATAATATTTTTGTATCTTATTTCTAAATCTAAATCATCTTATTTAATAGCGAAGGTATAGCTACTAAACTTTGGATAAAACCATGACATTGACTGCTATATTGTAAGCTGAATCATCTCACAGTTTCAAGCATATCTCATTCCCACGAACCTATACTAACTAGTGTACCTCATGACTTTTGACTAAGTGCACCAGCCATCATATTTGTCTTACCTGGATGGTAATGCAAAGTAAAATCATAATCTTTTAGATACTTCATCCATCAACACTGTCTCATGTTAAGGTCTCATTATGTAAAGATATATTTCGGACTTTTATAGTTAGAATATACCTCAAATTACTTCTCATACAAATAGTAGCGTCATATTTTTATAGCAAAGACTATAGCCGCCAACTCTATATCATGTGTGGGGTAATTCATTCATGATTCTTTAACTGCCTTAAACCATAAGCCACAACTCTCCGGGATTATATCAGAATACATCCCAATCCATCTTTCGAGGCATCACAATACACTATATATTTATGTCTCCAATCTGAAACTATCGGAATAGGAGCTGAAGTAAGTCTCCTTTTCAATTCCTAGAATGCATTTTCACATGAATCAGTCTATTCATACTTGACTTTTTTTCTTGGTCAATCTAGTCATTGAAGTAGCTAACCAAGAAAATTTCTCAATAAATCTTCTATGATACCCGGCCAATCCCAAAAAACTATGTATCTCAAAAATTGATTTTGGTTTCTCCCAACTCATGACTACCATAACTTTTTCAAGGTCCACTGAGACACAATAACTGATACTATATGTCCCAAAAATTTTATTCCTGTCAACCAAAAATCATATTTGCCAAACTTGGCATACAACTTATGTTCTCTCAAAGTTTGGAGAACAATATTTAAATGATTTTCATGTTCTCCTTCAGATTGAGAATAGATTAAAATATCATCCCCAAAAATCACAACAAAATGATCTAAATATGGCTGAAATATTCTATGCATGAGATCCATATATACAGTGGGCACATTCGTTAATCCGAAAAGTATTATTATAAACTCAAAATGTTCATACTGCTTTCAAAATGTTGTCTTAGGGATGTCGAGCTCTCCCTAACTCATAATATGTGATATCTGGTATGAATATCTATTTTAAAAAAGACTCATATCCATTTTAAATGGTCAAATAAATTATCAATCCTTGGTAATGAATATCAATTATTTATCGTAACCCTGTTCAAATATCAATAAGCAATGCACGGTCAAATATTTGTATCTTTTTTTCTTTGCAAATAGAACCGGAGCACTCCAAGGTGAAGTGTTGTAATGAAACCATTGTCCAACAAATCTTATATCTGGACCTAGAGTTCTTGTAATTTAATCAGTATCATCCTATGTAGAGTCATAGAAATGGGTGATGTACCAGGATGTAACTCAATACTAAAGTTCGACATTCATGTGCGGGGGTAATCCTAGTAATTCATCTAGAAAATATCATCATTATCATAATTTATTCAATGAAGATCCATATTCAATGTTTCCTCTTCTTATATGATGAGATAGAGGTGTCAACCGGGCTGGGCTGGCCCAGCCCGGCACGAGGCACGGCATGGTTCAGCCATGCCTGGGCCGGCCTGACATGGGATTTTCCTGTGCCCGGGCCCGTGTCGTGCCCGGGTAAGGCACTATTCGTGCCATGTTGGGCCGAGGCCAACTGGGCCTCATGCCGTGCCTGACCCGGCATGGTTCGGTCGCTCGTGGCATGGTCCGTCAGCACGGGTCGGGGTCACCCATGGTCCTAGGCTCCTGGCTTCCTACATCCTCACAAGTCATGAGTCATGGCTCACCCTCATCCCTTAGTGACTCATGCCTAGCTTCCTGCACAAAAAGATCGTGGGTCGGGTCCAATCACATCCGCCCCATTTCCCGCCCGACCCGATTCCCCCCCAACAGGCAAAAAAAAATTAAAATGTAGCCATTGAATCTCGCCTCCAACGGCTATGGGGCAGAATCCAACGGACCTCATGATTCTGCACCCCTAAAATATTAAAAAAATTAAAAAAAACAAAAAAAAATACTTTTTAAAAAAAATTATTTTCTTTAATCTATAAAATCCTCCCCACCTCTATATAATATTTATGTTTTTCATAAATATTTATTCTCTCAAATCTCACATTTTCACTCTCTCAAAACTCTTGCTCCTTTCTCTCGGGACTCGGGATTTCATCATTTAGCTTAGTTTTTCGGGAATCTCAACTCGGGTTTGGAATTTTGAGCTAGACTATGGCGCACCATACACGTGATCGACCTCGTTGCTTTACCGGGTAATTTATTTTAAGTTTTTTTTACTTTCTCTCTCTCTCTCTCAGTCTCTCTCTCTCTAGTCCAAAAATAGTTAAATCTAAAATCTATCATCTATTCTCGACATCTAGTCTCGACACGAGGCACGGCATGGTTCAGCCATGCCTGGGCCGGCCTGACATGGGATTTTCCTGTGCCCGGGCCCGTGTCGTGCCCGGGTAAGGCACTATTCGTGCCATGTTGGGCCGAGGCCAACTGGGCCTCATGCCGTGCCTGACCCGGCATGGTTCGGTCGCTCGTGGCATGGTCCGTCAGCATGGGTCGGGGTCACCCGTGGTCCTGGGCTCCTGGCTTCCTACATCCTCACAAGTCATGAGTCATGGCTCACCCTCATCCCTTAGTGACTCATGCCTAGCTTCCTGCACAAAAAGACCGTGGGTCGGGTCCAATCACATCCGCCCCATTTCCTGCCTGACCCGATTCCCCCCCCCCCCCCCCCAACAGGCAAAAAAAAAATTAAAATGTAGCCATTGGATCTCGCCTCCAACGGCTATGGGGCAGAATCCAACGGACCTCATGATTCTGCACCCCTAAAATATTAAAAAAATTAAAAAAAACAAAAAAAAATACTTTTTTTAAAAAAATTATTTTCTTTAATCTATAAAATACTCCCCACCTCTATATAATATTTATGTTTTTCATAAATATTTATTCTCTCAAATCTCACATTTTCACTCTCTCAAAACTCTTGCTCCTTTCTCTCGGGACTCGGGATTTCATCATTTAGCTTAGTTTTTCGGGAATCTCAACTCGGGTTTGGAATTTTGAGCTAGACTATGGCGCACCATACACGTGATCGACCTCGTTGCTTTACCGGGTAATTTATTTTAAGTTTTTTTTACTTTCTCTCTCTCTCTCTCTCAGTCTCTCTCTCTCTGTAGTCCAAAAATAGTTAAATCTAAAATCTATCATCTAGTCTCGACATTAGTGTAATGTTTAACAAAAATCATAAAAAATAACAAATACTATTGAAACATATTTAAATTTAGAAAATGAAAATCTTACACATAGGTCTGAGGCTGCTGAAACTTTGGTTTCTCCAGTCGTCTCAACACAAACATCTAAAAAACAAAAAACTAGTATGACTTCTGTAGTTTGGACTCATTTTAATATAATAAAACAAAAAAATGTTAGGGGTGAGGAAGAAGAAATGACAGTGCAAATATTGTATGAGAAATTTAACTTGTAAGAGTTTGTTTGGGAGTGGACACCTTAAGAGACATGCCGAATTATGCACAAAAAAACATGGTCCATTAGATCATAGGCAAACCCAACTTAGCACTATATTTTTTGAGACTGTATCGAGTTCCATCTCAAAGCTTACTCCCTTCATATACTCCAGCGAGTTGTGTAGGGACGACATGGCCAGACTTATCACATTAATAGTTCTTCCAATCAGATTTTCGGAATATCCAAGGGTAGTGCGCATCATGAAGACATATTTTTAGCCTGCATATCATAGGATTCCTAGATCCACATCTAGGAATGACATACTAAAATTGTATAAGTTAGAAAAAACTAATAATTAATGAATTTATGGCATATAGTGGAGTGGTGTCCGTGACGTCCGATATCTGGACAAGTCACGATGAATCATCTTATGCATGTCTCACCAGCCACTATGTAGATTCTAACTGGACTATGAATAAAAAAATTTTAGGATTCTCTGAGATTCTCCATCCTCATGATGGCCCGGTCATTTTTGAGTGCATGATGAAAATCCATAGGGAATATAAAATTCAAAATAAAATTTTTAGTATCATATTCGATAACGCATCTAATAATGGAGTAATGATTAACATGTTTGTTAGGAATATTAGAGACGCACTATTAGGAGAGATCTTTCATGTCAAATGCATGTGTCACGTGATTAACCAGATTGTTTAAGTGGGTATGAAGGTGTGTTCCCTCACATTAGATAATATACGTAATGCACTAAAATATATTCGCACTCCTCGCAAACAACAAGAGTTTGGTAGTCTCTGTTTGTCTACAAATCTTAAGAAGAAAAAATTCTAATCGAATGTGAGACACTGTTGGAATTACACGTACCTGATGTTGGAGTCATGTGTTGGATACGAACATGTGATATCCGACTACGTCAATAGTAAGAGTGATGGGCTTATTATTGACGACACTGACTGGGCTTCAAGAATTTCATTTATGAAATTCCTAAAGATTTTTTATGACACAACGAACATGTGTTCATCGATTTATACTCCCACGACTTGCATTGCACTCAGGTGCATATGCAACATTAGTAGCATGTTTAGGAAGTATCGAGCTGACCCGACACTTAGCCATATGGTTGCAGAGATGGAAACCAAGTACTTAAAGTACCGGTCCACTATTCCATCTATTTATTGCCTCTCTGCATGCATGGACCCTAGGGTTAAGTAGAAGGGGTAGAAAACATCATGACTTATATTTCCTCATGAATGAACCTGGAAGACCCACCTGAAGGGTTTATTCATGAGAAGTTGACTGACTTGTTCACATACTACGATACTAGGTATGGTGGTGGTGGTGGTGAGACTATGATTACAGACATGGATACCTTGTTCGGAGATGATGATTTTTCCATTCAGTTAGCGAGGAGGAAACATCGGGGTGGACCATCACATAGGAGCAAACTTTCTTGGTACTTAGATACCGATTACTACTCAATCCTATCACATTCTGATACTAAGAATCTTGATATATTACAGTGATGGAAATCATATGAGTCCACTTTTCCCGTGCTATCTAGGATGGCACGGGATCTACTGACTCCTCCGGTGTCGAGCGTAGCATCGGAGTCTGATTTTTCTATTGCAGTGAACGTGATTTCGAATAGGAGATCAAGATTACGTCCAGCTATTGTTGAGGCCTTGGCCTGTTTGAAGGAATGGGAGGATTCGAGGTTTAGCATCCATGATCGTGATAAAGCTGGGATAGGGACTGTATCCGCGTCTACTACGAAAGAGGAGGAGTTGATTGCTGATGATGATGATCCATATGATAGTGATCTTGATGTTGCGGTTGATGATGCTCATGATATGCCGATTGATGATTGATGATGATCCACTACTTTTTGATTTTGATATTTTGTTTTTTATTGATTATACGCTTTATTTTTACGTTACGTTGAAACTTGAAACTTGTATTTGTTTGATTCGGTATCTATTGGTTGATTGGGCATTTATTTGGTTTGCTTTTGTTTTTTTAATTTTGTAATTTTTTTTAACGAAATTTTTTATTTAATTTATTTTTTTGTTTAAAATTTTTTTATTTTGTTTAGAATTAAAACTCTATAATTTAATATTTTAATTCTAATAAATTATAATTTTAATTTATTTTAAATTATAAAAAAAATGTAAACTCTATTAATATTTTCAAGTTACAAATTTTTAATAATTATCAATCTACCAATTTAAATATTAAACTTTATAATTTATTTATATTATTTTTTTAATAAACAAATTTAAAATTTGTAATTTATTAAATTTTTAACAATTTTCATTTTATAAATTTAATATATTATACATTATCTATATATAATATAATATATATTTTATTTAAACTAAAATAAAAAACTTTAAAAATTTTTTAAAAAAAATTTTAAACCAGCCTCGTTCTAGCCTGGTTTGGCCCGTACGGCCTGGCTTTGATAAACAGTGCCGGCCATGCACGACATGATATAGTAACCGTGTCGTGCCTGGCCCGGCAAAAAAGCACGGCCGTGCTCTAAAAAATGGGCCGGGCTTGGCCGGGTCGGCAGACCCGGCCCATTTTACACCTCTAGGGTGAGACATGTCAGCCAACCCATCATCTGTCCAAACCATTTAGAATCATATATAATTAGGGGTAAAGCATCATGCTTATCCCCCTGAAATACAACACATATATCATCTAGTATGTGGATAATAATTTTTCTATGATCACAATCAATAATAACTTGATGTGCTATTTAAGCAGTCCATGCCAAGAATTACATCGGAATCCAATGTATCCATGATCCTAAGCTCTGTGATGAGGAGAATCCCTAAGGCCCTTAACTCACAGTCTTGATATATCAGACTAATTTTCACATTAGTCCCCGAGGGAGAAGTCACATGCAAAGGCTTGTCTAAGTTTTTCTCAACTTGTCGTAACCAATGATCTGGTATCATTGGGTCCCCTCCTCCATAAATATCAGAGGATGATATACCTTGAACCTTTGTAGGTTACTTGGCCTTTCTTGACCTGCACCTGTACTAGTTTCTATAACTATAGAAATGATAATACCTACAGCCTCAATGAAAGCCTATTGGTCAAAGATGGATGGGGGGTTGATCCTCATTTTGTGGACGTCCACTATGTCCTCGTTCTCTACTTTTCATCTACATAAGTCAAATAATAATTTAAGAATCTCAGTTATTTTTTTTATTAGTGTACATGCTAACTAATAATAGACTTTTCATTTTAAAAATATATTTTTATTTTCTGGACTACTAAGGGTATATTTCTTTACCCTAGTATTATTTTTTTTCTGAGTATTAGATATTTATATATCTAAACTTTCCAACCATATTATACAACTTATACTAATTTTTGAGATATAGGTAATCGTATACCTAACTTCGGATACCAATATGTGACACCTCATCTCTCAGGGGGTCCGATTTCATTCCATCACATAACAAAATGTGCAATAAAATAAAATTTCTTCAAATGTAACATACATTTTTTTTTCTTATTTTCTTAGTGGGTTATAAACATATAATATAATATTCAAGTCACATCTGATTTTCCTTCACATGTGCGATCCAGCATGTGGGTTTGTCATCTATCCTGGACGTTGTCCTAATTCGAGTTCGCAAAATACAATACATATATACCTTTATATGTATTTATATATCATGCACCCTCCCCCCCCCCATTTAAATGGTATGTTCCCGTGAAAATATGACATTTACCATTAAACCATGTTTCTGACACTGTTATAACTATCCAAACCTAGTTCGCACTATAATTTATTTTACTAACCGAAATACAGAAAATTTTCACCAATTAACCATTCGCATTAAATTTTCTAAATAGTTCGAATTGAAATATAAAATATGATCATTTGTGGCCTTAAATAGAAAGAAATTCCAATAGGAGAAAACCACTACCTCTCAGAATTTTTCACAAAAATTTTATGAATTTGATATCAAACTGAAGATCTCGTCAAGTAGAGCAACTTTAGTTCTTGGACTATTCTATTCTGACTACAGAATAATCTGTCATGATCAAAATAAAATCAACGGATCTTTTAATTTTTTTTCTCTACACTGTGTATCTCTCTCACCCTCAAAGTATATTTTTATTTTTTTCACCGTCATCACATTTTTCGGATTCCCATCATTTTTTTTGTTTTTATTTTATTAAAATAATATATAAAAAAACTTATAATTATTTTTTTTTATGTTTGATGCTTGGACCGCACATGGGCAGCCACGTGCTGACATCGTGGCATTATCTTTTCGTTTTCATTTTTTTCCTAATTATTCTAATAATTATTTAAATAATTAAAAAAATAAATAAATTCTAGCTTCCACCGAATTTAATGAAATTTATCTTCGAATCTATATTTTTCAAGATGAATTCAATAACGTAATCCATTTTATTATCAGGCTTCTAAAATTTTTAACTTATTTTCTTATTGTAAAATTACCATTTTACTATTTTTTTCCAAAAAAATCATTTTATTTTTTATTCATTTTTTTCATTTGGTATTTCACATCTCGTATGTTATTCTCTCCAATTTTAGGCTAAAATGAGAATTTATGGATGATATGATGTGTATTATTATTTATACTATATTTAATACTTTTAAATAATATTTTATTATGATATTATTTGGTTATGTATAGTTTGGTAATTAAATATAATTGAAACTAGAGTTTTAACTATTTGTGAGTTCCTGCATAATTGGAGTGGTTGACTATGATAGCTAAGCCATGAAATATACTCATATTTATGATATAAAAAATTGATAGTTTTTCTAACCACAATGCGTGAAACAAGCCAATATGTCAAAACCTAAAATTAAGGTATACTTAATTATTATAAGTATAATGCTTATGAAGTTGAAAGCATGAATACTTTTAGGCCACTTCATTATGCATGTCTTAGAGGAACTTACCCTTAATTGATATTGATCAATAAATAGAATATTCTCCTAATGGTTTCACCTTTAGTATGAAAGTCACAATTAATAGTAGGAGATGATGACAAGTAAATCTTGTGATAGGCATGGATGGATATGATTTGTATAGTTGTGATAGTCCTATAAGTTACATTCAGTCATATGACTACAACTAGTAAAAAACAAAGGAAAATATTTGTTAATTGCATAAATATTATACTAACATAGTCAAAAGTACAAATAATTTTATTACAATATTAATTCTCATCAAGAAAGCTACTAGAGGTCAAAGGATAAGAATACATATTCAAAGTAATCATTAAGAGTAGTTACCAAATTACTAAAAAGGTGATACCTTATGAATGGCTACAAATGGATCATCATTGAGAATGACTCAATAGTTGATAACCACATATTATGCCAGTAAGAAAAGAAGTAATTCCACAATTATCTGGTATTCTTTCTATGACTGATCATAATTATAATAAGGTTATTTATGAATTTGATCACAAATAAATATATGAATTATCCATAGAATCTTGGATTTATGACTTGAATCCTATTTATTATGCTTACTAGAGCAATTATTAATTATAGTTGACTGATATAACATTCACGTGTAATTCCTATAAATCATTATCTGAACTAAAGATTCACTTCATTACTTCTATAACTCATATACTCGTGAAATGATATTGAACTATAAACTCTTGCCCAATTAACTTTTGAGAAATACCTAACATCCTAACCATAAAATCAGATAATATATAATAAAGTTATAATAGTCATGCATCTTCTAGTTTGGGATCACACATGGGTAACAAAATGTCCTAAGCATTCATGAAACTTTGAATTTTCGAACATTTGGTATTAGAGGTAGATCTAATAGTGTGTTGGGTTATGTTTAATTTGGTATCAAAGCAACATCTAGTATGTTGGATTGTGTGATATTAAATTTGGTATTAAAGTTGAATTTTCATGGGAATTACATAGGAGGAAAGAAATGAGCATGAATGTCTAAGTATGTATTAGCTCATTCATGTTTCACCATTATCCTATCAAATTTACTAAAGACCTTCCCATTTATCCAAGTAAAGAAAGACCCTACAAATAAGACATCTTCAGAACTTAGTTTAGAAAAGCAATCAACAAAATCCATGCATTCATAATTTGTTATAACTCTTTCTCTATGCTTATCTAGCCCGGATAACATAGTTGAAATCAATCAGGATTATCAATGGGCCTAATATAAAATAACCTTGAGACACTATGGATTTTTATAGAACCCTTCAAGATATAATGGAGTGCAATTCATATATAAAGAACAAATAAAATATATGTCTCGCTCTTTATATGAAATGAAGAGGTGGATTAACTATGGGGATATTCCAATAACACTAGGCCCCACCCTAGCTTCATCCTAGATAATTAGAATTCTTTCATTTGGGAAAACAAGAAATTTTTCATGTATCTAAAACTTCTAAGTTTGGATCACATAAGTTGATCAATTTTGAGGTTGTCGAGTTTAGCGTCTAAGATTCCAAATATATCAATCGATTGAATTTTGAATAATCTCTAGATCTCTTTGTATTTAAAGTTTAATTGGGATCACAAGCCACATCTATACATCGACCATTCTACACACACATGCACATCATTCAAACCACGTGCACAAAAACTATCTTAAGAGAAATGAGAGATTCATTCTCCATACCCTTGCCTAATAAATACCAAGTTTATAGGGGTAGACTACATACCAAGTGTCCCTCCACCTTCAAAGCTCCAAATAAGGTATTTTAACAACAATAAAATTGAAAAAATCTTCAAAATTTTAAAAAGTTTGGGGAAACTCCTACATAACTACAAAATTTCATTGATGGGAGAATCCCTTGTGAGTATTTCTTTTTCATATTGACCTTTGATCATTGGGATCAAATGGTAGAAATTCTAGCTCTTGAACATCATTCTCTTCTTTTCCTTTATATGCTCCTCACCGCAATCAAACCTTCATTGATATTAGAGTTTCACCAAGTAGGGAGAAAAAATCATCACCACGAATAACTTCTTTCTCATCATTGAATTTGGGGATTTCTTAGGCTTCCTGTTAGACTTGAATGTCATATCTACCCTCACTGTTTTTAGTTTTATGGTAGACAATTTGTAGGCATCCAAACACATTGCACTTTTATAAAATTTAGGCAGTTGTTCATAGATAATTGGATGGTTAAGTTTAAAGTCATCTTGAAAGTAAAGTGTGATTCTCGAAGAAATATCACCATATAAGTCTACTTCAACTAGGACTAATTCATATGATATTTTAAATAGGTTTGAGGTGAGCTTGTTTCTTTGCTCAATTTAACTGGATTCAATAAGTAGATTGGGAAGGTTGGTAATTTAATACATATCAGAATTTTCACCATTTCACAAGCTTCATCATAAAACTCAATGTGTAAATGTTCTCCATGTCAATAGTATTATTAAATCTAAAAAATAAATACACACTTGGGTGTTTATCCAAAAACAAATTCAATAAAACTTGTCCTGGGTGCATAAACGTGAAGTATCCTATCAAACAAAATTCTCAATGCTTTAGAGTTTGTTCCACATCCTCATTCTCATAGAATGCTTGGATATATTGCAGCATTGGGAAATAAGGTACTTTAGTGGTATTACCCCAAGGATCTTAACCTACAAATAGGCTACTCCAAGGGTTGCATCATTATGTTTGTATCCATGTAAATATAGTTGTACAAGCATATGTATGCATACATATGAAAGATATTTTAACATGAATTAAAACTAGACTAAGAATATTGGCTCTTTGAGCTTAGTCTAATAAGCATGAGCATGACTTTAAAGATTTATAATGAGATGAACTCTTATTTTGGTAATTTGATCCATGGCCCTGCATACCAAAATGAACTTTAGCCAAATAGGTCAAAAAGGATTTCAATATTGAGGCATGAGCCACAAGGAAATGCATAATTGGCTAGTGCCAACTAGGAGGCATAGACATTGGCTAGGGGCCACAAGGACACTGCCTAATGCACATTGGTCAATGCCACGACCAAGCCACAATGGCTCATGACAAACCTAGTAGGCTCAATTGAGAAAGCTGGGTCATATGGTCATGCCAAACCAATCTCCTATGTTGCATGCCAATATGATATGACCTGGATACCCAATTCATGAAATGTATGGCACTTCACGATGACCCAACTAATCCACCAAAATGATTCAACTCGATTAATATCTCTAGTCAAATTTGAAGTGATGAGAAAAATTGCACCAATCTATATTGTAAAGGGAATGTCTTTAAAAGATATATGTATATATAGAAGCCTATACACACACACACACACATACATACACACACACACACTCACTCATATATATATATATATATATCATATATAGATATATATACGTATAAATATAAATATTTATATACATACATTTATATATATACACCATATGTGTGTGTGTGTGTGTGTGTGTGTATTATTTATATTTATGTGTTTACATATATATGTTTATATACATACATATATATAGATGTTTATAAGTGTTTGTATATATATATTTATATCTATGTATATATATATTTATTTACATATGTTTATGTATATGCTATATAAGTATATAATAATATATGGACATATATATAGGTTTATATACATACATATATAAATATATATACTTATATACATAGAAATATATATATATATTTCTATATATATATATATAGGTTAATTTATGTGTTTATAAATATTTTCAATTTTGCCCACTCTTACAAGGAATTATTTTTTATTCTCATATCTTTGGTTACTTATCTATATATCTCAATCCATCATTAAAGATATGACCCTCTTTTTAATAAAATTAAAAATATTTTTCATATTTTTATTTTATTATTTTTGTATTATAAATATATATATATATATATATATATATATATATTACGTACACACACACACACACACACAATCACACACTATTAGTCATTTTTTAAGTGCAATGAGTCCAGCCATTAGTGTCAACTATCAACATAGCCATTGGTATCAACAAAGATTAGCAACCTGAGTCCTTGAGCACAGCACGAGACATAGCAAGAAAATGACATGCATGGCATGACTCGGGCCATTACAAGCTAAGATTCCTAGTTCGCATGCCACAAAAGATGAGACACCACAAGGGCCGACATGTTGTTCCATGTGGGCCAAGTTTTGCTGTACTAGCCAAATCAAACTATTCTAGAATGAATTATCCTAGCTTGGACTTGATCCAATTTAGCTTAGTCAGACCTAACTCAAGTTGGCTTTACCTCAAAAACTTGGTATGACTTGTGCAAATGGTGGCCAATGGGTCAACTCGGGCATGACAAGTGGCCCAGATGAGCCTAAAAGGAGGTTGTGGTGGGGTACGGCCCATTTGATACTTGTCAAATGCATTTAGACTAATCCAAGGGGGAACTTTTGAATATACTTTAATATTATTATATTGTTTTGTACGGGAATAATACGTTTTAAATAAAAAATCCAAAATAAAATGCTAGTTTGAAAAATATTACCAAACTAGTAAATCTGAAAACAACATAGCAATGGCCGGCCTTGTGAACGATGGACTTTTATTTAAATCAAAGTCCAACGTTCACAACCCCGGCTATTGAATTTTAAAAATTTTTAAATACTGGCGTTCACAACGTCTTCATCTTCTTCCATCTTACTTGAGATAATGGATCAGATAATTTTCATATTTTTTGTCTTCACTTGGATCTTTATCTGTTTTCACCTTATCTCATTTCTTCTTAAGAGCTGAATCTCTTTGCAAGGTTCTTCATACCGAAACACTTACTATATTAGAAGTATAAAGGAAACAAACAGATTATAACTAGCCATACAGATCCTCATGATTAACCAACCTACATATTTGCAATTTTAGCTATAACTCAAAATGAATGAACTACAGCCATTATCAGTCCATCACCAACCAAACAGGTGCGTTCTATAATCAAAAGCATATAATCAAACTAAACTAATGAAATTAATTATACGAAATCTTTGTTTTCCCTTCATATCAAAGCAAGAAACAGTGGCATATAGTTATGCTTGCAAAGCATTGAAGTGATCACATCAATTCCTCACCTCTCCTTTTCTTCCTGTCTTGATCTCAAGCACACTAAGCTTCATCATTGCATAAGAAAAATCTTTGAAAAACATGCTCTCGTCCTTAGCATTCATCTCCACAAACGGCTTTGATAAATATTCCTTTACCAGAGCATGATTAGATGCCAATAACCCTAGGCCGCTTGGCAAGTTCTTGAAATACATGTTGTCAAATTTTTCTGGAGTGAACATATCGTTAAATGCCGACA
The DNA here is from genome assembly GCA_029783825.1 of Sapria himalayana. Lineage (NCBI taxonomy): Eukaryota > Viridiplantae > Streptophyta > Magnoliopsida > Malpighiales > Rafflesiaceae > Sapria > Sapria himalayana. Next base: position 838,535 of record JAREIK010003076.1, on the reverse strand, counting down.
TTGTTTCATCCTGGGTGTGGTTAGCACAGAGGCTTCGCAGCGCATAAGCATATTAGTGATTTATATCTGGGTCTGTTGGGGTGATCTTGTCATATTTGTAAATCTTGTCACTAAACTATTTGCAGTGCGAAAATCCAATTGTCTGAATTCTTGTCTCAATAAACGCCAGCATTGTGAATGCATAAGCATATTTCATGGGGTGAGAATTGTTAAATGCTTGTAAAATAGCCGGCGTTGTGAACGCCAGCATTTGATTTAAATTAAAGTCCGTCGTTCACAAAGTCGGTCGTTGTCACGATATTTTCAAACATACTAGTTTAGTAATATTTTTTAAACTAATATTTTATTTTGGATTTTTTATTTAAAACCTATTATTTTCATACAAAACTCATTATTATAATTATTTATAGTTACTTTCTTGACAAGTTAGATTATAATTATTTTAATTTTACATTTTAAAGTTTGCAATGATATACAGCTAAAAAGTTGAGAGTCCATTTATCCTTACGTGGGTCATCATATGATATGTATATATAAATAAATGATATATATATATATATATATATATATATATATCATTTATTTATATATAAATAAATTAGGCAATAATTTATCTATTCAACTGAAACTCTGATTTATGTTGGTAAAACTAACAATAGAAGTTGAAAACCTCTCAATGACTCTCTCTCTCTCTCTCTCTCTATTACAAGCTCAGGGCCCGATGATTCTGTAGATGTAAGTAGTGATATCAGAAATATTTCCCGAAATTTTTAATTTCTTTATTTCATTCACCTCTTTCTCTCTCACAAACCCCAATAAAAAGATTCTCACAAACTCATGTGAAAGTTCCAATTGCCGTACGCTTTACCGATTTTCACATGGAATCGCCTGTCTAACAACACTTCGAATTTGCACTACATCTCACGATATCGAAGCTACTTTCGTATTTTGGGGGTTTGTAGTTTCGCTCTCAAGTTTTCTTGTTCAAGGTGAGCTGTTCATTAATGGCGGAATTAGCACAGCTGAGGTTGGTTTGGTGCCCAAAGTGCCAGGGTCTTCTTCCCGAACTTGCCGACTACTCTCTCTACAAGTGTGGTGGTTGTGGTGCTGTTCTCAAAGGTAACTAAGTGTGGTATTTTTTTTTTCTCTGGTAAGCTTCTTCTATTTTTATTGAATCTAGGTTTTGTATGTTTCTTTTTTTTTATGGCTGATTTTTTTTCTTGGCCGAAGCCAATTTATCATGGGCACCAGTCATGCGAAGTCAAACTTTTGGAAAATAATCTGGTTTTGAATTCGTCTTGTCGATTAACTATAAGATTAATTTCATCGGACCCCATATTCTTCTCTTGGAATTTGTTGTTATTTTATTCTATTAAATGTTTTCGTTGTATTTAGAAGTTGAGAATGGAAGTTTGTGTCTGATCAATTATAGAACGAATTTAGAAGATGACTCTAACACAAGAAACAAAACTAAATATATCTAATCCTTTCTGGTGGACATACTCCTTGCAGCTAGAAATCAAAGTCATGGTTCTGATGTATTATCGGAGAGATTGGATGAAGAAAGAGGAGTTGGATTCACCGCAGTGTCGCACTCGCAAAGTTCATTCGAATCTGGCAATGGGTATTCGACCGAAGCTTATGAAACGGATAAGGCTGACATGGCATCTCCAAATTTCGAAGTGAAGGACGAGGATCCATTAAAGGTGTCATGCAGTGAATTAGGTAATGGAAACGATCTTAAACCTGATCCTAATCGTGACGAAGATGATCAGGCCAACACGGAAGTAATAGAGAATGATGATTCCAATTCTGCAACTGGGTGCGTAGCTCCGTTTATGAAACCCAAACACGATCAGATAAAAGGGATTCAAAGAACTACAGGATTTTCATCTTTAAACCTCTCTGGAGAAGACTTGGCTAATTCAAATTTAGAGACTGATAGAATGGTTGTCTCTGCAAACGAAGCAACAGAGCTTCTCAAGAAGCTAGATGAACTTAAAGAACAGCTTAAGAAACCTCACAACGTAACTGATGAATCAAGAGAGAATTATGGTCATTTTAGAGAGAAGACGACCTTGGATCCTTGTTATGGTTTAGATACTTGTTTGCAGGGTGGTTCTTCTGGGTCCGGCACTCCATGGATGTCATCCATTGCTCCTCATAAGAATTCTACTGGACATCCCTGTTTCAATCACCACCATCATCCTCATCATCATCACGGTAAGTCATTTTTGTGTTGCAGCGGGAACCAAATCCCCATGTCTAACTGTCATCCTCTTGATCCCTGTGGCTCGCAAATGATGAGTAGAAATCCACAGCAGTTACATGGTCAATACTCAAGAACATCTCATCAATTATTTCATGGACCTTGCTTCAATCACCCACCTTGTTCTGGGGAGTCATATAGAGCCAACACGAGCTTTCAGCAGCCTTCCTGTTCCTGTTTGCTGGGAAATCCTCATACAATGGAACCACCGTTTGCCTTCCCCAAAACCTCGAATGGCCACTTGTTTGATCATCAGGACCACAAACCAAGTGTGTTTCCCCCTCCTCCACCATGGAATATCCATGTTCCTGGCTCTTGTTCCCATTTCTGGTCAAATGATGACCATCTTTCACAAAAAGCAGCTGTACCAAGTGTTGGTGGTGGAGGTTGTCACTCCATAGCCTATGGAGCACCTTTTTTAACTTGTATTAATTGCTTCGAACTGCTACAGCTCCCTAAGAATGTGTTTTTGATGCCAAAAGGACGTTCTAAGATTCGCTGTGGTGCATGTTCTATAGTAATCAATCTTTCTTTGGTCAACAAGAAACTTGTTCTTTCTGTTAACCATGAGACATCAAAGGTTCCCTACCCACATGCAATCCATGGATCAAACGATATGATCAAGGAGGAGTGCACTAAGCATTCTCATGGAAATGGAAGAAATGCAAGTACAAAGTTATCTTCTTCACAGGATTACGATAACGCTGCTATCTGTGATTTTGATACAAAAGATGCAGATCTTATTCCATCATTTCCTGCAGTTCTGGGCTCGAACTCAGAATATCATCCAGAGATGAAAAGTGTTGGCTTTTCACCCCCACCATCGACATTAAAGGATGAGAATAGTGATGGCATTTTGGTTTCTCAACGCAATGCAATGGAAGCTGATAAACCAACAGAAGCTTCATTATCTCCCCCACCTGCTGGTTCATCTCTGCAACAGCATTTCAATTGTTCTTCAAATAATCATGTTGGAAATCAATCTGGGAAGGAGAATTGGAGTGGCAGATCTGATCAAGAAAAGATGGCCACCACAAAAGCCAAATCCACCACACAACGGAATTCCCTGACAGGATCATCCCCAGGCTCTGAGGCGAAGAATTCGCCACCACACAGAAGTTCTAGCAATAAGGTTTCCCAAGATGATTCAGAAGATGAAAATAAACAAGATGATGGATTAAACCCCAAGAAAGGGACCGATTCCTATTTGGCGACCATGATCATGAGACGTCTCAAAGATTTCACGAGGTTTAATGAATCAGATAACCATCGCAAAAGTAATGTTTCTGTAAATGGGCATGTCATTCCCTATCGCCTGCTCAAGAAGGCAGAAAAGCTTGCGGGGCCTATTCACCCTGGTCAATATTGGTCCGTCACGAATCCATGATCATTCTAAGGATGCAAACTAAAAAAAATTTTTTTTTTTTGATCTTCTGTCTCATCGATGATGCAGGTATGATTATGGAGCAGGATTCTGGGGTGTCATGGGAGGTCCTTGCCTTGGCATAATTCCCGTAAGAATAAAACTGTTGTTTGGTGTGGTAGTTCAAATCAATCAAGCATTATTCATATGAGCTTATGATGTTTGTAGCTTTTTTTTTTTTTTAATATAGCCATTTATAGAAGAATTCAAGTTTTCAATGCCAAAAAACTGTGCAAGTGGATCTACGACTGTGTTTGTAAATGGAAGAGAACTTCACCAAAATGATCTACGCTTGCTTGCTCGCAGAGGACTTGCTACTGAGAGAGGGAGGTGCTACCTCATAGATTTATCAGGAAATGTAGTTGACGAGGAAAATGGCAAACAGCTAGACTGCCTAGGAAAACTTGCTCCCACGTAAGCTCCTCATAAAACATTTTTCTAATGGTGATAAGCATTCATAAGTGTTTTTTTTTTTTTTTTAGATGCCCATGCCTTAAATAGGTTCACCTCAAAACATCATTGTTATCCATCTTCATCTTCTCCCTCATCAAATCTTGTATTACACATCTTGTATCAGTATCCATTGCATAAGTCTCATGCCTAGCACAAGGTATTATGAAGACAAGAAAATCCCAATAATACACAACCTTTCTGATTTATCAGGCTAAATATTTGTTGAGATACACACACACACAAACCTCCCAAACCTTGTGCTAAGCAGGAGACTTATGCAATGGATACCAATACAAGATATATAATGCAAGATTTGACGTGGAAGAGGATGAAGATGGGTTACAATGATGTTTTGAGATGAACCCATCAACTGCATTGGCATCTTAAAAAAAAATTGCATTTATGAATGCTAATGTAATTTTGCAATTTGCATAATATATCTTATATTGCTGAGATACATTTACACACACACAAACATACACACGCCAAGATTTCATACTAGGCAGGAGGCTTATCTTGGCAAGTTTTTCTCTTAATAAATCAAGATACGAACTCCTTTATTTTTGATTAAATCAAAGTGTTGCATGTCTATGTTGAATTCATTAGATATGCTTCAACATGGAATCAATTCTGATATAACTCAGGTTTTCTAATCCACTGAGATTTTGTAATATTGTGGTAACATGGAGTTCATCATTGATTTCCCTTTTATGAACTCCTTTAATTTCTAATCAATTCTGAAACCATTATCTTGATTTGCCATGAAAATATTATCAGCATGAATATCTGAAAGAATGGTGCTAGCGTGGAGTTCACCACTGATTTTCCTTTTATGAACAGGGTGGAGATGGCTAAACGTGGATTTGGCATGAAAGTTCCAAAAGCAGGGCAGTGAAGCAGCACAGCATTACTACTTCCATCTTAGAACATTCAGTAGCATGAGATGTTTATGTACCACGCGTATTGGCACACTATTTTTCTGTTTTACCACATTCTGTGATGCATTATTCAAGTCTGCATTAAATTTGCCTGCCATGTCCACTTTTTTCACTTATTTTACCGACTTGCTTTTTGACTGTTTTTCATTAATTTATTTAGTCTATGCAAATATCACAAATAATGATTATTTTTTAAATTGAAAATTAAAATATAATTGATAATAATGAGGAGATACGACATGTAGGGGGGGTTTTGCTGCCACGCTCGGGTGGTTTCTTGCAAAAAAGATAGAAACACGCATTGAATTCAACTTACATATGAAGTGCCTGCAATTCTATTCTACTTGGTGGAAGGGAACTTCCTGCTGCCCTTCTCAGGTGGTTTCTTGCTCAAGTCCTGCAAATTTCAAATTCTACTCATAAATATACTAAAAAAACAAAATCATAAGATAAAAGAGTGAGAGATTGGCTAAATGGAAATGGTGTCAAAGAAAAAAAAAATACTTTGATATACACACTCATGCCACCACTAGCTTATTATCTTGATCACCACATAATTGTGTATATGTTAGTAGAGATCACATGTTAGTAGATATGTGAACCACCCTCTCAACGAAACATACCAAAGAGATAAGACCAACATCAAGATACTTTTCCACATTTACACGTATTGATTATGTTTTCAAATAGTTGTTTTTTTAGAAATGAAATAAGCACTTTTTGTATCATTGATTCCTCGTCCAATTTTGATCATAATGTCCTAATCTAGTCTCATGAACATGTAATGGCTAGAAATTTATTATTATCATACTGCCTAATGTGCATTGTACTAGGATACATAATCATGTGGGAAATTCTCATATTATATGCATTCATAGAAAATCATGTCTTAGAATCTTAGTACGATGATAATTATCTTCGTCTAAGTATAATATTTCTTAAGCTCGAGATCGATCAGATACAGATTCTTTAATTTTTAAAAATAATACTAATGAGATATTAACCTCTTTTGGACTTCATGCCAACGAGTCGCTTGCATTGGGTATGACTTCCATGCTGATCAATGTGCATGAGCTTTGAATGCCAAGCAAGATCAAGATCATAAGACTAACTCAGAAACACTATGCATCAACTTCCTCTTCTAAACCACATGTGCATCTACTACATGTTCTATCGAATAGAGGAAGCACAACTATGAGGAGATGCCATTAAGTTTATGGTGCAAGTTGAGACAACAAATTAAAATCAAGAATCATCCAACATTGGGCCTCTGCTACTCCCCCACAAAATTTTTTAAAAAAAGTTAGGAGGGTAGAAATAACTTTCCAAAATATTGGTCAAACACGATCACACTTGATTTTTGATTGAAATTAACTATTTACATATTTTTTTTACTTAAATTTTAACAAAATTACTATTTCTTTTCAATCTAAAATTATAACTTTTAGGTTTGGTATCAGTTTTTTTTTTAAATTTCACCCTCCCTGAATCCTCCCTTACCAACCCCAAGGTAGATACATACAACAAACTTTCACACTAATCAATCCTCTTGGTAGTGATCACAACCAAACACATTTAACTTTTGAATTCTTATGAGATCTAATTTATTAGTGATACTTTAAAAAATATCTAAAATTTGATATAAGTTAGATGTTAGTGATCATAAAATAATAATAGTAGTGACGAAATTTTATAATTTAGTTAAAGTTATGTAAATGAGTTGGGTGATTAATTTGTAGATATGTGACAATAAAGGAATATACATGTAAAATAAAAATGAAATAAAAACATCAAATACAATTTGGTCAAGTGAGTTAAATTTGGTCAAGTGAGTTTTTTTCAAGAATTTTAAAAAATAATAATCACCAAAACAATAACAACCATGTATTTAATGCATGTAATAAATTTAATATTTTTAAAGATGAAAGAGTTTCTCACCATCTTTAGCATCAATCCACCTATAAGTAAAAAAAAAAACTTCAAATCGAAATCATTTCAATATAATAAATAAGAAAAGAATATATTAAAAAATAGGATATCATATAATTATAATATATATATATATATACACACACACACACACACTTTCTAAATTAATTATGACACAAATCACTTTATTTGATTAAATGCTACTTATTTTTCAAATAAAACTATTTTAGCATATTGACTCAATACAAGATTTTAATATATACTTCGAGTTAGCATCTTTGGCCTACTGCAAAATTTATCTTTTGTTAAAATAACATGAAGATCAAGATTCATGACATGGAAGTGGAGCATCACAAAAGTTCACAACATAGAAAAATTTACTCCAAATAAATGTGGTAACTTATGAAGAATAGAACAATCAATTATTCTAGAAAAGAAAATTAGACACATGAATTATCTCATATTCCACAAGAAGGTATCAAAGTAAAGTGATTAGCATCAAAGTAAAGTGATTAATTGCATTCAGTAATATTACAGCTTCATGTTTTTGCTTAAATATTGTCTTTGATAATGCGACTTTCATCTAGCAATGTGATTAAAACAAATCAACCTTCATTTTAATATTAGAATTTAGAAAGCAATTATAATTTATTGTATTATGAAAAATATTTTATCATTTAATAATATGTAATCTCTTTTTTATGATTAGATTATACAATTTTATTGAGTATTTCCATCCATTTTTATTAATTTAATAACAATAATTATGATCGACAAGACACCAGGGGAAACTTTAAAAACTATGAGAAGAAGAATAATTATTTTTTTTAATTCACTTGGAAGTTATCATAGAGGCTACCCACTTAAATAGCAAATATTATCGAAGATGAATACCCTATGTTTTTCTCATCATCCACAAGCACTTCTTGCTAATCAAATATTTTTTTTTTTTCCTTCATAAATCTCACTCCAAAGTCTTGAGTAATAAATTTTGGATCAAATTTTATGGCTTCATTTTTTTTTTTTTTATTTTTTTTTATTATTGCATAATTGATAGGAGTAACCAGCATGTGGGCTGCCCCAATTATATTTGCTAATCATATAATGACATTTCCTTCTACTTTCTTTGCATTTTGAATGCCATTGTATTTGTTTTCTTGTGGCTTTGAATTCTAAAATAATATCAGAGCTAATACCCCAGGAAAAACAAATCCTAAAGAGATGAAACACATGCATTGTATCAAGAACAATGCACATGAATGTGCGGGCTATAATACATGAACGACTGGGAGGCACGAGTTATTGTGCACCACCAATCACTAGCATCACAAACTCATTGAATGTGATAAGCATCGACGCCCACTATGTCAACACCATAGATAGTGAGTGTAGTGTCGCTGAAATTCTAGCAATGGAAGATAATTAGTGTTTCGGCAATAGGTTTCCGTTTCCCCAAAGCTCTATTTTTTGGTTCACTTGGAAGTAATTTTTGATTATAAGAACCACGATTCAGTTTACACATTGTATGAGGCTGGGCCACACCATGAATATTTATTTGTCGTTATTTCCAGAGATAAGACAAAAAGACTACAAATAGTTGAGCATTACAGACATGCTATTTGATTTATCTATGATTTCTCACAAAGTCATTCAAACATAAGATCTAGTCAAAAGAGATAATTAGGATTCATCCCAGTGAAACATCAAAGATCCCTCCTGACTTTCAAGTATCATAGCTCATAAAATATTTCTTCTACTTTTCACTTCTACATTATTAACTCAAAAGCTAATATCAATATTTTTTTAAAAAAAAAGTATTCTTTTTTTTTTTTACAATGTCATTTTTTACTAGAGATTTGAATTTGTTAAATTATTTGCATACATATTCCCAAATCTCAACTTCATCACTTATTACTAGTCAAGTTTAAAATTATTTATTTGAGTCTAAAGAATATTTTTATTTTTGAATGTGAGACATATTAGTTTAAAAAACATGCTAGAAATTCAATATTACCCACCAAAATGATATGTATATGAACATATTTAATATGATATTCTTAGGCATATGAAGACCTGGCAAATATAAGAGCTGAAAAAATTCAAATATTTGTTAACTTTTATTAATTATTATTATCATCCTATATGTTTCTTTTTCATTATAGATGACATATTTTTTAGTATTTCATACATTTCATATAATAAAAAAAATCATTTTTGGCGTATTAAAGCATCCAAAAAAAGTACATATCTCAATGCCCTAAGTGGTCATCCTGTCATATCTTAAGGATAAATCATGAAAAAAACAAACTCCCAAAAATCTTGAGAGAGACATGTTAAAAAATATGTCCTAATGTAGCATATAAAGAAATTGGCAACCTAGTACTTGGTGTATACTATGAGAAGGATATATGTGCATATTTCTCAGATAATAGATGAGTTTACCAAATAGTCAAATGATTTAACAATTAATTCACCTGATGTCCCAAGATTGTCATCGGATGCCTATGAGATTTTCATAGGTTTTTAAATACCGGGAAGGGCAAGAACGGTCCAATTAGACCGCGCCCAATACCTAGCCTGATATCCAAAACACGGTATCCGTGCCAGTGGGCCAGGCACTCGAGTTGTGCTTGGCCTAGCACGAGGCGCGACACCTCCTGGCCCAGCATGACACGAGCAATGTCTCAAGCCAGCACTACCAAAGACCATGCATGATTCTTGACCAGCAGTGCCAAGCCATGAAAAGCTCAATCAGGCAATGCCCGAGCCTCTCAGCCCACTTGCCACCTATAAATTATCATCATGATTCCTAGCTTGGGATCACAAGATAGTTACGCAAGATATCTTCAAAATATCCCCAAGATCACAATTATTTAGAACACATCCCAATCCTTATATCTACGACATTTAATATCAGGGCAAGCTAGCATTTGTAAGACTATTACGTGCCTAACATTTCTTCCTACTTTGTTATTAATGACATATTGTTAAGAGTCGTAATTGTTGAATAAGTCTAGTCTAAGTTATTTATTTATAATTAGTATTAAGAGATATTTTTCTATTTTCTTGAATTTAGTTCATATAACTAATTTTCCTATTTTCTTGTTTTGATTGTTGCAGCACGTTTGATGCTATTATAATCAATTGGCTATGTAAGTCAATTGAATGAAAGAATAAAAGAAAATATCAGCGATTATCTTTAATACTTGTATGTTATAAATGGAGGACAATTTTAAGTGATAATTGTATCAGAAGAGCGACTATCCAATCAAGATAAGTGACAAATGTAAAATTAAATTTACAATAAAAATCAATTTTTGTGGATTTATATTTAATTCTATTAGAAGGATATGATATTGATTTGGGCACACAATGACTCCATACATGTGGTCCAATCTTGTGGGCCTTTGCTAAGTTATAAATGAAATTCAAGGTGACAAATACAAAGGTAATTTAACAAGGAAAATCTCATCATAATGATTAGTTAGTTGGAGATTTAAAATTCATTCGAAAATCAAGAAAATATAACCAGAGGTTTTGTTTCAATTATTCTTTCTTAAGACAACTTTCGAATCCTGTAGATGGTTACCAATCTCCATAATTGAAGCGGCTTCCCGAAAACTTTCAGGTTATCTTTGAAGAGCCAATCGATTTACCACCACCAAGAGTTCAAGACCAGAAAATTTCCTTGGTAGTAGGACATGGGCTGGTGTGTGTTAAATCTTACCTCTATCCACACTATCAGAAAACTGAAATCAAAAGGTTAGTAGTTGACATGCTCTCTACAAGTGTGATACAATCCAGTAATAGTCCCTACACATCACCCATCATCTTAGTTAAAAAAAGTGATGAATTGTGACATATGTGCATTGATTATCATGTTATTAACAAAATTTACTAGTCATTGATGAGTTATTAGATGAATTAAATGGAGCTAAAATATTCTAAGTTTGATTTGCAAAGTGAGTAGCATAAAATTTCTGATATCAAATTCATGAATTAAATAAATCAAATTCATGGAGCTAAAATATCATGTTATTAACTTTTAGGATGCATCATGACCATTATAAGTTTCTAGTAATATTGTTTGGTCTTTCCAATAGTCCATCATTCCGAGCTTTAATGAATGAAGTTTTTCAATATTTCTTGTAAAAATTTATCTTAATTTTCTTTAATAGCATTCTCATATATAGTAGATCTTATATGAACATCTTCAACGTTTAAGATCCACACTAGCTAGACTAAGGTTTCACAAGTTATATGTTAAGAAGAAAAAGTGTTAATTTGGCCAAAGAGAAATCAAATACCTTGGCCAAGTAATTTCGGATGCAAGAGTTGCAATCAACCCAGTAAAAATTGCAGCTATGAGGCACTGGCCTAAGCTCACTACGCCAAAGGCGACGAGAGTCTTCCTTGTATTGACCGGATATTATCAAAAATTCATCGAGAACTTCGGTAAAATAGTTGGATCACTGACCAAAATGTTGAATGAAAAAACCTCCTTCCAATGGTCACTCACGAGTCACGACTGAAATAACATTTCAAAAATTAAAAGAGACTACCTACAACACCTGTGTTGGCATTGCCTAATTTTTCAAACAAACTTATTGTGAAATGTGATGCTAGTAGATTGAGCATGAGAGCCATTTTAATTCAAGATCAACCAATAGCATTTTTTAATCATGCAATGAAAGGGAAGAATTTGTTGATGTCGACATACGAAAAGGAAATTTTGTTATTAGTATTGATTGTACAAAGGTGACATCCATACTTGTTGGGTCGTCAATTTGTAGTGAGAACGATCATCAAAGCTTGAAGTATCTATGGGTACTATCTATAACTACTACCACTCAACAAAAATTGTTATACAAATTGATGGGATTCAAATTTGTGATTAAATATAATAAGGAACAGAAAAATATTATGGCTAATGCACTTTTCAGGAAGAGAAGAAGTAATAAATAGAGAAGTAAAAAGGGAATTGATAGCTATCTAACAATCAATTCCAAATTAAATAGAAACTATCAATGAGAATGTAAAGTCTTGTTCAATTTTGAGAGAATTTTCTCAACATATCATGAATTATGAAGTTGTAAGTCCATGAGAATTTAGAGATAATGTTATTTTCTTTAAGGAAAGAATTTATCTAGCTGCAGATTCTTCTGTAATTCATGACATTATTGGGTAGTTTCATAACAATATTCACGAATAGTACAAAAATTCTTCAACGAGTTCGTGAAAATTTTTATTAAGTGGGAATGAGAAGACATATCAGGGAATTTATTATAACATGTGACATGCCAACAATATAATACTAAACATAAAGGTATCATATGGACTGGGCGGCACAAGGACGACCAGAGGCACGACCCAATTCGACCGTGCTTGTATCAGGCATGCTCATGGCACGACTCGTGCCTTACTGTGCCAAGCCCAACTGGGCCACGTGTCAAGCCAAGCATGCCCTAGCACAATTGCTCGTGGGCATGGTATCTAAACACAAGCTGAGATATGCCCCGACACAGCCCCTAGCACCTGATCCGAACCCAAGGCCCGAAGAATCTGATATTTCTGTAAAGCACAAACCCGACCCACAATCTTTTTCCGCACCCCCCATACCCAAATCTAAGCCCTCCATGGCTCCATTCCAAAAGCCGAAGCTTTTGGAATTGAGCGTTCGGGTTGGTTCTAAGGTCGAACCAACCCAACAATAAAAAACATATATTCAAATTGAAGCCGTTGAATTTCGCCTCTAGCAACTATGAGGCAAAATAGGACAGCCCTAAGAATTCTACCTATTTTTTAATTATAAAAAATTAAAAAAATAAAAAAAAAATATTTTAAAAAAAATTATCTTTTTTTTATCTATAAAATACCTTCACATTCTAAGATTTATGTTTTCAATACATAAATCTCTCTTTCTCTAATTTTTCTCTCTCGAGTTTTTGAATATCAGTTTCGAACTTTAAGCATTTTATATTTCATGATTCGACTTTGATGTGGATTGTGGTGTACGTGTGATGCGAACATAAAAAAATAAAAGTTTACATATTACTATTTACCGATATTTTTTTATTTATTAGTTTAAAGATTTTAAAATTTAAATTTAAAAATAAAATCTTATACTTCTCAAGTCTAGTCTCTCTCTCTCTAGTCTTAAAAAAAAGACAAACGATAATTTTAATAACGAAAATAAAAGTAATTATAATTTTAATAATAAAAATCCTATGAAAAAATCCAAGACTGCTAAAACTTTAGTTTCTCTAATCCTTTTGACCCAAACATCTAAAAAATAAAAAACTAAAAGAATTTCAATAGTTTGAACTCATTTTAATATAATAAAATAAAATAATATATTAAAAATATCGAAAATAAATTGACACAGTGTATATATTGTAAAAAAAATATTAGCATGTGAAATTTTATGCGAAATTGGAGCACCTTAAGAGACATGTAGAACTATGCACCAAAAAACATGATACATTAGATATTTGACAATCCCAACTCATTGGTGAATTTTTTGAGGCAGAATCTAATTCGGACTCAAAGGTTATCCCCTTCATATACTGCAACGAGTTAGGAAGGAAAGACGTGACCTAACTGATCACAATAATAAATCTTCCGATTAGGTTTTCAAAGGATCCGAAGATAATCAGTATCATGCAGACATATTTTCAGCATGCATATCATATGATTCTTATGTCTACATCTAGGAACGACATACTAAAATAGTATAAGTTAGAAGAATAAATAATAATTAATGAATTTACGAAAAATAGTTGATTGGTATCCGTGACATTTGATATCTGGACTAATCACGATAATGCATCTTATGCATATCTCATCACCCATAATATAGATTCTAAATGAATATTAAATAAAAAAATATTAAAATTTTTTGAGATTCATCATCTTCATGATGACTTGACCATTTTTGATATGATAAAAATCTTTGAAAAATATTAAATTCAAAATAAAATATTTAGTATCACATTCGATAATGCATGTAATAATAGAATAATGATTAACATGTTTATTAGAAATATTAGAGATGGACTATTAGGAAAAATTTTACGTTAGATACATGTATCACGTCATTAACTTAATAGTACAAGCAGAGATATAGGGGGTGCCTCCACTTTTGAAAACATACATAACTCACTAAAATATATTCGCATGCCTCACAGACAACAAGAGTTGTGACCATATATTATTCCCACCTGAATGATTCATTTACGAGAAGTTGACTGAGCTTTTTACATACTACGATACTAGGTATGGTGATAGTTGTAGTGAGACTCTAAATATAAACATTGATATCATATTCAGAGACGATGACTTTACCATTCAGTTAGTAATGAAGAAATGACGGGATGAACCATCGAATAAGAGCAAGCTGTCTCAATACTTAGCTAATAATTAATGTCCAATTCTCTTACATTCTGATACTAAGAATCTTAATATATTATAGTGATAAAAATCATATGAGTCCATATTTTAGAAGATATCTAAGATATCATTGGAATCTACTGACTCTCTGGTATCAAGCGTAGCATCAGAGTCTACATTTTTAGTTACGATATATATTATTTCGGATAGAATATCAAAATTACGAGCAGATATTATTGAGGCTTTAGCATACATGAAGGATTGAGAGAATTCGAGCTTGAACATCCAGGATAATACTAGAATTATAACAAAAGAAGATGAGTTGATTGCTGATGATGATCCATGTGATATTAATATTGAGAATGATATGACACTTGATGACGTTGATAATTGATGGATTGAGACACATGAAGTCTTATATTGGATTTAGATTTACTCATTTACATTATATTTGTGTTTGTTTATTTTTTATTTGTGATATTACTTTGAGACTTTGAGTTTGTCTTTGTGGATTGGATTGATACTTGAAACTTAAATATTTATTTTTTGTGAATTTTTATTTTGCATTAGTTTTTAATTTTTATTCATATTTAAGTTTTAATATTTTATTAATTCATACACTTACACTGATATATACTTAATTTTATAATTTTAGCTGTTTATAATAATAAATAAATTTAATATTTTATAAAATTATATAAAATAAAAATTTTAAATATAATTATTTATTTATAGTTAATAATTAACATTAACTAATTATTAAAAATAATAACAAAAACTTTTAAGTTTTAAAATATTAAAAATATATTAACACTAAATATTCTAAAATCTGAAAAAAAATTAAAATATATTAAAAATTAAAAATCATCTCATAGGGGCCAGAACTAGCCCATCCGGGTCCAACACAACACGATTTCAACACTTAACGAGCTGACGGGCCGTGTCGAGCCTAGCTTGATGAAACTATGTTGGGCCAGGCACGACACAATTATTGTACCGTGCAGTGCCAAACATGACGACCCAGTTGGGTCACCTAAAACCAATCTAGGCTGGACCAAACAAGCATGTTTGCCACCTCTAGCTGAACAATGAATTTCTAAGTATGGGAAGACATCAATGAATTTCATTGATAGCCTACCTTTGTCAAAAGTGGAAGCTACTATTTTTGTAATTATTGATAGATTATCAAAGTATGCACATTTTATTCCTATATCTCATCTATATATGACGATGAGTATTGCATTTATTTTTTTTGATAATATTTTCAAGTTGCATGGGATGCCAAGAACAATTATTTGTGATCATTATCTTACATTCACAATTTTATTTTGGTCCAAGTTATTCAAGATGAATGGTACTAGTTTTACATATAGCTCAGCATATCATCCTCAAACTAATGGTCAAAGTAGAGATGTGAAACAAGCCTAGGTGCCCTAGCCCGACCCGGTTCAGCCATGCCTAAAAAACCCTCGACACAACTCATGACGTATCGTGCAATGAGAATTCGGCATGCGTGTCGTGCCAAGCACTACCCAGATGCCTGGCACGTGGGCACAACACGGGCAACGGCTCAGCAATGCTCGAAGGGTGACGATGACTCGTTATCCTTATTCCCAATTCTAGGTTAAGATTTTTCTTAAGCTAGAACCAGCTTGAACCGACCCAAAATTGGATAGATTTCGAGCAGCAGACTGTGTCATGCCTACCTTTTAGTGAACCATGTCATACCAGGCACGACATGATTATTAGAGCATGTCATGCCTTGCATGGCATGCAGACCCGTTTGACACCTATAAGTCAAAACAAAATGATGAATTATACTATAGAGATGTATTTACAATATTTTAAAAGTTTGCAACTAAGGAATGGAGTGACGATTATAATGGGCAAAGTATTGTTATAATACTAGTTGGCATTCCGCAATCAAAATCACTCCCTTTGATGTTATTAATGGAAAACCTACACCAACCTTATTGTCTTATATCCTATGTATGACTAATGTGGAATCTATAGATCAATAATTATGAGGCAGATATCAAGTTTTCACAGATTTGAAGGCCAGACTTCAAGAAGCACCGACTCGTATGAGGAAGGAATATGATAGACATCATAGAGAAAGGAAATTTGAAGTTGGCAACTAGGTTTATTTGAAGCTCCAACCATATCTACAAATGTCAATTTCGTTGCAGAAGACTATCAAGCTATCTCTTATATATTATGGACCATTCAAGCTTCTCAAGAAAATATGAGCAGTATTTTATAAATTGGAATTGTCAATAGAGTTACAAATTTCCCTAGTGTTCCACATCTTGTTGCTTAAAAAAAAGATTGATGAAAAATATCATATCAAGATGAGCTTCTTGTAGTAGAAAATGATGTAGAAACCTTATATCCCAAACCTCAAGCAGTTCTAGATTATCATTAGCAAAAGAACAAAAAGAAAATTCTCATACACTGGCAAGGACTTTCATCGCCTAAAGCTACTTGTTAAAATCCTTAATCAATACAAAAATAGTTTCCTACGCATAGCCTTGAGGACAAGACTATTTTTTAAAGAGAAGGAATTTATTATGTACCTAACAATTCTTCCTACTACTATTTTTTAAAGAGAATGGAGTTATTACGTGTCTAACATTTCATCTGACTTCATTTTTTTATGGCTTATTATTAAGAGTCATAGTTGTTGAATAAGTCTATTCTAAATTATTAAGTTAAAACATATATCAAAAAATATTTTCCTATTTTTTTGAATGTAATTCATGTATATGTTTTTTTTTATTTTCTTGTTTTGGTTGTTGCAGTACATTAAATGATATTATAATCAATTAGTTATATAAATCAATTGAAGAATAGAATAAAAAAAGGCATCATCAATTATCTTTAACACTTGTGTTGGCCTGGTGGTCAAAGATTACTCAATCAACCCTACTTATTTTCAGTTATATAAATCTTTCAAATTCACCATAGGAAAGAAGGGAAACCACCCCGTGTAAGTACCATAGACTCAACAAATTAATTAGATTCAACCAATTGAGCAATAATCTTGAATATTTGTAAGGCACTGAAAGGATACATTTTGACAAAAGGATCTCAAGACTTTTTGCATATCATATAACAAACAGAATATCTAGAAATAGTACATTAATCAATTGTCATATAAATATTAGTAGCTCAGCATTAATCAATTGCATTGGGAAAGTTCACACATCATGAGAGTTGTCCAACTTTTGCTTAATGATATTTGTTCTACTATTCTCAATTATTCCCAAGTCATCTCAATACTAAAAATACCAAAAAATAACTAATACACAATACGGTATCAAAGTCAACTCAACCTAACACAATCAACACTAAGATAAGGAAAATACAAAAACCACATCAATTAAGATTTCAATATTCAAACATGAAAATCTCTAAAAACACATACAAAATAACTTCAATTTACTCAAACCAAATAAAAATAATAAAACTAGAGTCAAAACAAACAAAAATATATAAATAAAATTATCATAGAGACTAGCAACAGCTAACAACAATTGTGACAATCTAAGCAACAATGGTAATAATTCAAAAGGCCAGTGAGATGAATTATCTTAGCTTTGATATCATATTAGATTAAAAATATATATATTAATAGTTATAATTTATTATTGTGTGATTATATAAATATTAACGCACTTGATATTATATAAACTCTAAAAGTTAAAAATATTTTAGAAAAAAAAAATTCAGATTGTTGATCACTTGAAAAAATATCATATTATATTCATGTATTAAAAGTAATGTTTTTTATATAATAACAAATATATTAATCCAAAAGAGATATATTTTGAGTTAAAAATTCATCAAACACGTCTCCAATTATTTTAAAAATAATATTATCAAAAATTAATCTCTCAATCCACATACTAAGTGAAAGCCTTATACACTAGGTACATGTACAGCCCCTAGTCATAGGTTATTACTATTATAGCTCTAATTTTATTTATTTATTGTGGGAAAATTAGAATTTATTATGTCAAAATAAAAATAATTACATTAGATACCCAAAAAAAAAAAAGAATTTTTTTTCCAAAAAACAAAAACTATTTAAGTTTTGATGCACAATAAATTTTTTTTTCAAATTTATATATTGTCCACAAAATCATGGCACATTATCAAAAAAAAAAACCAAAAAAAAAAACATAATCATAGTTTACATAACCCATTTTTGTGATATATATATATATAAACATAATTTATAATATTTTCAAAATCAATATATGTATATGAAATTGTATGTCATAACAATTAAAAGAAAGATTTATATATCCTGATAGCTAATGATATAAAAAAGTTAACATATACATTTTGTTAATAAAATGATATATATATATATATATATATATATATATAAGTTAAAGGTTGAACATTTACTTATAATTATATTGTTTTATAATAAAACATTTTCATAAATATAACAAAAACATTGACATATATATGTTGTTATAAAAAGTGTATATAAGTTAAGGCTAACATAAATATGTTATTAATGTTTACATATCATTAGTTGTTACAATATATAAATATCTCAATAGGTCTTAAATAAGTTTGTAAAATGATATATGTATTGTGTGTGTGTGTGTGTGTGTGTGTAAAAGAACTTATATATCACTAGTTTAATATATATTATGCAGGTAGCATCATATATACATATAATAACGTGATTACATATATATATATATATATATATATATATATCAAGAAAATGGATTATGTAAATTATGATTATGTTTTTTTTTGTTTTTTTAATTAATATAAAATGCTGACATGGATAATTTAAGTATAATTTACACAAAAGCTTAAATAATTTTAGTTTTGTTAACAAAAAATTAAAAAAAATAGCATTGAAAACATAATTTTTTTGTAATATACCAAAATCCAATGCCCCTTTATTTTTCATGTTTTATATATGAGATTACCCAATATATGAATTATCCAAATCCAATTCTACCACAACATATTTAGGGTTACATTGTACATATGCTTTTTATTAAAATTCTTATGTATTTTTTTTGCTTAATTTTCTACATGATATTAAAGTCAAATCCTAGATAAAAGTAAAAAAAAAAAAAAAGAGCTGAATGTGCATTGAAATAGTACAATACACGTGTGTGCAACAATTATGTAAAAGAGAATGAAATTATAGTGAATAGTAACTTGCACCTGAAGGAGACCCTATGCATACAAAAAAAAAAGAAGTAAAAAACTCATTAATTTTGGTGGGGGAAGCCAAAGCAAAAACTTCCAGCTAACCAATGGCTCTTCTTCAGAAAGGCAGTGAGTAATAATTGTTTCTTAGCATGAATATTAATCACCAATGACATTATGTAGACAATTAATTGAGAAGTTAATATTGTTGTTGCCTACCAATTTAGTCTTAACATTGAAAGTTCGAGTTACTCATAAGTTTTCTTTCATATTTAAAAAACAATGTTGGATTTGTTCAATTATGTTCTTGAATGGAATAAGACAAGTATAAAGGTATTAAATGAATTGGATAGTCCATGTTGGTCAGAGGCATGGCACGATACGAGCAGGATGCCTTGAACATGACTAGCACGAACATGCATGTTCAACACATGCATTGCACCTGCCATTTTTTAATATATTATATTAATGAGGCCCATGAAGTGCATGCACTCCACTAAAAAAATGGTTATTGCCTTTGCAGTGGCCTCTTACACCAAATGCCAAAGACCACAACAACGTATGTCGTCATCATGTTGCCATTGGATAATATTAAAAAAATAAACATTTTAACTTTGGGTAATTCTCAGCCATTGGATTTTTGTCCAATAGATGTGAGTTGATATCCAATGACTAATGAAAATCTATCTAAGAAAAAATAAAAAAAAATTAATATTTTAATTTAATAAATTATATATAAATAGAAAGTTAATATTTACAAATTTTCATACTCAAATTGTAATTTATTCTCTATTTAATTTTTATTTCTCTCAGATTCTTTGAACTGCTATACTGTTAATAAAATTATATATTTTTTTAATGATGTTTTAAAAAATAAAATTAAATAAATTAATATTGATAGATAAGCCTTGTGATCACCGACTTACAATTTCTAAACTTCATATTCGAGTTTTGATTTTTTGCAAGGCACACATATTTTTTATAGTTATTTCTTTCCTAGATAATTATAAAAATAAATAACTTAACCTCTCCCCTACTTATAAATTCTAAAAAAAAAAGTAAATTAAAAATAATTATTATAATTATAATTATCTAGATATTAAGTTAGATAATGACAACTCAACTAAAAATATATGAGACTTATCTCTCAGTCAAAGATCATCATCCTTATCATTTAAAAAAATAAAAAAAAAACAAATATATTTAGTATGAACTCACTTTAAATAATTAATAAAAAATCTAGAAGTATACAAAAAAATCAACTTAATATATATAATGATGAGATTGAACACATTATATAAATATTATATATTGAATAACATACAAACCAAACTAAGCAATGTTATCATTGAATTTGAATTAATTTTAGATTTGGTGATTTTCTTTATTTATCATCAAAAATTTAAAAGAGAAATTACAACTTGATTCATTGCTAGCATGAATCTTTTGCTTAAATTTTTAAAAGATTTTATAATAATTAATTTAAATATATAAATACTTCCAAGTCACATATTATATGATCTCAAAGATTATTTATAGAAATGACAAAATAAAAAATTATAAAATAAATAAATAAATAAAAATAAACAAACTTCGAATACAAAGTATAATGATCTCAGTGACATCTAATACTTAAACTATTCACAATGACAAACATTTGCATGCCACTTACTATTTTGATTTTAATTAATATTTAAATAAAAAAAATTAATATTTTATGAGATAATTCATCCTCATGATAGCCCTATTACCTAAGTATATGTCAAAAACCTTTAAAAAAATATGAGATTCAAGATAAAATATTTAGTATAATATTTTATAACATTTTAATTAATTATGTGATAATAAATATTTTTTAATAATCATTTAAAATAATTTTTTAGCTGAGATTTTTTATGTTAAAGATATGTCACATAATAATACTAATAATACTAATAATACTAACTTTAAAATTATGTATTATATTAAAATAGATTAGGGTACCTAACAAACCAAATAACTAACTATCAAATATTATTAAAATTTAATATACTTAACATTGAATTCATGTATTAATTACTAATATATGATACTCAATTATATTAATTGTAAAATCACTAATATAATAATTAACAATTCAAGCTAGACATAATATTTTCCTTTTTAATATTCATAAAAATTTTTTATAATATGATAAATATGTATTCAAATGTATATACTTTCATGACATATTTTGCAATGAAATGCATATGCAACATGAGTAGCATCTTTAAATAATACAGAAAATATGCATATTTTAATATCATGATTATTAAGATGAACAAAAAATATTTAAAATACTAGTTCAACAACACCCATTTGAATAAGTGAATGAGATGGAGAAGTTTTGTTAAGTCTATGACAACAACTCATTATTAGCATCAATATTTGTTTGTGCTATCAATTCACTATTGATATCAAATATCAATAGCCTAAGCAAAGATATGACGCTAATATACAGATATATAAGATTCTTCCTACAATTCACATATTATAAGAAACAATGACATACTAGAAAAATATGATGATAATCATTTCCATAAAAAATTTGAGAGAACTGTAGAGTATTCAAAAGGACATATGATTACCAAAGTCATTAAGGATTCTCACATAATTAATTTATAATGATACTTATCCAACAAAAATATAAAACTCTTCTACAAAAATATGAGCAAGTATTTACCATCTTCCAGATATTATAAATCTTATTATTAATATTTTTACTCCAGACTCATTAATTATAAAGTGATAAAACAACAGTGAAATTATAAGTAAGTAATTATCTCATATATTCATTATTTTTTATTATTTTTATCAAATATTACAATAACAAATAAAATACCATCAATAAACTTTTGATAATAATAATATTCAGCTTGACATATTATTTCTTGTGTTCATTTTTATTTTTAATTGACTTATTAGTAGTTTTATGAATTATCTTTTAAATAAATGCAACTTTAACTTTATTTTTTCATCGATTTATATTTTCTTGCAATATGAAAAAAAAAATTAAAAAAAAAAAACTTAATTTAGAACTAAACATGGTGAACTATATATTTTTTTTTCTATAATATATTATTCAACTAAATATTTTAATATTGATGACAAGTTATTTATTCATTATCGACTTATTCACTCATTCATGATCAAGATGAGAATGTTAAACATTATTATTAAAGGTATCTTATCAATTAAGAAAAAATATTAAATCTTTGTATTTAGCCTATTAGACAATAAAAGTATAGACATTCAATATGATATAATCAGATATATGAGAACCAATCAAGATTAAAATTTAAGAGATGTTTAAATATTTTATTATTTAAAATATTTTAATAATAAAAAATATTAGTGGTAGCAACATATTTAAGTATACATAATGATAACTTCAATACTTACTATACTGATCAAGAGATTATTTATTAGACTTTCAATATTAATACACCCTCATAAAATATACAAATAAAAAAAAAGTAAATATTTGATTGAGATTGGAGGTGAGCAACCAAGTTCATGTCAAGTTAGGTCGAACAAAAGACAACCAAACATGAAACAAGCAATAGGCATCGGTCATGGCTAACTCGACATCAAGTTAACATCTAGCTTTAGCTCAAAAAAAAAAAACATGAGTCTATCAAAAGATATGCACATGATGCTCCAACTTGCCCAGCCATCCTTGAACTTTTTAAAAAGAATAGTGCATGAGTTTCATGTGCAACTCGAATCAAGATTTATGCCAATGCTGAGGCACGACTCATGCATGAACCAAGCATAATTTGTTACCTAGACTAAATTTGGCCCAAGTAGGCCAATAAATCAAGTTATCTTGTGTCGCATGGTTTTGCAGCACATGGGTCAACACACATGGCTAAAATTTTACAAGGTAAAGACAAGCCACCTAGTCCTTTTGCCACATATAGTTGAAATAAGTCATAATTATTTTTGATGAGTATTTCAAAATATTTTTAAGAATATATAATTTTAACCACAAAATACTTGATCAACTAAATTTTTTCTTTTAATCTTTTTAATCATGTGTCATTTTAAATTTTGCATCTTAGTAAGAGATTATTTATCATACCACACAATACTTATTATATTGAAAATCTCTTATTATGATTTGACAACATAATATTTAGGGTGAATAAATATATCTTTCTTAACTACTCTAATACTTAAAAAATATATAAACATTATTTATCTAAAACTAATATATTATTAAGTATTAATATTTTTTTTAGCAAATCTTATTTTTCAACAAGCCTATAAAGATTAGAAGAGTATGAAGTTAAGAATAGATATTGAACATATTACTTTTCTTTACTCATTTGGAATGTCATTTAAACATTAAGTAAGTATGAAAATTATCATACGTCTTCATTTGAACTTATTAGATTATATTATGATGATATTTCTATTAAATTATCACTTGTATCAACAAATACATAATAGATTAACTAAAGAAAATAAAATTTTCTTATAAAAAGAATCTCTCTAGTCCAAATAATTTAGTTGCTCCCAATTCTATTCTACTATTAGCTCAAAATGAGCTAAGAATGTGAAAACTTAACCAATCAAAATTTAAAATTAATGCTATGAAAATTTAATATATACAATCTATTTAGAACAAAGGAGAGTATTCCAATTAGTCAGATAATCTTACATTCAACTCTTTAAATCTTAGTTTTTTAATTACTCTTCACAAAAAAATTATGATAGTCAATATTTTATTTATAAATATTATCATATTCATATCTTCTTCATTCTTTAAGCTCTTATATCAATTGTATTGACAATACAATAATACACGTCTCTTTATAAAATGTTTTCTGCAAAGATACATTGAATTATGTCAAAAAAATAAATAAATAAATGCTCTTCACCCCAATATAGTATCATGTTATCTCTCTCAATTAAGCTTTTTTTATTATTTGCCTTATAAAATTATGCCACATATATTTTTCTAAAGTATTATCTCACCTAGAAAGATTTCAAATTATGTAAAAAAAAAAAAAGATAAATACTCTTCACTCTAACAAAACTTGAGAACTAATACCTTGATCCTTGAAAAAATTTATTATTTATTACATGAGTGTTCAATGTGAAAATTGATCTAGATGGAAAGAAATATATTATGTTAAGAAATTTGTTACAAAATGATTCACTTAAATAATTAGAATAAATTTACCAAAATATTTTATTTCAAGTATTAAAGATTAACTCAGCACAAATTCTTATATCATTGATAATATCTTACCGATGAATAATATATCAAATAGACATAAATAGTATCTTTCTTTACAATAACTTTGAAAAATAGGTATATATAGGACAGCAACACAAATTTTGAGCAATATTATCAAACTCAATTCAAAGAGTTGAATTTGTAAGATATTCACTAATTTGAATTACACATAAGCATAGTTGTTAAATCGAGATTCGAATTGAAAATCAGAATACTTAAGTAGTGAATTGAGAATTGAATCAAATTATAAATTAAATTTTTATGAATTTTTTACAAATTAATTAATTCTTATTTTATACAGTCAAGGAAGCATGAACACGACTCCCTATAGTTATGTCCACGTGTTGGACACGTGGACACGATACAGACACGGCACATATACGTGTCTTGTACGTCACGTGGCGTATCGTTGACCAGTATGTGTCATACGCCACGTGGCATATCAGACGGATAAGTCGGATGCTGTATACATGCCTACAATGCCAAGTGGCCGACGTCACCCACGACACCGAATGGCTGATTCTGTGGGGCAGCAAGGGTGGGCGCGATTCTGTGGGGCAGCAAGGGTGGGCGCGATTCTGTGGGGCAGCAAGGGTGGGCGCGATTCTGTGGGGAAGAACGGGGCACAATTCTGTGGGGGGGCAAAAGGAAGGCATGATTATGTGGGGTGGCGGGGGAGGGATTGTATAGGCTGGGGAACGCAATTTTGATAAAATAAAATAAAATATTTTTATTTAATAAAATAAAAAATATATTTATTTATTTTATAAAATAAAATATTTTATTTAATTTTATTTTGATAAAATACTTAATATTTATAAAAAAAAATTATTTATATTTTTATTTTTTATCATGCAGTATCCTAGCCGTATCCTAGTTTTTTAAAATATTTTGTATTCCCGTATCCTGTCGTGTCATATCCCCGTTTCCGTATCCGTGTCCGTGCTTCTTAGTTTACAGTTTTTTTTGTATTTTAGTTTTATATTTGTGATTTTTTTGGTATTTTATTATTTTTTCATGTTAAATTCATAATACCAAAGGTTATTATTATTTTTTTCCACGTTAATTATTTCCAACAGTTAATTTTTTTTGGTATTTTAAATTTATTTTTATAAGTTTTTGAAGATATTGATCTCTTAAGAATTGATATTAAATCGATTCATGTGAATCAAATTTTATTTTTTCATATTTATCACCTGAATCAAATTGTGAATCAAATTTTAAATCATATAACTTTGATAATAGTACACATAAGTGCTAATAAATTTTTTTTATTTTTTTTAAAAAAGATCTAATAATAAAATAATTCTATTGATTATATAAGTGAACAAAATTTATATTACAAATAAATATGAGTTGAAAATCACTATCCCAATGAAAACATTTAATTATACTTCTAGATAATAAAATTTGAGAGCTCAAATATACTTCTTAAAATAAAGATTGTCAACCTCAAAAAAAGTAATATGTTATCACAGAATAAATATACAATTGACTCTTATAAAAATTAATCTTTTAGATTGAGCTTCAGTGAATATTCTGATGGAATCACCCATTGATTTCATTTTTGATGAAACTTATTTAATTGACACTATAAAATATAAGAGAATTATAAAAAAAAGAAATATATAACTATTATATTAAGTATAAATTATATAATCACAATAGTTAATTATTTCTTAAATTCTATATGACATGTTCATCTCATAAGTGGCAAACTAGTTTTGTAGCCTGGCCTACCTAGAAAAATCTAGGTCAAACATGGTACAAATGGCCAAAACTAAGCTAGTTATGTCGAGCATGGAGGGTCAATCCATATGTCATCAAAGCATGAGGCGTGACATTTGGGGGCCATGCATCTTTTCTTTTAAAAAACAAGCTAGTAATTAAAGCTAGAGATGGCTTGTGGGCCAAGCAGCCCAAGCACAACCTGACTGAGTTGTGCTTGGCCCGGCATGACATAAGCAAAAAGCTTGTCTGGACCTGTGTCATGCCGGCTCGAGGCACGACTCTTGACTGGAGGTGTCAAACAGGCCAAGCAGCCCAGACTCGACCCAAGGCACAGCCCAAATCAACCATGTTTGGCCCAACATGACACAATCCAAACCCCTAACCCATGCCCGTGCCAGGCCAGCTAACGGCACAACGTGCACATGTCGTGTTTAGGTCTACCGAATCATGTGCCGAGCCAAGAAAGGCCTAGTACAAGGGCCCATGAGCAAAAGATTTCAGCCTGACCCGAACCATGTCGTGCCCCCCGACGCCCAACCTCAAGCTTGACGAATCTAAATTTCCATTGGTCCCGTAACCCAACCCATCAGTCTTTTTTCCCTAACCCCAGCCCGAGCATGTTGGTTCTAGAAGCCAAAGCTTCTAGAACCTATGAATATTTGGGTCGGTCCGATGTTTAAACCAACCCAAACTATTCAAAAAAAAAATACAAATCATAGCTGTTAAATTTTGCCCCCAATGGCTAGAAGGCAAAATCCAATAGCCCTAAAAATTTTGTCCCAATTTTTAAAAAAATTATTTATTTTAATATTTTCAATATCTATAACACCCCCCCCCCCCAAATTCAACAATTTATGTTTTAAATAGTGCTCTATTCTCTCATATTTTCTCTCTCCAACTCTCTCTCGATTCATTTTTTTCTCAAGCTATCGACTTTTAGCTTTTGAGACTTATGTGTGGATTGTGATACACGTGCAGTGCGGGCATCAAAAAAATAACGTTATTTTACGCATTATGATTTATGAATATTTTTGTATTATTTAGTTAAATTTTATTTTTAAAGTTTAGTTTAATTAACTTTATTAATATATTAATTTAAAAATATTATATATAATATAATTAAAAAAAATTATAATAAAAAAGACAAATAATAATTTTAATTACGAAAATAAAAATAATTATAATATCGATAACAAAACCTATAGAAAAGTTCAATGCTACCAAAATTTTAATTTCTCCGATCGTTTCAGCCCAAATATCTAAAAAACAAAAAAAAAACTAGAAGAACATCACTAATTTAGACTCACTTTAATAAAATACAATAAAAAAATATTAGTGATATCAAAAAAAAAATCAACACAGTATAAATATTATAAAAAAATTTAAACTGTAAGAGTTCGTGTGGGACTGAGCATCTTAAGAGACATGCCAAATTATACATCAAAAAATATAACGTATTTAATTCTAATTAAACACAACTCAATGATAAATTCTTTGAGACTGATTCCAGTTCAGCCTGAATGATGACTCCCTTCATATATCACAACGAGTTATGAAGAAAAGATATGATTAAATTAATCATCATGATGAATCTTCCGATTATATTTTCAAAGGATTCAAAGATATTTAGTATTATATAGACTTATTTTCAGTCTGCATATCATAAGATACATAAATTCACACCATGCTGTGCCGACTATGATGAAGCCGTGTCGTGCCTAGGCAGTAGGCCATGCCTAGTTAGGCACAGTCGACTACCATGCGCCAAAACTCAGACCAAGTTTTGGACACGAACCAATTGAACCACAACTGACCTGCCCACTTATATTAAAAAAAATAATTTTTTTATTAAAAAAAACCCACCCCATTTTTTACACATGGAAAAAATTTTAAAAATAACCACCATGTGTTTGGCTGAGGATGTCAAGGTAGGATGGTCCATACTCACGTGGATGTGCAACACATGGAATGCGCCTCCCCTCCCCCAAGCTGAGAGCCCTTCGCCCAATCCATCTAGAACTGAGGGCAGCATAACAACTAACTCATCAACAGACCAAAAAAATAAAAAATAAAAATGATATTCATACAACCATTGGATGCACTCCCAATGGCAAAAAATCTGAAGATTGTTGAGTTTCTGCCCTAAAAATCATTAAAAAAACAAAAAAAAATATTATTTTTTTAAAAAAAATCATCTTGTGACCTATTTATAATTTCTCTCATATTTAAAAGACATGTCAAATTATACACCAAAAAATATGATGCATTAAATCCTAAGTAAATTCAACTCAATGGTGAATTCTTTGAGACTAGATCCAGTTCAACCTAAATGATGACCCCCTTCATATATCATAACGAGTTAGGGGGAAAGATATGACTAAATTGAATACTATTATGAATTTGTTGATTAAGATTTCAAATGATACAAAGGTTATTAATATTATGCAGCCTTTTTTCAGCCTGTAAATAAGATACTTATGTCCACTCCATGTCGGGTCAGCTATGATGAATTTCGTGCCATGCCTAGGCAATAGGCCATGCTTGCCAAAGCACGGTCAACTGCCATGCGCCGAAACTCATGCCAAGTTTTGGGCACGGTCCAATTGAACCACACCTGACCAGCCCGCTTATATTTAAAAAAAAACAATTTTTTATGTAAAAAAACTCATCCTATTTTTTACACATGAAAATTTTTTTAAAATAACCATCATGTGTTTGGCCGAGGATGTCCGAGTAGAATGGTCATACTCATGTGGACATGCAACACGTAGAATGTGCCTCTCCTCCCCTGAGCTGAGAGCCCTTCGCCCAAACCATTTGGAACCAAGGGCAACATAACAGCTAACCCACTAACAGACCTAAAAAATAAAAATTAAAAATAAAAACAAGATGCATACAGCCATTGAATGCACTCCCAACGGCTATGACATAAAATCTAAAGACTATTAAGTTTCTACCCTAAAAAATCATTAAAAAAATACAAAAATATACAAAAAAAATATTATTTTAAAAAAAAATTATTTTATGATCTATTTATAATTTTTCTTCTATCTCTCAATCCCACATTCTCAAATCTCAATTTCTCATTCACCTCTCTATTTCAATTCACTCGCTAGTTCAATTCACTCTCTAGTTCAATTAACTCTCTATCTCTCTCTCATTCTCATCTCACTCACTATCATCTTTTGTTTTTGCTTTGAGAGTCAGAATTTAGTTTCCTCTCACCTCTCGAGTGTGGACAACAGACAACTGAGTAAGGTGCAACTTCAAACAATCAAACTAAGACTTTAGCATTCCACAAATGATCATACATGTATTATTTTTTAAATTTTATTTAATTTTATATTTTTATTTTTTATTATTAATTTAATATAAAAAAAATTATTTATAAAATATAATTTAAAATATAATTAATAAACAAAAAAATTATAAATTATAAATAATAAATTTAATGATAACGAGATTAATATTAATATAAATATATATAATTTTAATATTGATAGCCTTGTGAAAAAGTCTAAGGCTAAAATTATATTCTTCTATGATCTCGATCTAAACTCAAATATCTAAAAAATAAAAAATTAGAAAAAATTTTATAATTTGGAATCTCTTTAATTTTATACAAAATAAAAATACTAATAATATCAATAAAAAATCAACATGATACAAATTAATAAAAAAATATTAACTTATAAAAGTGCATGTAAAACTAGACACTTAAAGACATGCTAACTATTACATTAAAAATTATGTGCATTAAATTTTAGACAAACTTAACTAAGCGATGAGATATATGAGGTTGGATCTAATTCAATTTTCTATGTTGACCCCTTTCATATACCATAATGAGTTATAAAGGGAAAGCATTGTCAAACTCATCACCACAATGAATCTTTCAATTAGATTTTTGGAAGATCTAATAGTAATCAATATCATATTAACTTATTTATAGCCAACATATTATAAGATTCATAAGTTCACATCTAAAAATAACATTAAAATATTATAAATTAAAAAAATAAATAATAATTAATAAATTTATATAATATAATAAAGTAATATTCATGATGTCTGATATCTAGACTAGTCACAATAATGTATCTTATGCATGTCCCATCACTTATTATATAGATTCTCAATTGGTACTAATTAAAAAAATATTAAAATTTTCAAAAAATTCTCCATCCTTATGATGATTCAACCATATATAAGTGCATGATAAGAATCTTTAACGAAAATAATATTCAAAATAAAATATATTATATTACATTTGATAACAAATCTAATAATAAAATAATTATTAATATATTTATTGGTACCATAAGAAATAATTTTGTAAGTTAAATACATATTTCATGTCATTAACCTTTAAGTATGAGTAGGTTTGATTATTTCTCGTACTTTAGAAAAAATACATAATTCACTATAATATCTTCGAGTGCTTAGTAAATGACAAAAATTTGGTTCTCTTTTTATCTGTGAATTTAAAGAAGAAAGAATTTCAAACGAATATGAGACACTATTAGAATTATATATACCTAATGTTAGAGTCATATGTTGAATACAAACATTTTATATTCGACTACATCAATAGTAAAAATGACAAACTTATTATTGATAATGAAAATTGAGATATAAGAATTTTTTTTGAAAATTTTTGATGATACGACAAACATGTGTTTATCAAGTTATACTCTCACCAATTGCATTGTACTTAAATATATATACAATATTTGTAATATATTTAAAAAAATTAAAAATAACCCAATATTTAATAACTTAATTATTAAATAAAAATCAAGTACTTGAAGTATTAATTTAGTATTTCATCTCTTTATTATTTAACTACCTGCATAGAATATAAGATTATGGTGGAAAGAATAACAAATTATTTAAGAAAAACATCTCTATGCATTAACCAAGAACACAACCCTAAATGATTTATTCATAAGTTGACTAAATTATTTACATATTACAATACTAAGTATTATAGTAATATTGATAGTAATAGTCAAAATCCAAATATAGGCATGGGAACCTTATTTGAATGTGAAAACTTTTCAATTCAATTAGCAAAGAAATATTAAAAGGGTAGAATATCGAATAAGAATAAGTCATCTCATTACTTATATACAAATTACTACTCAATTTTATCACATACTAATAATAAAAACTTTAATATTTTATTATGATAAAAATCATGAGTTCATTTATCTCATACTATCTAAGATAATACGAAATCTACTGGCTTTTCCAATGTCAAACATAGCATCAAAATCTACTTAATTTATTATAGTCAATACCATTTCAAATAAGAAATCAAGACTACGATCAGATATTATTGAAATACTAGTATGTATGAAAATTTAGGAAATTTAAAGATTGAGCATCCAAGAACGAGATCATACTGAAAGAAAAGTTAAGGAGTTGCATACCATCAGTGATACCATCAATTATAACATCTATCTCACCTCTAGTGATACCATCAAACACTTACGTGATAAAAATCAATTACATACTCATACCAATTAATATTGAAAATTGTTGGGCTTGCATTATTACTTATTACGATTGAGATTGACCATTTTTATTTTATATTACTATTGTTAGTAGTGACTTTGTATTATTTTATTTATTTTGAATTGCATAATAAATAATGAGATTGATGTATTATTTTAATATTTTTTTATTATTTATTATACTTTATTATTTGTGTTAAAAAATTTATTTTTTATGATTTATTATTTGTGTGAAATAAATAAATAATATAATATCAGTATGTCATATGTCGCAAGTAATCCACATTTTGAATTTACAATATGAAATATGAAAAAAAAATTAAAATAATTAATCTACAATTCTGCAACCGCAACTGATGGCCGATGGGGGAATATCTAGATTATGCTAGGCTAGGACCTAGGTCTAGGTAGGCTTGAATATCCAGGCCCAAAATGAGCCAATTTAGCATACCCCAACACGTCCCAGCACAACCCAGGCCAAATCTAACAAGCCTCAAACCAATCATGTCGTATTGAGCCAACCATTTTTGAGACATGTCATGCCAAGCACGACACAGTGACACGAATGGGCAACAAAAAACCAGGCCAAGTCTGCATGACACAACCCATTTGACACATCTAACTAAAGCCCTAGCTTGTTGTTATTCCCAGCCCAAGCAACCTCGCATAAACCTACATTATCATGAGTTAGAAATGAGTTGTGTCAAGTCAGGCACTAATCTAACCCAATTTTCCCAATGGGCCATTAGGTAGTGCTATACTGCCTATTTTTCTAGGTGTAAGAGCATTTCTAATCATACTTAATAAAATAACTACTTAAAATATATTTAAATATTCAATTTACTATTTTAGCTAGCAACTTTTTAAAACTTATACCAACCAAGCTCAGCAAAATAAATTAATACTTCAATTAAATTTAACTAACTTTCAATAATATAATTAAAAAATGTCACATTGCATAACACAAAAATTGTCATAATGAGATAAACTTGCATGCCACGATGCTTCAAAACGCACAAAGAGCACCCAGGCACTATGCATCGACCAAAAACATCTAAAATCAAATTGGCAATAATTCAACTGAATAATAAACATGTAACATTGATAAATGCAAAGAAGACAATATAAAAATAGACAAAAATGAAAAACACTAGATCATTCAACACACAAAATATAAAATAAATAAATAAATAATCAATTAACAAAATGACAATGGATCAAAGAGTGTGCATCTCCATAGTGACATGATTATGCAGTTGTGAAAATAGTTTGTAACAACCTGGGGAAGCATGCACTACCACGCAGCTGAGGGTTCGAGAAACAATTTTCCATTTGAATTAAGAACTCAACACCAGGGCCTATTCAGTTTTTGAAAAAACGTGATCTCTGATACATCAAATAACAGCAAAAAGAAAAACTCAGTTCAAGATGAGGCACATACCTAATGAAGCATTGAAAAAGAATATCAACGACGCAAGCACCACGAACAGAATTACAAGTTTTCTCAGCACTCCAGATCCACCCCCTCTATACTTGTGAGGAATGAGGCTCAATGATCCCCGCGTCGATGTCATTGCCTAGTAAAACCTTAATGTCACTACCGACTTACGAGTAAAATCAAGATAAATGATGAAGACTCGGTGAAAACCCAACACGAATATGTTGACGAGCATTAGATTAGATGAAAAACGTACGGATACCGATGATGAAATAGACAGTGAGGCTGAGAAGTTGTGTTGATTTTTGTTGTTGCTGGTGTTGCTGGAATGAGTGAATATAGAGAAGACGTTGGCGAAAGATTTTAGAAGGAAGAACAGATTTACTGAGCAAAAAACACTAGCTAAATTTATTGAGGAAGAAGCCAAGGAGACAAAATCACGACCAAGATAGCAAGTAGGTTGAAGTCCTATTTTTCTAATTGCCTCTAACAAAATAGCAAAAAAAATATTTTTGACAAGCCCGTTGGAGGTGCTCTAATGGGTTATACTAGCCCATTCTAAGTCACTTAAATGTAACTCTTCACATAATGAGGTATAAGAAAAAAGTTTTATGCAATGAGATTTATTTCAATAATCACAAATATCTACAATTAGTCAAGTATTTAAATTCAAATTAAATACTATTTTGTATAAAGAAGATATCTACCACATGTATCTTACTTTTCTTTCGCTAACATTATCTCTTTAAAAAATAACAAAGATATGATTATTTTAAAATTTAACATAAATATAAAATTCAAGATGATGCTAAGAATCCCTTAAGAAATATTTTGGATTAGATACCTTATTGAAAATATCCTCTTACTTCATATTATTTTTTAATGTGACAATTAAACAGTAAAATATATAATTTCCAATTATATATTTCAGGAATGGACAATATACATTAAAATAAAATATTATTTTTCTCAAAAAAAAAATCAAAATAAAAATTAATATAACATATGGTCATACAATTGATTACCCAATAGATATCTTCAATAATACTTAAAAAAGCTTCGATTATCTATTCTTCTACCATAAATTTGATATTTTTAATATTTTATATATCACCTTAAGAAGGATAATATAATTATTATTATTATGAATTGATTTTTATTTAATTATTTTTTATATTTTATAAATAAAAACATCTAATATATGAGCTTCATCAGTCCAATACTAGCACAATATAGTTAAGATTCCATGGTACATATGATATATATATATATATATATATATATATATATATTCTATTAGAATTTTAAAGTGTTTATTGGCCTAGTTTCTTACAAACATATAAATAATTTTCATCATCATTAACCAAGCCTTATCCCAATAAAATATATAATTAAAAATCTAAATTTACAATTGATTAATATAAGCATCAAATACAAACATGGGAGGAACACTCATTTGTAGACTAAGAGCACTCTGAGTCTAATAAAAAAATACACATAATAACTATAATTAACAATGAATATTTCCCAACTATGAATATGAATACTATGT
Organism: Sapria himalayana; assembly: GCA_029783825.1. NCBI lineage: Eukaryota > Viridiplantae > Streptophyta > Magnoliopsida > Malpighiales > Rafflesiaceae > Sapria > Sapria himalayana. Next base: position 803,438 of record JAREIK010003076.1, on the reverse strand, counting down.
GAAGCATCACACTTCTTTCTCCCCCTTCAAAGGTCAATCCATCAATATAATGTTATTATATCTAATAGTTATGCGAAAAAAAGGTTAGGGCATCCAATCAATCAAACTATTAGAAAATAGTCAGGAGCACAATCTCATAGAATAGTATTTCCACTCCAGATACTATAATGAAATAGTACAACTCCAACAATATAACAGTAAAGGCAACATAATATATTTCTACGATGTAGTAACCATCCAACAGTGAAAATTAAACATATATATAATACTCATTACCCTTAACAAATATAAATATAATCAAAAAATAGCAACAGTCCAGATACCACACAATATAGATTCCCCGTAATAACTTCATTACCTACAGTAAAAAACAATATAGATCAAGCCAGTAACAAGAAAAGTAACCAATACAAAACTGGTATGAACAAAATTAACTAAGATCACTACAATTGGACCTACCAGATAAAATTCAAATCAACAAAGAAAGTACACTTGTGGGCGGGTTTGTATGATGGCAACAATAACTCTACAGCAAACAAATTAATTGGAAAATCAGAATTCATATGAACCACAATTAAGGAGTTCACATACCAAACAAAATATGATCCAAGAAATAACTCCTAAATGTAAAGTGAAGCAATGAGCAACAAATAGTATGACTTTTAACAAATTTTACAGTCATCAGTGAACAGAAATATATCTTAATATTCACAAATAACATGACTAGGATGTATAAATGCACAAATTTTATAGAGCAACCATTTTAGTCTAGGCACTACTCTGTTCATAAAACAAAATAAAATACAATTAACATCAAGTTCATCAATTGAGAAACAGGTTTGTAATATAGTATTTATCAGTATAATCACCACTAGTATTTAATATTTATCAATTTCGGAAAGTGGCATCTATTAGTGCAACTGCAAAATTGACACCACGGAACTTTTGTTCTCGTTGATTTTCGTGTTGATTTTCGATTCTGATTAAAAACAGAATGGTGGGGAAGTTTTATTTCACATAATCACTATGCAAATATAGACGATTGAGAAATGAGAGGAACTCTAAAAAAAATAAAAAAACATAACCAAACACCTTTGTCAGCTAGTACTCTTTACACCTAGTCAGGGGATAGAATAGTATGCCAATCATCAACAGATAAAATCATGAATGGGGTTGTTTGACCATGTTCTAAAAGAAAAAAACTATTCTCCACTAAAATCCGTCTCAATTCAAGCACAATAACTGCAATGCACGCAGCTCCAGATGGAAAAACTAGTATTAATAAAATGAATGCCATAGAAAAGGGAACTTTACGTTGTCAACAAAAAGACAGTGAGCGGCGACTGCGGCAGCCATTATCCCGCCTAAAATCATCGTTGGTCCCGTGAGCAAGCTCCATTTCCGGTGTATCATCTCCGTTGACCGAGTTCGCCTTCGCCACCGCAGCTTCAGATTGGAAAAACAATCGAAACAAAACCCACCTCTCGCGATAAAGGATTGGAAGATGCCCGAGGACCAACACAAACGACGACGAACACAAATCACGAACCAAAGATTCAGAAATTAGTTGGCGTAACTCATCAACATGCCATGGCCCATGTCATACTAATAGAATGACATTGATAACCAAAGAAAAAAGGTTTTTAATGAATATTTAGCTACTATTACTAGATCTTAGAGCAACTCCAATGGGAGTTGCCAAATATGGGGTGCCAAATATCATTTTGGCACCTTGAATAGTATTTTGGTACCTCAAAAATTTTTTTCTGTTCCAATGGTAGGTGCCATAATGAGATGTCATTTTAATACTTTAATATATTTTTTTAAATTAATCTTTTAAATTTCAATTCAAAACATAATAAATAACGACTAAAAAATAAAATCCCATTTTTTCATAACTTCCATCTTCAAGTTATTCCAATATGTTGCAGAAATTTGGTCCATGCTGGTAGTATCGGTTTCCATAATTTTCATCTCATTTTGCATTTGAATTTCTTGCACGTGTTTTTCTTCAATTTCTAACTGTTTGCGATGTTACTCTAGTGCTATCTCCTGTTGGCATAAATCTTTTCATGTCGCTCAATTTTTTGTCGTTCTATTTCCATTCTTTCATTCCAGTGATGATAATCTAGTGATCTTTCATCATCAATTTGTTTATCTTTGCTTTTAAGTTTTTTTTTCGAAGCTTTTTGGCCCGATGGCCTTTTGAGGTTGGGAGAGAACAATGGTTCAGTATTGTCCCCTAAATATGGAGTTGAATAACTGGATTCAACATGAATTGATTCAACATGACTACTAGTTGAATGAGTTTTTGCTCTCTTATTGCTGGTCAAATTATCATTCTATTTCTGCTCCATTTTCAATATATTCCAACAATGCTCGTATTGAAATGGTTTTCCAATTATCTTAACAAACATTTCTTTCGCTTCATCAACCTAAAACCATTTGAAATAATTCAATAAATTATTCAAAAATCAAATCTTGCTAGTATTTGAATTTAAAATATAAATCTTACATTATTTTGCTCGGTATGTTCATTTTGTCGTAGTTTTTCTATTTGACAATAAAAACCGACAAATTTACTATATTTTGCATTTATATCACTCCAATTACTTTTATTAGAAGATTAGGAACGCCTTTCGTTATTACCTCAATTAAGTTCTAAATATTATGATATTCTTTGCCAGAATGCACCACTTTGTTGTTGATTCCCGGTAATTGAATCTTTGCTCGTATTAAGCCACGCTGACACAATTAATTTATCTTCTTCAACAGAGAAATTCTTTGTCCTTTGCGACTTTCTCACATTTGGGACGACTTCATTTTATATTGGTGCCAAATCTACTGGATTACTCTGAATAATATCATCATATAAGTCGGTCTCGTTCATTAGCAAATCAGTTAATGAACCATGATATTGCAAATTCATCTACAAAAAAATTTCTAATCAATTTATATAATGAGTAATTTATAAAACATTCAATTGAATCTATTAAAAATTAAAATTATAAACCATTTAAAAAATTAGAAAATAATATACATTAATTATAAAAATCAAAATATAAAATAAAAGAGAATGAAATACCTTTTTTTTGGAAATATTTCTCTTCTGCAGATTTTAATGGAAGGAATGCAAGGTTGGAATGCAAATATAGAAGACAATAAATTTTTTAGAATTTTTTTGATTGCTGGAAGGAAGATGTGTAGAAGAGCATTCAAAAAAAAAAAAACAAAGCTGGATGGAATTGATTTGTGCAGCAGATCATTCAAATTTATAAATTAAATTAAAATATATTCGTTGAATATATACGTTGATTTGTACAGTAAAATAACCGATGTTTTGCATCTTTATCTTTCTCTCTCCAAGGTTGCCATTTATGGCACCCCGAATTCACGGATGCTATTTTGGCAATCCATATGCCATCCCCGTTGGAGCGAAGAAAAGTAGTGTTGAGGTGCCATTTTGGCAGTTAGGGGGATGACACCCCGTTTTGCAACTCCGGTTGGAGTTGCTCTTATAAAAATTTCAAAGTTAAATATACTTGGTATATTTTTTTTCAAATATTAAAATATTAGTATAATTTTTTAATATTTTGGGGTGGATGTACCAAAACATAAATCCCTCCAATATACATATATATAAAATTAATCAAATTAATTAGATAACTTTATAAAATAAATAAAGCAAACAAGGCTTTTTCATTAATTTCATAGCAATAACCTATTTAAAATAAAATTAATGAAAATATTTTGAACATGAACAATGAAGCATGCTATCTATATGGGATTAAGAAGCCTAAATCAATCATGTTTAGAGGTGGCAAGTGGGTAGGGAGGCCCGAGGCACGAGCTGATTGACTCATGCCTGGCTTAGTATGGCATGATCCAGAATCATGCCTTGACCTGAGTTTTGGGCGAAGTTTAATTGGAATGTGCTCGACCCGCCAAGTTCTTTAAAAAAATAATATTTTATTAAAAAAAGTCAACCCCACATTTTACATATGGTGGGTTTTTTTAAAAAAACCATGCATGTGTTTAGCTGAGAGCGTTCGTGTGGAATGGTCCAATCCCACATGGACACACCACAGGGGAATGCATGCCTCCTTCCCCCGTGAGCCGAGCACCCGCCCTAAGCATTGGAATCAAGCACCCGAGCCTCGAGCCTCGAGCCTCGAGCCAAGCACCCAAGCAGAGCAATCAAGCCCTAAGATGATAAAACCTTCTGGAACCGAGCTAACCCTAACAGCTAATCTAAGTCTTAACAGTCCAAGATATATAAAAAAAATTGAGTGCATTTAGGCAGTAGGATGCACTTCCAACGGCTAAGAGAGAAGATCCGATGGTTGTCATATTTCTGTCATATTTAATCATTAAAAAAAATTCAAAAAATTATAAAAAAAATATTTTTAAAAAATTCTTTTTCTAATCAATATAAAGTTTATTTCATCTCCTCTCTCTCTCTCTCTCAATCTCACTCTCACACTCTCACTTTTCTCTCTCCCTCTCGTCTCATTTCTCTCTCCTCTTAGTTTTGCTATTTTCTTTTGTTATGTCTTCGCCTCGAGTGTAGATAGCGAACCATGGTGTGGGTGGTGTGGCTTTTTCTATCCTATCCATATTTGGTATTCCATAAATGGATCATATTTTTAAAATTTAATTTAGTTTTTTATTTTTATTAATTTAATTTCAAATAATTTTTAATTTAGAATATAATTAAAAAACTAAACAAAAATCTAAAATAACAAATAATTAATTTAATGATAATGAGGTTAATATAGAGGTGTCAACCGGGCCGAGCCGGGCCGGCCCGGCCTGACACAAGGAACGGCACGGTTCAGCCGTGCCCGGGTTAGGCACGAGCCGTGTTGTGCCGTGCTTGACACGGCACTGTTCAGCCCGTGGCACGACACACCGGCATGGGTTTGTCTCGTGCCGGGTGTCCCTTGAGCCCGACCCCGCAATGGCCCCTCCCGCAAAAAAAGACCGCGGGTCGGGTCGAATCAGACCCGACCTGCTGTCCCCCGAATCCCAAACCGCATGGACAGGCCAGCCCGAGCGAGCCAAGCAAGGCACGGCATAGCCCGGCCGTGCCGGGCCCGGCTATTTTAAACCGTGCCAGGCCCGGCACGAAGGCACGGTCGTGCTCTAAAAAAATGGGTCAGGTCGACCCGGCCCATTTGACACCTCTAGGTTAATATTAACGTAAATGTAGATGATTTTAATATTGATAATTCTATAGAAAGGTCCGATGACAAAACTATATTTTCTCTTATGGTCTCAACTCAAACTCAAATATTTAAAAAACAAAAAACTAAAAGAACATATATAGTTTGGACTCACTTTAATATTATACAAAATAAAAATACTAGGGGTGTTAATGAAAAATAGACACGATACAAGTATTGTAAAAAAAATATTTACTTATAAGAGAGTAAGTGGGATTAGGCACCTAAAGAGGCATATCAAACATTATACCAAAAAAATATGGTGTATTAGATCCTAAGCAAACTCAACTGAGCAATGAGGTCTCTGAGGTTGAATCTAGTTTGGCTTCTATGTTGACCCTTTCATATACCACAATGAGTTAGAGAGAGAAAGTATTATTAAACTGATCACCATGATGGGCCTTCTGATTAGATTTTTAGAAGATCCGATAGTAGTCAGTATTATAGAGACCAATTTTTATCTTGTATATTATAAATTTTCCTAGGTCCACACGTAGGAATGACATACTAAAAGATTATAAATTATAAAAATAAATAATAACTAATGAATTTAGGAAATATAGTGTCATTGTGTCTGACTTCCAATATCTAGACTAGTCACGTTGATGCATCTTTTGCATGTCTCACTGGCCACTATATAGATTCTAAATGGACACTAATATGTTAGAATTTTCAGAGATTCTTCATCCTTATGATGGCCCGACCATATATGAGTGTATGATGAGAATCTTTAGAGAATAATATATTCAAAATAAAATATATAGTATCATATTTGATAATACATCTAATAATAGAGTAGCCATTAACATGTTTGTTATGACCATTAGAGGCAGACCATCATGAGAGATTTTTTTATGTTAGATACATGTGTCACGTCATTAACCTGATAGTATAAGTGGAGATGAAGATTGTTTTCCCCACTTTAGAAAAAATATATAACTCACTAAAATATCTTTGAATGCCTATTAGACAATAAGAGTTTGGTAGTCTCAATTTGTCTATGGGTCTAAAGAAAAATAAATTTTAAATAGATGTGAGACACCGTTGGAATTACACATACCTAATGTTGGAGTCATATGTTTGATTCAAACACAAGATATTTAAAAAAGTCAATAGTAAGAGTGATGAACTTAATATTGACAATAGAGATTGAGATACAAGAATTTTATTTATAGAATTTTTAAAGATTTTTTATGACACAAAAAATATGTATTCATCAGTTTATACTCTCACCACTTGCATTGCACTCGGGTACATATGCAACATTAGTATCATGTTTAGAAAGTTTAGAGATGACCCGACATTTAGTGACATGATTATTAAGATGGAAACCAAATACTTAATGTAATGATCTACCATTCTATCTATTTATTATCTGACTACATGCATGGATCCTAAGGTTAAGGTGAAAGAGATGGAAAATATTTTGACATATATATATTCGTGCATGAACCAAGAATACCAATCTGAAGGGTTCATTCAAGAAAAGTTAACTAAGCTATTTACATACTATGACACTAGGTATGGTAGTAGTCATAGCCAAGCTCTGAGTATGGGCATAAACATCATATTCAGAAGTGATGACTTATCTATTCAGTTAGCAAGAGGGAAACGATGGGGTGGACAATTGAATAGGAGCGATCGAGTAGTCTTGGTACTTAAATATTGATTATTATTCAATCATATCACATAATGATAATAAGAACCTTGATATTTTATAATAGTGAAAATTATATGAGTCTACATATCTCGTGCTGTCTAAAATAGCATGGGATCTATTGACTCATCTAGTGTCGAGCATAGCATTGAAGTTTATTTTTTATGTTGTAGTCAATATAATTTTTGATAAAGGATCGAGACTATGACCAGATATCATTGAGGTACTAGTAATCATGAAATATTAGGAGGATTCGAGGTTGGGCATCTAGGATTGTGCTGGAACAAATGCGAAGAAGTTGCTAGCTAATGATGACTCGTGGGACTTTGAGGAGGTTGAGCTCACCGCTATTGATACCATCAGATGCCTAAGTAATGATGATCAATTGCATACTTATATCGATTAGCATTGGAATTGATGATTTTTATTTTATGCTATTGTTGTGAGTTGTGATTATGTATTATTTTTTTTTTGGATTGAATGATGAATGATGGATGTGTTTTTTGATATTTTTGTTTGTTTAGTATACTTTGTCATTTGTGTTAATAAAATTATTTTTTTTATGATTTATATGAAATAAATAAATAATGTAATGTCGCAACTCATAAATAGTAACTTAAAATATGAAATTTATAAAAAAAATTAAAATAATTAATCCACATTTCTGCAACTAGTGAGGGTGGGGGTGAGATGATGAGTCAAATGTGAGTCAATCTCAGACTTGAAATCATAGATAGGGCCTTGGCTAGAATATCTAGGCCCTGAATCGGCCATACTCAGCATGTCCTGGCACAGCCTAGCATGGCCCTGCACGACCCGGCACAACCTGGCTTGAATTTGACTAGACTCGAGTAGGACGAATTGTGTCTAACCGGCCATTATTGAATCATGTTGTGCCAGACACAGTATGACCCATTTGACACATCTAATTATGTTATTCGTCGCTAAAGATGTTAGGGATCTATCATCAATAGTTTAAGGTTGTGTCTGCCCAAATTGTAATTTTATTTGGTTGTTTTTATGTTTTGTTATTTTAATTGTGATGTATAAATATTATGTGAGGTGTACATATTTTATTTTTTAGTTACTACAATTTTTTTTATTTTTTGTTTTATTTTTGCACATGTAAAATATGATGTAATCAAGAATATGAGATAATTTTTCACATTTTGAAATTCAAAAAAAAAGTTTAAAAATATAAATATTCCTATTTTTCGTAAGAGACCCACAGGGTGCGTATTGGATAGGAGAAGTGCCCTTATTGATTTTTTTTAAGGAAAAATAAACAATAAAGGAGTTGGCTCCGGATTACTCCTCTTCTTATCTCATCAGCTATGCACTTTGGGACTTTATTTTTTCTGATATTGGATAGAATAATTAAAGGCTCCTCCTTCTATTCATGTGCTAGTTTGAAATGATTGTTACATTTATATGTACTTCTTAGCTATAACATTTTACCCTAAATTATTTGTTATATTTATCCATATATCTGAGTTGTTACATTTTATATAGAAAGAGAGAGGGAATGAGAATTTTGTTATCCAACATTTAATCTTATGGTGGATGTTATGTAAATGATATTTAATAAATAATAAGTGGAAGTGCATATTTGGTTGCAAGTAATATAATTTCTGTATCTAATTGTATATTATATACAATATATAGAAACAACATAAATTTTACTTGTACCTATTGCATACAAGAGAAGAACGAAAATAATTTATGTCGCTAATATAGCGATGAATTAATTTTCCGTCGCACATTTTAATTTATAGTAATGGACTTAATATCCTTCAGACTAATAGAAGTGTATACAATTTCAATTTTTGATTATAAATAGATGTAAATATTTCCGTTGCTAAATGCCACATAAGCATATCTGCTTCTCACTTCACTGATCATTTAGTAGAGGTGTCAATCGGGCCAGCCCGACTTGACCTGGCCCAGTTTTAGGCCGCCCAACCGAACTTGGCCCGACATGGTTACTATACCATGTCGTGCATAGCCTGGCATGGTAATTGTTCCGTGCCATGCATGGCTCGGCATGATTACTATTTTGTGCCGGCCCGGCACGGACCCACGGTCGAAAACTGCCGGGTTCAGCCCAATTCGGGTCGAACAAAACTCTAATTTTTAAAAAAAATTAAAGTTTCGGCAGTGCGCCGCCGCACTGCCACGCATCTTCACCCTTTTGGGGCTCGGTGAGTTATGCCTGTTGGGCATCGGCTCGTATTGACCACGTTCGGTGTTTGGTCACGTGCCGGCACGACATGAGTACAATAATGTAGCGTGCCAAGCCCTTGCCGAGCCGGGCCAGCCTTGCCTGTTTGACACCTCTATCATTTAGCGACGGGATAAAAAAACTCAAAATTTTTTTTCACGATTTAGCAATGGAAATTTTTTTCATTTCTATTTTTTCTGAGTTTTATATATTCCGTTTCTAATTCGTTTCAAATCCATTCATAATTTTTGAAACCAATTTTAGCATTTCTAATTTCCATTTCTAAATGGTTTATTTCTTATAGTGTTTATGTGTGTGTGTGTGTGTGTGTGTGTGTTTGTTTGTTTATTTATATATATTTGTAAATATATGTATATATAACATATATATATATATATATATATATATATATATATATGTTATACACACATACACACACAATATATTGGTTTATATATATAAATGGACTTATATATGTGTGTGTGTGTGTGTGGACCTATATAATGTGTCTGTATATATATATATATAAAATTATAGGTCTATATATATATTTGTTTGTGTATGTGTGCTTATTTATATACATTTGTAAATATACATATATAACACACACACACACACACACACATATATATATGTGCTTATTTATATATATACTTGTGTATATACATAAGGTATCATAAATATTATTTCAAATGGACCATTCCATCAAGATTTAATTTTTCTGGGAATAACTTCAATCAAGAATTAAAAAGTAATACCTTTCTCTAACTTTGAAATGTCCTTTTTGCAAATTCTTATCATGTCATTATTTAGTTTAAATTTTATAAATACATGAGTTGTTATATGTTTAATTTCTTAACTCTTCCAATTCGCTCATTCATTATTTCCTTTGTCTGCTTTAAATTGTAATTCAACCTTTTGATAACTCATTATACTTTATATTCAAGTTCAATAGGCATGTGATGAGTCTTTCCAAAAATTAGTTGAAAGAGAGACATTCCCAATGGTGTCTCGAAAGCAATTCTACATGCCCATGGTGACTTCTCCAAATATTGGGACCAATCCTTACTAGAAGAATTGACAATTTTATCTAAAATTTTTTTCATCCGTATTTGAGATTTAATCTTGTTCATTTGTTTGTAGATGATATGCTAGAAATTTTTTACTATAATTCCATGCCTTGACAAAAAAATACTTTAAATATTCTTTTGTCGTACTCCAATTTGGGTGAAAGTGTTTTTGCATAAAAAATCCAAAATAGTCTTTGCTTCATCTTTCTACATAGCCACTGCTTCTACACATCTATCATTATAATAAATTATTTATCACAAGATACTAGAAAATTAATCACAGTCTATTTCTTATGCATCAAAGATTTCAACTTCTAAAATATCATTTAGTGGCATTTCATATCATCTAGATATATTCTCTAATCATTGATATTTATCACAATATCATACCATAATTTTACAATCAAAAATTAATATTGGCCATTATAAATTAGTTTGTAATACTTTTTGAGTAGTTTTATTTTTCCCCAAGTCCCCTCAATATGGTGATGAATGATATCTGAGAGTAATCAATTATTGTTCATTTCCATGGATATATCTTCTAACAATTTGATCAGCACATCTTTTAAATAAAATTTTGTCATTCCGATGATAATACTTTACATCATAAAAAAATTTGTTTTTGATGAGATGTAAAAAATGAAGATAAGACACCACTACTAAATAGTTAGAAAAATCAATGTACTAAAGAAGCTGAGTCTCAATTATTAGAATATGCTCATCTGAGAAGTTTCCTAAAATTTTAGATTCTTTAATTTTATCATCTCCAAGTTCCAATCATGATAAATGGTTGGATATCATGATATTTGATAGCCTATCAAGTATCACACTACAACATGATCCATAGAGATAACCCTATGTTCCTAAAGAATATATAGTCAAAATTTGTCATAGAAAATCATAGCCAATAATTTTTTTTTATCACTGTATAATTTGTTCTTGCTTCATTTAACATATGATTAACATAATAAATTACTCTAAATCTTTTTTTCTACTTCTATCTCAATATAGTTTACAAGGCATATACACTTGCATCACACATAATGAAAAATGGTTCTTCCCATCATGGTATTATCAATATTGGACTTTCCACTAATTTTTTAACTTTTCAAAGGCATCTATATATTCTTGATCAAAGCTACAATCTATATCTTTCTCCAATAATTTATACAAAGGTTTAGTTTTTTTTAAGTTGTGGATGTATTGCCAATAAAAACCTATATGTCTAAGAAAGCTCCTCACCTATTTTATAGTATTAGGGTGTGGTAAAGTTTTCATGATGAACAATTTTGTATCATCGACATCCAATCCTTTAGTTGATACCAAATGTCCCAATATTATTTCTTCGTTAACTATGAAATGATATTTTTCTCACTTTAAGATAAAATCTTCTTTATACATATATTTAATACTTTTAAATTATGTAAACATTCTTCGAAAGAGTCTCCATAAACTAAGAAATTATCCATGAATTTCTATAATTTTTTCATTAAGATCAAAAAAGATTACATTCATATATCTATGAAATATAGTTGGTGCATTATAAAATTTAAAAGATATTCTTCTAAAATCAATGGTCTCATGTGGGCAAGTAAATATTATTTTTTTTGACTTGCAGGATTTATCATGATTTGATTATACCCTAACTACCCATCTAAAAAATAATAATAATGGGAAGAGATCCTATCAAATATTAGAACTTATCCAAATATTAGATCCATGAATACGAGTGGGTAGTGATCTTTCATCATTCATTTGTCTAATTTCTGATAATCAACAGATAGTCTGTAACCAATTATTGCTCACATGGAAATCTCTTCACTATTTATTATTTTCACCACTTTTAACTCTTCTTTCTTTTTTACAAAATGTATGAGGCTTGCACATGGGCTATCAAATATCACAAAGATAATGCCTACATTTAACCATTTCATAATATTTCTTTATATAATGTCTTTCATAATTAGATTTAGCCATCATAAGGGTTCAAATGCCAGCTTCACATCTTCCTCCATAAAAATCTTATGCATACATGTCAATGGACCGATCCCTAAAATATTTTTTAATGATCATGCAAGAATAGCTTCATAATTTATTATATTATTCACAATTTGGGCTCCATTAGCAATGCTAAAATGATAATGAGATTTACCTTGTTTTCCCCTAGAAAAAAATGTAGATGATTGGATAATATCTTAAAAATCAACTCATCTAGGTTTTCCCATTCTTTCAGTAATTATCTTCCCAAAGTCATTGCTCCATCATAAGTCATAGAAGTATCCATTATATGATTGCTATTGACTACCATGACATTTAGATTTACTATGACTTTCATTTCATTAGCTCAGTCATAGATCATCTAATCATATAAAGGCATAAAAAAGAATGAAAAGTCATAAAGTATGATGTTGCAATCATTTTTTACAAAAATAGCATAAAAACTATTGATTTTATGACTATTCATCAAAACTCCTCAGAACTCCAAAGTTAAAAAATCAATCCATAATTTTCTATATTTCATGCCTATGCATTTTTATAAAGTATTGAAAAACACATGAATATTCGATACTCTAAATATAAAATATACCACACGCAAGAAATGCATAGAAGACATAAACTAAATCATAGAGTTTGGAGGAATAACTCTTAAATGCCCCCTCTCCAGTATAGATTCAGGAAAATCTATCAAGATACCATATGGTCTAGGGTTTGTGTAATTTTGTTTATGTGATGTATAAATAATTTTGACATTAATATATATATTTGATTTATATTGTATAATGGAAATTGATGGATATAATGATTAAATATAACTTACTTTAGAGATTTGACCATTGGTAAAATTGAGTAAGTTATCATGATGGTTGGTGACAAGTAATCTATCAAATTTAGCTCACTCGTGAATATGGTAGAAAAAAAGTGAGTCATTTTGATCAAAATATATGAAATAAACATATATGTTAAAATATAAAATTTAAGTTTGTTAATCATTGTGAGTATGATGCTCATAGCTCATGAAGTCAAATGAATAAATAAATTTACATGCTAATTCATTATACATATCTTAGAAAAACTAATTATCAATTGAGATGTATATTTAAATAAATCTTTTCCTAAAGGTTTTTCTGATAATGTGAGAGTTACATCGTCACCGAGAAAAATGGTGATATGTAGTCCATAGGATTTGCATGAGTAAATTCTGATTCACAAGGTGATAATAGCCATTTGAGTTATTTTTACTCATATGGTTCCCACTAGTGAAACTAGAGAGAAGTAAATATTAATTATATGAGTATGGATTTTGTGAAGCTAAAAGTACAAATACTTATATTAGTTATTGGTCTTTATGATACCCGAGATTAGAGAATAAGAATGTACATATAAAGTAATTACCAAAGATAGTTGATGAGTTTCTTAAAAGGTATGAGCCTGTGAATTACTCTTTAGCTAATATAATATGTTATATCTATCATAAAGTACTAAGGAGACCATCATTATGATGGGCTCAATTGTGATAATCATCTTATATGTTGATGGGGCAGTGTCATTACACAACAACTCAATATTTGTTATATTTCCAAACCTAATATAATTCAAACTATTTAAATATTAATCACATAAATTAAATAAAAAAACATCTAGAACTAAGATTCATATGAAAATCTATAAATATTTACTTTATTAAAATTGAGTTGAATTGTATCATTGTTGGTTGACTGAACTACCAATACAATATTTGCATGATCAATATCTAGAAGAAAGTTCTTTTTACTACATATATGATATATATACTTGTGGATCTTTGTTGATAAGCTAGCCACATCAATGAGATTTTAGGATACTATCTAATCAATAAAATTAGATAATATAATAAATTCACAATAGTCATCATCATTAATGCTTGCTACATTCATTTGAGTATTTGATGACTCATCATATTCACTTTTTCTCTTATACAAATAATCATTTTTTAAGTGTCATTATTTATTATAGTAGTAGTACTTAATAATCTTTTTACTTCTAGATTTTGCTCTACCATGATTATGACTTCCACTAGGGAAATATTTTTTTGATCTCTCTCATAAAGTGTGAGAGTATCCAAAGTTTCTTTTGTCATATTATTTTCCACCACATTGGACATTACTCCATCATCTAGAACTAAGTGAAGATCAATAATTGTATTGCCATTTATCTCATTTCACTTATCTGTAGTAATCTTGGTGGGCCTTTTTTCAATTTATCTAAGCAATTATTTTTCTTCAAAATTACTTTGATTTTTATTTTCCAAAATAAAAAAATACTCTCATTAATTTTTTTTTACTTTAAATTTCATTACCATAGAATTTATCAAGTGCTCGAGTAGCCTAGGCATGACATGAGGCATAACATGATTCAACCATGCCAGACCCAACATGACATAATCTAGATATGTGCCTAGAATGCCGTCATACCAGCCTAAGGCACAACTTGTGTCATGCTAAGCTGACACCCAACATGCCTTATATTGTGCTTGGCTTGACATGCATGCCTAACATGATGACACGACATGTGGCATATGTGGCTGATATTTTAAAAATTAGTTGCATGGATAATGCAACAATTTTTTGAAAATTAGCTATGTGGTCTTTGAAGTTAGAGTAACTTCAAGTTTATTAATCATATTCATTTGCCAAAATGAGTTTGGGAGAAAAAATATAACAAAATTGATTACTATTATGTGTTTTCTAATTAAAATCATGGAGGATCAGAGAGTTATTAATATTATACAGATATACTTCTAGCCTACTTATCATAGAATCTTCAAGTCTAATAGTACCAGTATGGATAATATAATAAAATATTTTAAATTGAAAGAATTATTAGTAATTAATGAACTTAGGAAACATAATGGAGTATTGTCCATGATGCCCGACAGCTAGACTAGTTGTAATGAAACATTATTCATATGTCTCGTCACCCACTATGCAGATTCTAAATGAAAACTAAATAAACAATTATAGGATTATCTGATATCCTCCTATCTCATGATGGTCATACCATATATGAGTATTTAATGAGGATCTTTATGAAATGTAATATTCAGAATACATATTTTAGTATTATATCCAATAATGCTTCAAATAATAATGTCGTAATTAACATGCTTATCATTACTATTAGAGATTGACCATATGTTGCTATTTTTAACTTAGGTGTATGTTATATTATTATTCTAATAGTACAAGTTAGAATAAAAATTGTTTTTCCTACATTAGAAAATATAAGAAATTCACTAAAAAACCTTACGATACTAAGCAGAAAATATGAGTTTGACACTCAATATTTGTTAGCATGCCTAAAAATAAATAAAAAATTTAAATAGATGTGAGAGACAATTAGAATTATATATAATTGATCCTAGAGTTATGTGTTGGCTACTAATATATGATACATAACTACTTTAATAGTAAGAGTGTGAAACTTATTATTGACAATTTAAATTAGGAGATAAAAATTTCTTTTTTGAAATTCCAAAATAATTTTTTTTGATACGACGAACATATATTCGTCTGTATACACTCTCATTACTTGGATTACACATAGGTACATAAGTAATATTAGTAGTATCATGATTGTTGTGATAGAAACTGCGTATTTAAAATACTAGTCATCCATTATATATTTTTTTATTTTTTGGCTACCTATATAGATCTTAGGGTTAAGGTGGAAGAAATAAAAAATATTTTAAGATACATATTCACATGCCTGAATCATGCAGAAGAAACTGATAGTTGGATTCTTAAAAAATTATTAAATATATTTATATATTATGATATAAAGAGTCATAGTTGTTGCAAAACTCTAGGTACAAACATAGACTTCATATTTGGAGATGATGTATTTTCTATTCAGTATGCAAGTGGTAAACCATGAGGTTGTCCATTGAATAAGAATGAGCTATCTTAGTACTAAGATATCAATTTCTACTTAATTCTATCATATGATGATATTAAGAATTTAGATATATTAGGTTGATAGAAATCATAAAAATTAACATTTTCTATTTCATCTAATATTACACTTTATATATTGACTCCTCTGATGCCAAGCATAAATTGGCGTATGCTTTTTATGTGGATGTGAATGTCATTTCAAATAAAAGATCTAGACTATGACCATATATAATAAAAGCATTTTCATACCTAAAAGACTGAGAAGGTTTAAAGAAGAGTATCCATGATAAGGTGAAAGAGTTGCTTGTAAACGATGACCCATTTGGTGATATCAAAGATAATAAAGATATCACTATCTTAAGATTCAAATGTGATGTTTTGATTCATATTATTGACACAAACTGATTGTGGTTGTGATTTGTGGATATTAGACTTAGTTACTTAAAAAATGTATTTATGTGTGTTTATTTTGCTGATGTAGATGTACTTATTTTTTTTTTACACTTTTAAATATTGTTATTTATTATATGATACTATGTCATGATGTTAAAAAATAAAAACATAGTATATATTTTTTATTGGGTAAGGATCTTAGAGGTTAAATTTATTTTAATTTACATTACAGAGCATTATTAAAATTTTTTAAAAAAATAAATAATTCAATTTTCATGCCACCAGCCATAATTCTTTCTCGATCCTCATTGGAGGCTGTCATTGACCACTGAGTCAGGCCCCAAAATTACCCTCTAGCCCCTCAGTCTCAACCCTATGCCATAGTGTCATTGGGTTTGGCCTAACCCTATGTCACTTGGCCAATGATTGTGGATTTGTTGTGCTTATCCCAGGTAGACCCGGCATGACCCTGTTTGACCTAGAATGATAAGTTTATTAGGGCATGTCATCGCGTCATAATGGGCTAACCAAAATCATGGTCGTGTTGACATCACACGACCAACTATTTTGTGTTGTGTCTAGCATGGCAAGATGATCTACAAGGCCACCTTTTTGGGTCATGTCATGATCCAGCTATATTATTATTGATTTCTAGTTTTACAATAAATTATATATGATAATAATAAATAATTATTTAAGTTAATACACTAAAAAAGTTCTAGATAAGTAGAAATGTCACTCAATCATCTTAAAAATCAAAGATATTTAGACTATTATCAGTATTTTGATAGAATATTCCTATAAATGAATTAATAACAAAAGTTATTATTCTAAATGTCACTCTAATATCATTATTATAAAATTAGAACTTAATGTAATAGTTTAAAATAGAAATTAAATATTAAAATTTTAAAATATATTGGAAAATAAATAAAAATAAAAATTTTAAAAATTTGAAGCTGTGATGAATTATAAATAGAAAATTTTTTATTTTATATAATAAATATTAAAAAATAAGATATTCTAATGAAAAAAAAATTAAACTTTATATTTTCATAAATATTTATTTAAATGAAAATTTCAATTTCAACTAATATATAAATATTTAGAGTTTGATGACATTTCAGATACATGTTGTGTATTTATGATAAAGGGGGAATTCTATTTTGGTGCACTCCCCATAAAATAATTGATTAAACATAACCTAAAAATTAATATTTGAAAAAAAATGAACCAAACTAATAACAAATTAAATTTTAGTATACTCAAACATATTAATACTAAATTAACCTTAATTATTTTTAATTCTCCATCTCCACTTGCCTCTCCCACGTGGAACACGCCCCTCTCTCTCTCTCCTCGTGCCTCTTTTTCCTCGCCCTCTCTTCGTGCCTCTTTTTCCTCGCCCTCTCTTCGTGCCTCTTTTTCCTCGCCCTCTCTTCGTGCCTCTTATTCATCACCCTCCCCTTGTGCCTCTCTCCCCTCTTTCCTATCCCATCTCCTAGTAACTCGTCGATGGAGCTTCATCGAGCTTTCTGATGGAGCTCCATGGAGAGGGGTGAGGGGTGAGAGGAGAGAGATGAGAGGAGAGGGTGAGAGGAGAGAGATGAGAGAAGAGGGTGAGGATTGTGTTACATGGAGGAGAAGTGAGTGGAGAGAGAGAATTAAAAATAATTAAGGTTAATTTAGTATAATATGTTTGAGTATATTAAAAATTCAATTTGTCAATAGTTTGATTTATTTTTTTTAAATATTAATTTTTAAGTTCTATTTTTTAATTATTTTATAAGTGCAAAAAACATAGTTCTATTTTTTAATTATTTAATTTCATCATCCATTAAATTTCCTCATCTATTTAATTTCGTCATTCATTTAATTTCGTTATCCATTTAATTTCGACATCCATTTAATTTCGGCATCCATTTAATTTCGGCATCCATTTAATTTCGACATCCATTTAATTTCGACATCTATTTAATTTAGTCATCCATATAATTTCGTCATCCATTTAAACCCTGCCCTTTTGCTACATATTCTTCCACCACCCAAATTCATCACATTGGGAACTAAGAAACCCACCCCATGGCAGAGACTAAATTTCTGCTGATTGCAATCCTGCCCTCTCAAGGTTATGGCCACTTGATTCCATGGTAGAATTAGCCAAACGCCTCGTTAGCTATCACAACTTCTCTGTAACCTTTATTATCCCATCTAATGGTCCTCCCTCATGGTTCCAACCCACCATTCTAGAGTCCCTTCCGTGTATAGTCACTCATTCCATTCTTCCTCCAATCTTGTTGAACGACTTCCCAGAAGATACACGAGCAGATACTTTAATCTCGCTAATGATATCGCGTTCTGTTGATCACATACGCAACACATTATGCTCTTTATGAAACAGTTCAAATCTTGTTGTGATTATCATCAATCTGTTCGTAACAGATGTGTTTGACGTGTCGAAAGAGCTTGGGATTGATTCTTACATTTTCTTCACTTCAACAGTCACTATTTTGTCTCTAATCTTCAACAGTCACTATTTTGTCTGGATCAAATGATTTCTTGCGAGTATAGAGAGTTCTCTGAACCGGTCAAGATCCTTTGGTGTGTTGCGATTCGAGGGAGAGATTTGCTCGACCCGGTTCAGGACATCAAGAACGATGCTTATCAGTGGTTTCTTCACCATGCGAAAAGATACAATCTTTCTGATGGCATTATGGTCAATAGCTTCATGAATTTAGAAGGAGCTCTGATTGCATTGCAAGAAAGAAAATTTTTGCACCCTTCTATTGTTGTTTTAAAAACATTAACAAAATTTGAAGACAATAACAATTAAACTTTGAAATGCAAACAACTAAACAAAAGGATTTTTTTTTTTTGCCAAAATGATTCTTTTTTTCTTACTTCTTTTCTGGTTTTTATAAGCAAATACAAAATAACTACAACCTTATTTTAGCCACACACTTGGACTAAATAAATGCACTTAAATAACTGCTACAAGATTATCTCATCAATCTCCTCCTTAAGCTTGTTGTTCTCTGCTGATGATTTTCACACCAATCCTTTTCTTATCTCCAAGAACTTTATCTTTCCTAGCGACTTTGTCAGAATATCATCATGCTGATCTTTTGTGCAGACATGTTGAATTTCAATCATTCCTGATTCAACACAATCTCTAATGTAGTGGAATCAGGTATCGAGGTGTTTGCTCCTCTCATGGTGAACTAAATTTTTGCTCAATATAATTGCAGATTGATTATCGATCTTTAGAACTACTTTCTTATCCTCAGTCTTTAACAAATCTGCTAACAGTCATCCCAGTCACACTCCTTGATACACTACTACACAAGCAGCAATGTACTCTGCTTCACAAAAAGATAATGCAACCACTTTCTGTTTATGCGAACACCAACTAATAAAATTTGACCCACAAAAAAATATTAAATAGTACTTTTCCTGTAATCAGTATCATCAACTCGATCACTATCAGAGTACCCAATCAACTCTAAGCTTCCTTTCTTCTTCTCATAAATGCAACCGAGGTTTAAAGTTCCTTTCATGTACTGTAGTATGTGCTTCACTGTGGCCATGTGCTCATTTGTGGGCTTTTCCATCTATCTACTCACCATACCGACAGAGAATGCCAAATCTGAGCGCATGTGCAGTAGGTACCTTAAACTCCCAACAATACTTTGGTACAGAGTTGTGTCTACAGGTAGACTTGTGCTTTCCTTGCTCAGTTTCAGACGAGGTTTCATCGGGATTTGCAAAGGGTTGCAATCTATCTTTCCGCATTTGTCTAAAATTTTTCTTGCAAATACTGACTGGTTGAGTATAATACTTTGAGAATTCTGATAGACTTCAATTCCCAGATAGTAACTAAGTAACCTAAGATCACTCATGCTAAATAATTTCTTCATCTGCGATTTGAATTTGTCTATACCTTGAATACACTCTCCAGTGATGATTAAATCATCCACGTAGACTCCAAAAATTAAATTTCCTTTACCTTGATTTTTCATGTATATGGCATGCTCTAAAGAACACTTCTCAAAACCTAGTATCCTCAATGACTTGTCTAGTTTTGAGTTACATACTTTAGGTGCTTGTTACAAACCGTACAATACTTTGTGCGACTTTAACACATTGTGCTCTTCTACTTTTATTTCAAAACCCAGTTGTTGAATGACATACACTTCCTCTTCCAAATCATAGTTGAGGAAGGTTGATTTCACATCTATATGATGTACCTTCCATTTTTTATGTGCTGCAATAGAAATCAACAAACGTACTGTCTCTAGCCGAGCAACATGGGTAAATGCTTGATCAAAATCTATGCCTTGTCATTGAACATACCCATTTGTTACTAATCTCGCCTTGTGCTTCATAATTCTGCCTTGAGTGTCCTTCTTTAACTTGTAAACCCACTTTAGACCTATGGGTTTGTGGCCGTCGAGTAATGGAATGAGCTTCCAAGTTTCTTTTTTTTAATAGAGAAAATTTCCTTCTCCATTGCACTTCTCCACATCGGATCTACCTTGGCTTCTTCAAAATTTGACGGCTCTTCTTCTCATAGCAAAGACAGTCCCAGATATTGCAACTCTATTGGGACAATTGCATCGTACAAGCTTTTGATGTCACACATACCCAATAGTCCTACTAATGAACTCTCATCAGATGCTGAGGGTTGTAGTGTTTCAGTTGATACTGATTCTTCAAAACTTGCTGTTGGAGTATATGGTGAGTTTGAAACAAATGTTCAGGATCTCGTGTTCATCACTGGTGTAGCATGCTGGTATCGGTTACCAGTTTGTTCTTGTGTCGTTTGTGGGAAATTCATAACAGAATTGCTGATACCCTCTTTATTTTCATGATTTGTCATATCAAATGCTCCTATTGTGTTAAAATAGTGTGTTGTAAGAGTATTCCCTACGGATCTTGTTTCTTTTTCTGGAAATTTTCTCCACTCCCACTTCTTCTCCTCTTCAAACACGGCATCATGTGTCACAACTACTCGTTTTGACTTTGGATCAAACATCCGATAACCTTTTGTATTCGAATCATAACCTACAAACACCATTGACTTGCTTTGGTCTGCAAGTTTTGAGAGATGAGGTATAACATTACGTGTCCCACACATCCAAAGATGCAAAAATGATCAACAGTTAGCTTGCGTTTGTAATATGCTTCATATAAAGTTTTTCCGATGATACCTTTTGTTAGTGCTCAATTTAGGAGATATACGGCAGTTGATACTACTTCTCCCTAAAATTCACATGGGCCTCATGCTTTTCAGCAAGCTCCTTGCCATGCCAGCCACCGTTTGATATCTTCGTTTAACAACTCCGTTCTACCGAGAAAAATAAGGCGTTGTAAGATAACATTTAATTCCCAACAGTTCACTATAAGTCTTGAACTCATTTGAGGTGAATTCGCCTCCACGATCTGTACGAAAAACCATCAGTTTGCTATTTTTATCCATTTCTATAGATGCTTTGATCTTCATGAATACCTCAAATACTTCGTCTTTGTTTTGAATCAACACCTACCACATGAATCTAGTACAATCATCAACCAAAAGTAAGAAATAGCACTTGCTTCTGTGTGTAGTAGGAGTTATTGGCTCGCACAAATCTCCATGTCACAGTTCAAGGGGTGATCCTGCTCGGAATTTTGCCACCGTTGGAAATGGATTTCGACGTTGCTTTCCAATCAAGCAACCATCACAGATGCGGTCTTTATTCTTGATTTTAGGTAGTCTGTGCACCATCTGTTTCTGATTTAGAATTTTCAAGGCTTGAAAGTTTACATGCCCGTATCTTGCATGTCAGCGCTAAGCACTTTCTTTGCTTTTAGCCATGAGACATTCTAGTAGGACCTGAGTAATGTGCAACAAATATAAATGACTTCCTGACATACTCACTTTTGCTATTGTGTCTGAAAACAGTGTGACAATGCCAATCTTTGTGAACGATGGGCATTGCCACATTGTTGATAATTTAAAATCAGAAGCCGTTGTTGTGAATGCTGGCTATTGAAAATACTATGGAGATCCCATTACGCTCCTTGCCCCATGCCTCTCCCCCCATGCCCCCCGGCCCCACGCCTCCCGGCCCCACGCCCCCCGGCCCCACGCCCCCCGGCCCCACGGCCCCCCCCCCCACCCCAAGTCTCCCGCACCACATCCCCGAGTATATTTTTAAGACATTACACCAGACACATGCATGTGACCCATAAAGTCTTTGATATCATTTTAGAAAATGGGATTGTGCCAAACTCATCCTCAAAAGCTAGCTCAAATGGAGATAAATCTAACACCACATATAAACACAATTTTATTTAGAAAATTTGATGTGAGATAAATTTAACACACCATTTCATGCTCAAGACTAGATATCTTGAGCATGAATTTTTTTTACATGATTGAACATTTGTGAGTGACTCATAAAGGTTTTGATATCATATCAGAAAATTGTTTAGATGGAACTCATTTGCAAAAGCTAGTTCAAAAAGCGAGAGAACTCACACCATATATAATCACTATATTTTAATTAGAATTTCTGATATGGGATAATTTTAATAATATATAAACATAATATTTATATAAATGCACATAAATATAACATTTATATGTTACGTTTATATTTATATACATAGATATATATGATTATATTAATGTAATGTTTATGTAAAAGTAACATATAGATGTTATGTCCATATATATTTATATAAATGTTATGTTTATATCAAAATTACATTTATATAAATGTTATGTTTATATCAAAATTACATTTATATAAATATAAAGTCATATAAGTATATAACATATAGTAAACTATACATATAGTTTTAAAAACTTTAAAACTATTAGAACATGTCCAAGATATTTTAATTTCATGAATAATGTTTTTGAAATATTGTTCAAACATAAATATTTTAATGACATATTATAATTATATACATGTTTGGTAAAATTCAAAAAGATCAAAAATAATCCCAGAACAAAAATATTTTAGGTTTTGAGATGTGTTTCGTTAACATATTTTGATAGGACCATAATATCAATATTTTTGTTTTAGACCTTGTCTATATATATATTTCTTTTTTATGTGTTTATTTAATTAATAATATGATAGATTAATTTATTTTTGAAAGTGGACCAACCATTGTGGTGCCCACATCAAAAATAGAGTGATCAAAATATTTTCTAAATTAAATCAAAAAAGAAAAAAAAATTATTGTTTTTTAAGTGATAAAAATAAGATAGGTGTGTGGCTTTTTTTAGTTGAGACGTTAGCTCATGCCCACGTGTGAAGGTTTGAGAGGTTGTTTGTGTAGTATTTTCTTTTGTGTACTTGCTGTGAACATGCTGAGTTTGAGTGCTTGGAATTATGTCGAATTGCAAGGAGGTTCGGTGATGTTTTTCTTAGCCTCTTTTCCTCTTTCTTTGATCACGTGGAGGGTGTGAGAAGGGTCGCAAGGTGGTTTATGTTGTTTTGTGTTGTGGACGTGTTGTCAATGTGTGGGGCTTGAGACTGGAGTGCTTATAATTATGTCGGATCACATGGATGGGCATTGAATTAATTTGAAAGTTTCAATTTTAAAATGAAATTTAAAATTGTGAAAATGTGATTACAATTTTAGGATTTTAAAAATTTTTAAAAACAATTTTAGATTGAATTTTGGTTAAAATTAAAAATGTGTCAAGTTGTAAAATCAAAATTCAAACTGGATTTTAATTTAAAAGGGTAGAAACATTTATTTTAGAAAATCATAAATATTATGGGAATTCATTGCGTTTGAATTTTAATTAATACTAAATTATTTCTAATCTCTCCTCCTCCTTTTATGTGTGGAGAATATGTGGATTCATGAGGTGGTTTGTGTGGTATTTAATAATGTGGATGTGTTGTAAATATGTTGAATTCATGTGATTGGAATTATGCACGATTTAAATTTTAAAAGGAAATTTTCAAGGGAAAAAGTGTCATCAAAATTTAAGTGTTTTAAAATTTTATAAAGCAATTCTAGATTTTATTTGAATTAAATTGGAAATTTTAATGTTTTTAAATTAAAATTCAAACAAAAATTTAATTTAAAGGGGCAAGAATTTATATTTCATAAAATCAAAAATAATTTATGAATTTGCTAAGTTGAATTTTAATTCAAACTGAGTTTTTTTCTCAATCTCTTTTCCAACTTCTTTGATTTTGAGAAGGACGTGCGAATGTTTATATGGTAGACTGTGAGGTGTTTTAGGATGTGTTGTGAACATGTTGAGTTTGAGTACTCAGAATTATGGTGGATAACATGGAGGTGCCTTGAATTAATTTGAAATTTTTAAAATGCAATTGGAAATTAAATTTAGTTTGGAATTTGAAATTTGTTACTTTTAAAATTAAAATTTAAATTGCATTTTAATATAAAAGGGTAGAAATATATACATTAGAAAATCAAAAATATTACGTGAATTCATTGCATTCATAAATATTTTTTTTCCAAGAAAAAAATTAAATGATTTAAATTATGGGAAAATATTAATTAACCTAATTGTAAGTACTAGAAGAATTTTGAAATCAAGTTTGATATTTAGGTTCTATCTTTTAGCCCAACAAGTGGTATTAAACCCAGACTAATTAATTTTTGAGGCAGTTGAATATTTTTGTTATACCAGTGACTAAGTTATATTTTTCGGGAAAGAAAAAAAAATAATCATTCTAGATGACTAATTTAAAAGCATCCAATCAATTAACCTAAAAATAAAAATGATAAATCTTTTAATAATTTAGAATTTATATGATTTGGTTTTTGATGAACTAATACCAAAAAAATTTGAATGATAAATATTAGACTTATTTACACTACAAGGCATAAGTCACATTACGACAATGAGTTGGAATAACCATTTTCCACCATATTTCTATAATAACAAAGGTGAAATAGTTGTGGAAAAAGATTTAGTTAATATATGAGATTCATCCCCCTTTTCCTTTTTGCCTGGCACTGAAGAAGAAAGATCAGCCTTATCTGCTCTTTGCATGTTTTCATTGGACAAATACTGTTTGCGACGTGAATCGAGGAAGCTTTCGCCTAGGACTAATTCCACAGTAGAAACGGCTATGCACACAAGCCCTTAGCATTAGTGCGTCTATGCGTGCTTTTAACATTATCTTAGTGCAGAGGATTGATTGCTTGTCAGGTGCACATTCAAAAGAGAGTGTAATGTAAGTAACGGTGGTGCGCTCTCCTTTGTTAGCAAGAAGCGGTTAGTGGGACTCAGTTCGAGGTTTTATTCCTCTTTCCTGATTCGTGAACAGATGGGACTCTCGCCTGTCAGAGATAGCCTGGTCTTTAAAAGTATATGATTTCCAGGTTATTGAACTCCAAAATGCATTCTGATTGGGGAATAATAAAAGATGTTATTAACTTCAAGTTATCCCAATATTGTTAGCTAAAGCACTAGAGGGCGCGTTCTTAAACCTTTTCGATACGTGAAATTTAAGTAAGATCCCGTCGGTTCTATCTTTAGCGAAATCTTCCCTTAGTTAGCTTTGATGCCAGGTGATCAAAAGAGATTAACGAATAGAGATCAAACCTTCCTTAGCCCTTAGAGCTAGGGCGCTCTAAGCGAATTCATTACCTTCTAGTTATCACACTCAGATAGAGGGAAGATTTAAGTATACCAACATGAGGTCAGTGGGCGATGTCTAAGCTGTGTCTACGAACATAAATATTTTACATTTTAGCTTTAGCTGTCACTGCAATTGAAGCTTGGATTGGAGTGGAAGGAAACCTTTCGCTAAAGACCTTACCAAGAGTCTGAAAGCTGTCCAACCTAGGGTAGGGTAGGCCTTAGTCAATTCCGTAAAAAAAGAAATCCCGCAGCACCTAGCCCTATTTCCATATATCCCCTATCTCGTAATGAAGTGCAAGGGAAGGACATATCGAATTACTTGCTTTGTGTGCAGTAAGGCTTGAGATCAAAAAGAAAGACTGATACTCCCTGGCTTCATTCCTCCTTATATTTGACTACTATTGAGTAACTTCCCAAAAACCGTCCGCCAGGAGCTTATATTACCCTAACTGCTGATATTCCAACAACATTTCGAGAGCAAGCCCTTCAGATTCACTTCCTAACAGAGCATTTCCTCCACCACCCATTATTCCAGCAAGAGCTCCAAGGCAAACAACGGTTACTGGAAAAGACTAGAACTAAAACAAGAACGTCATCAGTCCCAGAGCTCCTTTTCTTGCTAACTATGCCAGTTTTTTGTCTTATTCCTTAGACTATTTAACTCTGCCTATTCAATAGCAATTGATCTAAAAAGTCCCACAGCTGATGAAATGGCTGTCTATTCTAGCTCACAGTCAATCCAGGGTGAATCTCATTGTGCATCTACTTCCGCTCATCGAAAGTCTACCTCCGACTGAATCAATATCTCCTTTTCCCTTTGCTGCCACGAAGAGCGATGTTCCGCCTCTTTCTTAAACAGCTCTCGCTCATTCATGGAAGGTACCCTGAGCCCTTACTCTACCAAGAAGACAAGCGGAGCGATCAGTGGCGTTTTCTTTGTCTGTTAAGCCTCACAGCTATGGTTTTGATTCTTTTGTCGAATCCGAGTTCTTCATGGAATTAAGACCAGCCAAGCCGAACTAAAGCTCCACAACCCGTTCTTCCCGTTCAACCCTTCTCGTCCTGACTTTGCTTTCAATGGACCCCATCTGTATCCTTCCCAGCGACCCTGCCTGTGTCGACCAGCCAAGCAGATGTGATTCTGTCTCTTCCTTTCCTATTATCACTGACATTAGGGTTGACTCTCTCTCCTTGTTCGTTTCACTCCTTTCCGTGAAGAGCACACTAGGCACCAAGTCGCAGTGACAACGCCTTCCAGCGGTAGTCCTCCGGTAATAAAGCAAGAACAAACAATCATTCATCGGAGGGGGCGATCAAATGGAATCTGGCTTTCGAGCCTTCGTTTGCTAGATTGTTTTCAAGTCAGGCAGATACGTGCTCCTTTAAGACCTTTGATTGTCGCTCTTTGAACAGGCAGAGACGAACACACAATTCCAACGGCAGCAGGAGGAAGAGATACTTTCGAACCCGACACATCCACTGCACGATCCTTTGGAGCCGTAGTTCCGGGATTGGATTGCAAAGGGAGCGGGAATGCTTTGAAGCTCCACGAAGTCAAAGCCCGTTGACCGTTGACCTAGGAACGATCCATCTGTGGACTTTTCCGAAAAGGTGCTTTGCATTATATGCTGGCTCACCCGGTCCTTGGCTAAAAAAGATTCGAAGACACTCCTCAGGCTACTGAACTTAACTTTCAATAGCGTTTGCGTGAGCTATCGCTTACTCAACTTGCACAAAGCTACTTCAGTAGCTTTGCCTTCGCTACAATTTCCTGCGAAACTTGACTGACCTGTTAGGGCCTTTCCTCCATAGACATAGAAAGAAGCAGAAGCCTCACACCAAATTCAGGCTTTTTAAAAGGTCCTGTCACTCACTTTCCTGTCCCTATCTAGTCCACCAGCCAAGCCCAGTGAACCAGTCGATCCAACTTTGAAGTCGGAGAAAGCTATTCTCCTAAAGGCCATGTGCTTAGAGTCTTGTCTCTTATGTTCTTAACTTGCCGGATATCCACTTGCCATATAGATTTTTTTAAGGGACACTCTCTTTACTATCATTTATCTTTCATTAGAACAATATCCTCGGTCTCGGTCGGGCAATCACTCAATCAATCGCCGAAGTCATTCAGGTCTTTTTTTTCTTTCCTGTGAGTGTTGAAGTGGGGAAGCCCGGATCAACCCGTCGAAAGAGAAGCCATCTCAGTCTAAATGGAAGTAGACCAAGTAGTTTCATAGGAAGAAATGTGAAAGTAGGGGCTGCTAAGCGCCCAGACCTAGAATTAATTTAAAATGGAGTTCTGGGTACCGGTCAAGCAAAAATAATATGAATAGCGAGCCAGCACACTATTTATTTATTGGAAAGAGGGGACTCTCCAAAGCAAAGAGAGGCCCGAGCAGAATGAAGTTGTGCTAAATGAACGAGTTGTCCTAAATGCCCATTATTAGCTGTCGCAGGAAGTGGTGAGGGCTCTGGAAGTGAGAAGCAAACTCGACCAAAGGACAAGACAAGTCTGTTCCTGCTTCGTTTTCTGTTCCCGATTTAATCTTCCCACTTTTCTCTCTGCTAATGAGAATATCACTTTCAATGGGTGATGGCTTGACTCAGTCTTCCTAACCCCCAGTTTAGGAGATACGTAATGGCTCGCTCCGAGCAGCTCTTGCACCTCCTAAGATTGATACCGGAAGGCGAGCAATTGACCTTGGCTGCAGTTGCTGTTAGAGCGGCGTTCTTTGTTGTTGTTGCTGTCAGTTTCATTCTTTCGATGTCTAAAGTAGATATTGTCTTCAGTTCTGGAATCTAAAAAAGAGTATGGATTTCCGACTCATAAAAGAGTTGGTTTTCTATATGTATTTGGGTGTATCTGTAGCTAGGTCGCTTTGCTTCATCGACAGCCGGTAGCTAGGCTCAGTAAGCTAACGCGATGTAGTAAGTCGACTCATCTTCCACATCCGGAAAAGAACTCCTCCTATGCTATGCTATGATAGGTACAACTAGTGCTTTGATTATAAGCTTTGAATTGACTTGCATAATGTCAGGCGCGCGATAAATAACACCTTCGTCTGCCCTGCACTTCTCTTTCTTCACGTACAGTTCATTCTCACGCAGCACGCTGAAACCCTAGTTTGTTCAAGGTATTCTTCCAATGTCCGTATAGTCACTCAAAAAGTCAAAAATAGACGAAGAAAGAGACGCATCTGAATCAACAGCCGAAGATGTCGAATCTTAAGAAGATGACTTGACTAAAAGGTAGCAAGAGCAGATGCTCAGGCAACAAAACCAAGGGTGGTTGGGCCAATCCAAAGGCTCGCTCGCTAGGGTAATTGGCTTGGCCCCTATGCCTTTGATGTCGACGATGCTTTTGCCGAACACTGACTCCCTCCGCATTATGCGTACCCGGCCCTAGGAGAAATCTTTGTACGCCGGAGGCCTACGCCTTTGTTTCTGAAGGGCTATCTCACAAGTTGGGGGTGGCATGCATGGGTCAATCCAAAAGATTCTTTTATTTTATTTTACTTATACTTATCCGGTTCGGTTCTGAAACCTCCAATCCAACAGAGGAAAGAAAGAGTTGCTGCTCGCATCGTTCTTCAATTGATCGATGGCATTTCCCAGGGGAGAGGATGGAGTGCTATATGCAAAAGGGCAGGTGCCCCTATTTCCCAAGTTATGGAGTGCTATATGCAAAAGGGCTGGTGCGTAGATATGGGTTAGTGAATCTGATCTTTCCGCCTTGAAGACAAGCAACCCGAGGAAAGTGGATTGCTAATCTGAAGCATGCAAGGAACCCTCTCGAAGTGAGCAGAATAAAGAAGGGATATTGTGATCTATTGCAGAATCAGCAAACTCTACTCGCTTTCAAGCAGCAGCTTCCGCAGAACCCGAGTCTAGCAGTTCAACCAAAACCTGCCAGTCCTTATCCGTGTTAAAAGGTACTGTGCTAACTCTTTCTCTTTAGTAGTGGAGATGCAGTTTCCAAGCGATGAACACTAACTTCAACAGGAAAGCAAACAAATCTCAGTCTTTCAAATCCTCACGAGGAAATAGTGAAGTTCAGTACATCAAAATATCTTTTTCGACCTGCAAAAGCCAAAGCGATTATCAGCATGCCTACTTAGCTTGGGCTTGGAAAATGACTATCCTTTCTTTGAGCGACTGCCTCTGGAAGTGGATCCCTACAAGCGAGCTACGGAAACGAGTGGAGGTTAGCTTCCTATGAAACTATGGGAAATTCTCCTAAAGATTTCTCCTAGGGCCAGTTGATCGCTGCCTTCGCTTTCTCTTTTTCTCCAAACTTGACTTGATCCATTCTGTAGAAATGGAATCCCATGTGGAAGGCAATCGCTTATTCTTCTCCTGTAGAAATGGCTTACCGGGGTGGGAGAGGGAAGGTTGTGTCGCGCAGCTTGCCTTGTTGACTCTGCTGATATGGATTAGAAAAGCTCAGACATAAGTACTGATCCCGGGAAATTCCTTCCAGCGAAACTTTATTTGTAATTGAATAATGGCAGCCTTTGGTACGATAGCAGGTACTATTCTAGTGGGCCAGCCAAGCCCAAGGAAGACTGACTTTGACTTAGCTTAGCTTAGTATGAGTATGGAATGAAGGTATTCGAGGGACTTGGGCATTTCGAGGAACTACCTTATTGAGGGCAATGTCGGGCTTAGGCTTTCGAGCGTCAAAGACTTCCGCTTTCGTGAACCTTTCCATAACTAGTAGCAAACCTGGTTCGAATGAATAGACTAGACTATAAGCTTAGATTCATCCTTGGGCATTGTGCGGCTTCTTTTCTTTTTGAGTATAGCGCACGCGTATGATGGTGAGCAGTAAGCTCTTGCTTTTAGGGGGGGCCTGTTGAAGTTGGAGTTTGATTTCTTCTGCCTGCCTTCGAGTTCCAGTTAGAGCTGTAGTTTCGAGTCTAGAGCTAGGTCAGAAGCAGAAGTAGCAGGCCTTTCATTTTAGCAGGAGAGGGCCCTAGTCTTTTTGAAGGAGAGGATCTCACGACATCTATGACGGCATTTACCAAATCCTCAATAAAAGAAGATACAAATGTCTCGATTCAATCTGTCTCTCTGTTCGATGATAGCTTTTCGAGTCTCATGAATTTGTAGATCGATATGGAGTCATAGATAGAGATGCTAGCTAGCTCCACTTCTCTATATTAATATGAAGTCAATCATTGGCGAAGAAGGAAGGCAAGCTTATCAGAAGTCATTCATAGGTGCTCCACTGCTATATCATAAGAAAAGGTCCATCTCTAACTAAAGGAATATAATCGCTTAGCGTGTTAGAGCTGAGGAACTGATCAATATACGGAGAGATCCTCCACTGATTAATATTAAGTGAATACAAGGTAGAGAAGGAAGGCAAGCTAGTGCGATATAGAGATTGATTTACTTAGGCAAGCAACTATAGAGTAATTCATTGGTCGATAGATATGGATTGAGTGCCACCTCCCATGAATAGGAAGGGGTGATAGATCATCCTTGCTTTTTGATTTTAGATCACCTATTACATGACAAGGAAAGCTATCATTGAGTTAAAGCCAAAACGGATCTCTTTTCACGGTCGATACCCTACTGGACAGGTCATGGGCGATCGATCTTAGCTAGTCTTCTTTCTTGAGTCAGGTCATGGGGTACAGAAACATCCTCTTATCAGGAGGACGGAACAAAATAGGAAATAGGCGGGCCATATTTCAAGTTGAAAGAAGAAGAAGCATCACCATGAACTCCAAATCCTTGCGCATACACTACTCAAAGTGAACCGCCTAGGGGCCTCCCTAAAGAAAGGCTAAATGGAAGACTCTTAGATCCCTCTGATTCGCACCCCTTGACCGGTCTAGTGCCATGGACCTCCGCTACGAACGCGGAGAATTGCGATGGGAATTAGGATGCCTGCTTGTCTTGTTGACCGATAGCCACACCTATACATTTTAGCAAGCACTCTCGGTGATCATTTTTCGTGGCTTATACCCTCTCTCACGAAGAAGGAAAGAGACCAACGATTTTAGGTGAATGTGTGAACCGTGATACGGTGATGGAGATTTGCTTGGAGCTTCAAAGCTGTTTTTGTGAGCTCCGACACACCCTAAATCTGGTGGGCTTTTTCCTGTTCCTCGGGGGTTGCATTAGATGCCCAGGCGTGAAGGAAGGCATTCCCCTGCACCGGAAAGGATGATATGGGTTGTACTATCCTATCCCATAGTCTGAGTCTCCGTCCCCTTTCTCTCTCTAGAGATGTGTGGGCCTACGTTATATACGTTATAGGATGACCAGGTTGTTCTAACCGGGAAGAGGGCCTGCCCTCAGCGAGCATTCTGCGGCCCATGCGCAATCCGTAAGGGGTGGACCCTACACGAATACTGATTCTGTGAATGAAGAACTGCTCTCTTACGAAGCGATTTTGGTCATTTTTGGGCCAATCAACTCTTATATTGCTAGTGTGAGAATGGGAGTACATCTTGGTTGGCACTGTAGACAAGTATTTCACCAAAATACACAACTACAAACTTGCCAATGTATGGTCTGAGCACTTGATTCATCACCCTCATAAATGTGCTCGGGGCGTTGGATAGCCCAAATGGCATAACCAACCATTCGGACAGTCCATCCCTCGTCTTGAAGGCTGTTTTCCACTCAGCACCCGGTCTAATTCGGATTTGATGATAGCCTGACTTGATCTCAAGCTTAGAGAACACTCTAGCACTTGCAAGCTGATCAAGCATGTCATCCAAAGGTTAGGTATTCCTTGCCGTATGAGTCAGAACGGGCGACATCCTACACAATGGTCTACCGATAGCCACATGGAAGGAGTTGGATCGCTTTCTTGTTCACCTGTACGAGATTGTACGAGATTGCTTTCTGTGCGCGTACGGATCGACAGAGATACGTCATAAGTCAGAATTGCCAGTGACCAATCAATCACGATAAGTGGATGTTCTCCAAAACCACAAGGGGAGGAGCATTACTCGATTCGATGCTCTCAAACAGATGGTTTCCTTTCTCCAAGAGTAAGAGAGCATTCGAGGGCTAATGATATTCCCGAATCGAGTTCTCGGTCTCACCCAGCATAAAGTAAGTAAAGCAAGCAATCAAGCCGTCAATCCAGTAAGAAAGGCACTCAGACTCATTCCGTCTATTCGACATCGGCACAGGCTAAAAATGAACCCAATACCTAAGATGTCAAAGAAATGGATGCTTCCTGCTTTCAAGAAAGTGAGGCACTACAGGTATTGGATTTCGCTTTTTATAATGAACTAGGTTTGTTAAGAGTTTGGTTCTTTAGAGCCAGGAGTTGTTCCCAGTGAAAAGGATTTTCTAGAGTCAGATTCAATAGATGGGCAAAGAACTCCAATAGCAAAGACCGCTAATGCCACATCTCAAAGAAGATTTGTCCTAGATTCATCCCCACATGATGATGATGATGATGATATGGAATAGCTGCAAAAGGGCCTAAAAGCTCCTCAGTGACCAAACCAAGAAGAAGGGAACGAAAATCATCTTGGAAATCCCGAAAAAAAATGAATACATAATTAACATAATTTGATTTCTGGGAAAAAATGGATAAATTAGTAATTTTGCAATAAGAGAAAATAACCTGAAAATTTTAGAGTCATAATGATAAAATGGATGTCGTTATTAAATTCATCTTGGAAAATATAGTTACGGTATCAAATTTTGTTAAAGTCTGAGAAAATCAGAATTTGTTATATTTTTATTTAATTAAATAATTATTAGAATATTTAGAGGAAGAAAAAAAATTCACGTGCCCAAAAGACCACGCCACGTCGTCTGCATGTGGCTGTGCATCTACGGGCAGTCCGTAGGCTATACAGGTGTTAACCCAGAGAAAAAAAAAATTAAAATTATTAATTAATAATTATTATTATAGAAAAAAAAATAGAAAACAATAGGAATCCACAAAGCGAGGGAAAGGCTAAAAAAATGTTTGGCGCTGGAGAGAGATACAGTACAGAGGAAAAAAATATATATGTGAATTTTCGTTTAATCATAACTGATTATTCTAAAATCGGAATGAAATAGTCCAAGAACTAAAGTTACTCTACCAGACGAGAACTTCATATTGATATCAAATTTATAAAGTTTTCATGAAATTTTTTGAAAATTAATTGTTTTCTCTTATTAGAATTTATTTCTATTTAATGTCCAAAAATGATCATTTTTTTATATTTAAATTCGAATTGTTAAAAAATTTATTAAAAATGAATAATTAGTGAAGAGTTTCGGTATTTCATTTAGTAAAAGTTAGTGCAAGACGAATTGAATTTGAATAGTTATAATTGTGTTGGAAATATTGGTTAAATTGGAAAATGACATAATTGCATTTCATACGCACAAAAACATTCCATATACATGGGTGGGTGCATGATATATATATATATATATATATTTAAAGGTATATGGATGGTATTTTGCGAACTCGAATTGGGACAACGTCCAGACTGAGTTGTGCGGGATTTTATTTGGTAATGATTATTATAAATTTGTGAACTCTAATTGGGACAGCGTTTATGCAGAGTTACGGTGGCACATATTTCTCGGAGTAAATCCAAAAAAATCATATTTTATTCAGATAAATGTCCAATATATTTTTCGGATGATGTCCATATTTTTCGGAATAATTTCAAAAAAATAAATATTTCTTTAGATATACATACATACATACATACATATATATATATAATGTCACGCTTGGCTTCGGTATGTGTGAGGGAATCGATAGGACTCAGGAATATGAGCATATAAATATTTCATCCATAATTGCATTCATATAAACATTGTAATTGAATAGGTATTGATATATATTCATGACATTTTATGTGTACTTATGTAGGGAGTTACTCTGAAGAAGTTTATCTCTGTTGAGCTTTAATTACTTCGTTTGTGCGACCCCTTTGTAGGTACAGGTCCAAGATAGATGACAGATCCACATACGGGATCGCACATGTGAAGGGAAGCTAGTTGTGGCTTAAATAATATGTTGTGTGTTTTCTTTATTCCGCCGAGCAAATAAAATGAAAAATAAAAAAATATATATTGTATATTTGAGAAAATTTTATTTTATTGCACATTGTATTGTGTGATGGAATGAATGGGACCCCATGGGAGATAGGGTGTCACATGACTTATTGCATATATTTTTCAAAATTTTTTCTCATCTTTCTTTGATCATGCAGAGGATGTGTACAAGTTAATGAAGTGGTTCATGTGGTGTTTTATATTGTAGATGAGTTGTAAAGTTGATGAGCTTGAATGCTTGGAATTATATTGGATCTTGTTGAGTAGCATTGAAATAAGTTGCCTAGAAATACAATTAAAATTGTCTAATATTATCAGATATATTAGTTACAATTTATTAGTTTGAGCTTAATTTGAATATTATATTTTAATTATGTTTTTCTTATTTTTTATTTTGTAATAAAAATAAATTAAGAAATAATTACATGTGTTTTAAAAGCTATCCTTTTTCTTTGATTGTGCAGAGGATATATAAAGTAAATTTTGTGGTTCATGGGGTGTGTCATGTTGTGGACGTGTTGTGAAGTTGCTGAGCTTGATTGCTTGGAATTATGCTGGATCAAGTGGAGTAGCATTGAATTAATTTGTGTTGAATACAATTGAAATCATTTAAAATTAACATATATTTTTATTACTATTTATTGGTTTGAACTTAATTTGAAATTTTTATTGTTAGTATATTTTTTATATTATTCAATTTGTAATAAAAATATATCAAGAACTAATTATAGATGTTTTTCAAGATCTCTTCTCTTTATTTGATCATGCATAGGATATGTAGAAGTTAATGTGCTGGTTCATGCGATGTTTCAGACTTTAAACGTGCTATGGACATCTAATATTATCAGAGGACATGTAGAAGTTAATGCAGTGGTTCATGTACTATTTTATGTTGTGGATGTGTTGTGAAGTTGATGAACTCGAGTTCTCAAAATTATGATGGACTTGGATCACGTGGAGTAGCATTGAATTAATTTAGTCAGAAAAACAATTCAAATTATCTAATAATATCAGATATTTTTATTACAATTTATTGGTTTAAGTTTAATTTGAAGTTTGTATTGTTATTATATTTTTCTTATTATGTAATAAAAATTTATCAAGAGCTTATTATAGAAAATTTTCAAAATCTCTTCTCATTTCTTTGATTGTGCAGAGGACTTATAGAAGTTAATGTGATGGTTCATATGGTGTTTCATGTTGTGGTCATGCTGTAAAGCTGCTAAGCTTGAGAGCTCTGAATTATGTTGGATCACATAGAGTAACATTGAATTAATTTGCCTAGAAATACAATTAAAATTATCTAGTATTATCTAATATTTTTATTACAATTTATTGATTTGAGCTAAATTTTAATTTTATATCGTAATTATATTTTTATTATTATTTAATTTGTAATAAAAATAAATCAGGAACTAATTATAGATGTTTTTCAAAATCTCTTCTCATTTCTTTGATTGTGCAGAGGAGATATAGAAGTAAATGTGATGGTTCATGAGATGTTTCATGTTGTTGATGTGTTGTTAAGTTGCTGAGCTTGAGTGCTTGGTATTATGTTGGATCATGTGAAGTAACATTTAATTAATTTTCCTGGAAATACAATTGAAATCATCAAAAATTATTTTATATTTGTATTTCAATTTATTGATTTGAGCTAAATTTAAATATTGTATTTCAATTTGCAATTATATTTTTCTTATTATTTAATTTATAATAAAAATATATCAAGAACTAATTACAAATGTTTTTAATAATCATTTTTTTCTATTTCTTTGATCATGTGGAGGACATGTAAAAGTTTATGCGATGATTCATGTTGTGAATGTGCTATGAAGATGATGAGCTTGGGTGCTCGTAATTTTGCTAGATCATATGGAGGAGAATTGAATTAATTTATTTGAAAGAAATGAAATCCTTCAATATTATTAGTCCTTTTTATTACAATTTATTAGGTTGAGATTAATTTAAACTTTGTTGTAATTAGATTATTTTGTTAATTTGATTATATTTTTAATTTTATGTGTATTTGTTAGACCATTCTATATATTCGAGTAGTATAGTAATTACGACATAAATAGGTATATTATTAAAATAATCAAGATAATTATTTTAAAAATCAACATTATATATTTTTGGTTTAAAATATATATTTTTCTTGTGAGGGCAAATTAAAAATTTTAATTTTAAAATGATATCTAAAAGGGGTGAATCATGATCCTTGATAAACACTATGACATGTTGGGTATGGCACGGTGGCTCGAATGGGCCGAACAAAAATGGGTATTGCCATGTCGGTATGGTTCATTTGACACCTCTAGCTCTAATACTTTCAAGTGTAAGGATTCAAATTCTCTTTTTATTTTTTATAGAAAGATCCTCTTCAGTGGCTAGGATCCTTTAAAAGAGATTTATAGATTTCTCAAGTTTGTTTGATAGAGATTACACTAAAAATATTCTCAAAAATATCATCTTCTAATACTTGATAGATGGTGCATATAGTTTTATTCTCTCTCTTTTTCATATCTCTCAAAATGTCTATTTGGGTTGTGGTTATTTAGCACAACTTCATTTCCTTGCTCGCTATACTCTTTTTCTATAATATTCCATACATTCTGCATGCCAAGGAGAGCATTCAACTTGACAATCTAGTTATCATACTACTTTTAAGCATCAAAACTATAAAGAAAGCCATATCATTTTTCCTGTTACTCAATATAGCAAGAATTCTCAAAATATATTTGCACAAATTGAATTCAGAATATCAAAAAACTTTTGGAGAAACCTTGAAAAGAATTAAAATTGTTTTTGATCAAAAATCAAAGAAACATTTTGTCAGTTTCTTATGGTGGAGGATGATAGCACATGAACACTCAAGTGGTAAATGTGCTAATTTCATTGGATTCCTTTTGTCGAGAACTTTAATCTGATATATTATACAATAAACTTTTAGTTAACTTTCCTTTTAAATAACTTGTTGAAAATAAAATGCTCAAACAAAACTTTCTTAAAAATATATATTACAATATATTTTTAAGACTTAGGAAGTTATTATTTTTACTTTTATTTGATGATATAGCCAAATGGAGGAGAGGGATATTATCCTAATCATAGGAAATTCTTCACCACTCAAATTGTAACCACACCACAAACATTAAAATGTAAATTAATATGATAATTAATAGCACAATAAAAATTTAAAATCTTCTATATAATAGACTTAACCTTTGATATGTAATAGGGTCAATTTATACTCCAGCTGTTGGAACTTTTTTTATATTGAAAGTGGCTATGTTGCTTATAGATTGTTATTGGATGTGTTTTATTGCCTTAAAAAAATAGTTGACCCTAAAAGGTGATGTAGTATGTTTGACTT
This sequence comes from Sapria himalayana, assembly GCA_029783825.1. Taxonomy (NCBI): domain Eukaryota; kingdom Viridiplantae; phylum Streptophyta; class Magnoliopsida; order Malpighiales; family Rafflesiaceae; genus Sapria; species Sapria himalayana. Next base: position 764,899 of record JAREIK010003076.1, on the reverse strand, counting down.
AAATGCATTAAAATAGAATATGCATGTGTTATTTATTCTACATAAAAGGTGATGTGGTATATAGAGTTTGACTTATGGTTAGAAGATATAATCATTAGTTCATGTAGAATATAAGACTGTTATTTATAACTTAAATGGAGTTTGACACATAATTGATAAGTTTGTAATAAAAAATTTTAGTAGATTTGTCTTGACTATAGGGAATGGTCTAATTCCAACTTTTTTTGCTAGTATACTTACATGTATTGAATGAGACCATCATAGTGAGATTATTTTATATTGACATGTGAAATAAAAGATGAAAAAATTATTGTAGATGCTATTATTCTTTAATCTTAAAATAATTAATAAAGACATACATATGTTAGTAGTTATTTTGAGTCATAAAGAGTGAAATCTCTAAATATATTTATAAACTCTGTGAGTTGGATAACTTTATCAGCCGTATGATGAATATTTTCAAAACTTATTAAGTTTTGAAAATGTCAATCTATGCACATGGATTTTAATCTAGTATATCAAATTAGTTAAGTGAAAAGTTTTAAAGGAAATAATAAAAGATAGATTAGGTCAAATTATGCATACTTTGATTTAATTGATGGGTATCTGTAATTTTTAATTTGAATATTTTAATAAGTATTAAATAAAAAAAGACTTAAAATTGTTTTGAATAAGTGAGTGAGTACAATTATAATTATATGATGGAATAAATTATAATTAATATAAATAGCATAATAAAATTTATATTAGGAGCCCAAGATCTTATTTAAGCTAGATTTTTTTATATAGCCTTATCTAGTACCATAAAAAATATTTTAAATTATTATTAAATATTTTATTTATTTATTTATAATATAAATGTATATACAATTACAATCAGGGCAATTGGATTAATTAAAATCAAAATAAATTGATTTTTAATAAAATCACATCAATTATTTTAAATTAAATTTATTTTGAGTGAGTGAGTCAGTGAGTGAGTGAGTGTGTGTGTATATATATATATAATATAATATTTAAAATGATAATTAAAAAATAAAAGAAAAGGAAGCATGACATCACCATTTAAAAGATGATGTGTAATGATTCTTTTATTTTATTTTTTTAATTTTCAGATTTATGATAGTAGATGCGTGATCATTATTACATTGTCTTTTTCCTCGCAAAGGTGTTAAACAAGAAATATAGAATATGATTCTAATTGCTTGGAGAGCTTCTGAGAATTTATGGTTTTTCAATGTCACACCAATATTCATCATAATAAAATAAATGATCATAATCTATGCGTGTTATTGTGAAGAGGGATTTATTCCCTCATGACCTAATTAACCCAACAATTGTATCAAATCAAAGTTATGATATTGGACATAGATGGATTGAGTTTTAATTTGTATAGAGGAATAGATTAAAGCTTTTAATTAAATAGAGGTGTTATAACCTATATTGACCGAACAAAACTACCTAGCTATTTAGGTATTGTAATTAAGTGGTTATGGATTTGAATATCATTTATGTTCTTTAATTTTTGAAGTTGTAATTTTGCATTTGCCATGTGTGATGTTTGTAATCACATGCATGGTGTGTAATTATAATTTGTTTTTTCAATAAAGCTAATTGAATTTATGAACTCCTTAAAGGAGGCACAAGCTCAAAAAGCAATGGTGAATGATGGCCATGATGGAGCTCACAATGGCTAGTGGTGGAGATAATGGTGGCAAATGGTGACTATGATGGAGCTCACAGTGGCCAATCGTCACCGTAGTGGACATTGCAGTGATGAGTGGTGACCACCAAGGAGTACATAGTGGCGAGCGAATGTTGACTGTAGAAAATCTCTTGATGGCAAAAATCAATTACGGTGCAAATCATGGAAATTATTTTTATATGTAGATTTTTTGTTTTGGTCGAAGAATGCTTCCTCGAACCCTTGCAACCTGATCGAGTAGGTTGAACTCCATTGGGGTTCTTCCACAAACCCATACTTACTTGAGGGAAGTCTATGGTCGATATAATCTATACACCAAAATAGCTGGGTTGTTGAACCTATGAATAATGTGATGGAATGGTGATCACATAGTTATGAAATTTATGCATGTGATGACATAGTTGCATATGATGGTATGTTTTTGTGGATGTATATTATGACATAGTTGCATATGATGGTATGTTTTTGTGGATGTATATTATGACATAGATCCATATGATGATAAGTTTTCATGGAAGTATATTATGGAATGGATGCATATGATGGTATATTTTCGTGGAAGTATATTATGCCAGGTTGAAGTGGATGGAAATGAATGCATGTATATAGTATGTGGAAATTTGAATAATGAATATATATATATATATATGACAACTTGTATGATGAGTGTGTGCAAATAAAAGATAGTTTTAATACTCATACATAATAGACCAAAGTTTTACATAAAGAAAATTAAAATAAAATTTTAATTTGTAAGTTCAGACTCTTGAAGTAACTTGCTAGTTTTATTTTCCTAAAACCCTCAAATATTTAAAAAATACCTAAGTAGTCAGAGAATTCATCATAAATGAATCTCATTGTCTCTATTACTAGTATGTAAGTAATACAAGTTGAATAGTGTATAGGTCTTGGTACCTCCCACCCATCAGACTGATCGCTTATAGGTGTGCTTGGCACAAACCACCAAAAATAATTCTATTAATTATTAAAATGAATCTCTTTTCCATATGTGATTGTATGAAATTATGTGATTGTATATACTTAGTTGTAAATAATAACATCCTCTTTATCTGAGTCATTTCTATTATATATAGGACTAAAGAAAAGACATATGTTTAGTCTTGTTTGGTATGATCTATTGCTTGGACAATAAGATTAATATGAACTAGTTTATATGAACAAATAATGAATAGTAGACATCCTTCCACTAAGGCATGCTATTTGGCTGATGATGAATTTGGTATAAGAATTGGTTGAGAGAAAAAATATTTGAAATAGAATTCAAAATTAATCAGCTCATTGTAATTTTTTCAGGTTTTGAAATGACTTCCAATCTATCATGACTATTCACAAAAAAAACAAACATGAATTACATAGATTGGAAAATAAATGTGGACATTAATTCTAACTACTAAGAACTATAATTTTGTACTCATAGAACTATGCCCAAACAAATTTCATGAAGAAACCAATCCTTATGAGAAGTGGGTAAAGGCTGATAATATGTCAAGGTATTATATTTTAGCTATGTGTCAAATATACTCCAACATTAGCATAATTACATTCTAATTACCTATGATATAATATCGAATCTCAAAAAAATACTTGGTAATCACACTCGTTCTACCATGGCTAAAACAACCTTAGTAAGGAATAATGTTCAAAAGATGATTGACCTTCTTAATGAACTAGAGATCATTAGAGCTGAAATTGAGAGAGATTCTCAGATTGATGTCACTCTCTAGTCACTACTACCTTCATATAAGTAATTTTTCTTAAACTAAAATATGAATAAACTATATTGGACATTGGCAAAATTTCTTAAGAAATTGGTATCATATGAGGGTTTAATCAAGAAGTCATCTCATGTCTTGTTGATGAAAAGTCTTCTTATAAGCTAATAGGAAAAATGGAGGAAAAAGTTTAGAAAAACATTCATGTTCCATGGGCAAGTCTAAAAGCACAAATGAGAATGAAAAAACTAAGGTAAAATATTTTCTTTGCAAGCAATCATGACATTGAAAGAAGCTTTATCTAATTTGTCCCATTAAAGTGAATAATCAAGGTAATCTCATTGAATAATATTTGAGACATGTTTAGCATTAGTATCTACTAATACTTGGTGTGTAGATATAAGAGCCACTAATCACGGTTATAATTCTTTATAGTGGTTCCAAGCAACTAGACAACTAAGTAAGGGTGAGATTAACCTTCACATGGGAAATTCTATGAAGGTGAAAACTACTATAGTAGGAGATTACAATCTTTATTTAGAGAAAAAAAATTCTAATTTTAAAAGATTATATTTACGTACCTTCTTATAGTAGAAATTTGATTTTTGTTTCTAGTTTTAATTTAGGATGAGTATTCAATTTAATTCAATGATTCTATGATAATCTATTTGAAGAAAATATTTATTTGTTCTAGTTCATTGAAAGATAATCTTTATTTATTAATCATGTATCTCCACCACTACAATGATACAACTAAATTAATACTATCATCTTATCATATAAGAGAAAACAACCTTTCCATTTAAACTAGATGTATCTATGGAACTAATGCACAAGTCATATAAATCTAAATCAGATCTTGAGTCTATTTAAGGAAAAACCTTTTGGTTCATAAAGAGTGGAAACACTTCCAACCTATGAGTCCCACATAAAAGGAAAGATAACCAAATGAGCCTTTGTAGCTAATGACTATAGAAGCATGGAATAACTCCATAGCCTAACAGAATGCCGAGGGACAACCTGGAACTAGTTCATTTTGATTTGTGTGGACCCATGAATATCAAAGCGAGAGATATTTTTGAGAATTTCATCACATTTATAAATTATTACTCAAGGTATGAATACATTTATTTGATATGTTGTAAATAGTTTTTAAGAAAGTCAAAGAGTATAGGGTTGAAATGGAGAACCATCTTAATAAATATCTCAATACATTATGATTTGATTAAGGTGGTGAGTACCTCTTGGAAGAATTTTGAAACTACTTTTGGAACATGAGATTATATCCCAATTATCTATACCTTGGGTTCTACGATAGAACGATATGATAGAAAAAAGAATAAAATTCTTATGGACATAGTAAGATCAAAGATGAGTTATTAAGAATTGCTAGGTCTCTTCTAAGAATATGCATTAGAAATAATAGCTTATATTCTTAGCTTGGTACCATTTAAGTCAATACCTTCTTCTCCAATTGAATTATAGATTGGGTATAAGCCTAGTATGAAACACATTAACCTTTGGGGTTGACTAGCACATATCTTGAAAGGGAAAATTGATAAGTTAGAACCAAGAACAAAAATTTATTACTTTGTGGGATATCCTAGAAGAACCAAAAGTAGGTTGTTCTATTATTCACACGATTAGAAAGTCATTATAAATACCAATACCCAATTCTTAGAAAAACTATATAATAAACTACAAGCCCATAAGTAAGATCATTCTAGAAGAATTGAGAGGAGATACATCCATCAAAATATTTTCAATACCAGTAATACAAGAGAAACACTATAAGGTAAAATTTCAAACATCTCATTATTTCATCATAGTGGGAAGATTGTTGAGAAAGATTTTCATGCTGAACCTTGTGAATCTATAACTATCATGTCAGTTACATGACCATAGGGTCATGATCATGAGGGTTTGCAAAAATTAGCATATGCACAACAAACCACTGAAGGCATATAAATGAGGATAGTGTCTCATCGTGATGGGAGAGTTATTTATAAACCTTTTTGGTAAATACTTTTGAGAGAGTCTTATGAAATAATTTTTGATGAGGTGGATACTGCTGTATATGTAATTTGTTTTTATTTAATAATCTATTTTTATAACAAAATATTTTTCTATTTTAATATTTTCATGTAAGTGCAGGAAAGGAAATATTAAAATCCCTGGGATGCAGCAGTAGCACAATAACGGAGGTCCCGCTGCGGTTAAATGAACCGGATGTTTTTTTTTAATATAAAAAGATTTGTAATTTTATTTTTCGATTGACTGTTTTTGACCCGTGGAACGGTTCATCGTCCCTCTCTTCTCTCTGCGTGAATTTTCACGATTGCTGTGTGTTGCATACTGTAAGACATTTCCATTTTTGGTTCTAATCCGTAACGCATAAGCATTTTCTGGTGGATGTAACTAGTCATACTGAGCGACTAGCGAACTATGTTATTTTCGGTGTTGATTTTCTCGTTTTTGATTCTGTTGTGGATGCTTGCTGAATTTGGGATTATATTGCTTGTTTTCTGTATTTCTATTATTTATGTTTCTTAATCTCACTACCGTGGATGTGCAATTACCCAACAGATACTAATCCATATAACTATAATGAAGCACTTAAAGGTAAAGATGTAGATCTTTGGTGAAATGTTATGGAATTAAAAATGTAGTCCAAGTACTCTAACCAATTCTGGGATCTTATGGAACCACCTGAAAAAAATAAAATCCATCAAGTATAAGTGGATCTATAAGAAAAAAAAGAAGAATAGATGGAAATATTAAGACTTATAAGGCTAAGCTTGTTGTAAAAGGGTTCATTCAGAAAGAGAGATTCAATTATGAAGAAATATTTTATCTAGTAGATATGTGAAAGGGAATCCATCAAGACTATTTCATAGTATATAAAAACTACATTTTTAAATGAGTATCTTGAAGAGTATATCTACATGATACGACAAAATGATTTCATAGTAAATGGACAAGAGCACACAATATGCAAGCTTGATAGATCCAACCATGGTCTAAAGAAAGCATCTAAATCTTGAATTACTCATTTTTATCAGAATATTAAATATTATGGATTTTTTCAATGCCCAATTAAGCTTTGTGTGTGCCAAAACTATCGTGGAAATGTGATGATATTATGGTATTATATATAGATGTTATCTTACTCATTGGAAATGATATAAGAGTGTTATCTTCAGTGAAGGTTTGGTTATCCAGTCATTTTGATATGAAAGATTTGGGAGATATCAATCAAACCTAGGGCAAGAACATTGAACAACAGAAAAACACATAATCAAATAATGTTGAGCATATCTTAGACTATATCAATTAAATCTCAACCAATTATAGCATGCAAGATTCAAAGAGGAGTTCTCTCTTTTAAACATGAAATCACTCTATCAAAGAATCAATGTCCTAAAAAAACTTGTAGAAATAAAAAAAATGAATCTGGTTTCTTATGTATCTATAGTAGGAATCCTAATGTATGTATTTTTTTGTACTAGACTTGATATCAACTTTTTCATAGGCTTGGTCAAAAGATAACAATCTAACCCAGGGCAAGAATATTGAACAATAGTAAAACACATAATCAAGTACCTACAAAGAATGAGATATTATATGTTGGTATACTAAGCAGATAATCTTTTATCTATAGGGGTATACGAATCCAAATTTCCAATTAAATGGGATTTGAGAAAGTTCACATTGGTTTATGTATTTACCATTGGGAGTAGAGCCAAAAGTTGGAGTATAAAGCAATCAAGTATTATTCATTCCACCATAGAGACCAAATATATGACAACCTTGGAGGTAGTTAAGAAGGCTGTATGGCTCAGAAACTTCCTGACAAATTAAGGGGTCATTCCATAATACAATTGTCAATTATATTTTATTGTGATTATAGTGAAGTAATTGCTAATTTGAAGGAACCTAGAACCTATAAGAAGGTAAAACATAATGAGTGAAAATATTATTGATAAAGTGATATTATGAGAAGAGAAGATATAATGGTGACAAAGTAGCATCAACAAATAATTTGGCAAATTCTTTTACAAAAATCCTACAAGTTAAAACCTCTGAAAGGCATGTGAAAGGGATAAGAGTTAGTCATGTACTCATGTAGCATCTTGGCTTTAAATATAAGTAAGAGATTGTTAAATTTTAATTTATACTGAAAGTCATTATGTTGTTTGTGAATCTTTATTGGATGTGTTTTTTTTTGTTTTAAAGAAAAATAGTTGAATTTGCATTGAGTTTTATTTGGATTAAAATAGAATATGTATGTGTTATTTATTCTAATTAGTAGGTGAATTGGTGCATAAAGTTTAGTTAACACACAGATGATCAAATCATCAGTTTTTGTAGAATATAAGATTGTTAGTCACAATATAAATGGAATAAAATACATAAATGGTAAAATTGTACTATAAATATTTAGTAGGTCTGTCTTGACCACATAGAATGGTCTAATTTCAACTTTTTGTGCTAGTAAATTTGCATATATTGAACGAGACCATCATGATATGATTATTTTATACTGACACATGAAATAAAAGACACCACAAAGTTATTATAGATACTATTCCTCTTAATCTTAAAATAATTAATAAACATATATATTTGTTAATAGTTATTTTGATTTATAAAGAGTTATAAGATCTATGAATTGATTTATAAACTTTATGAGTTGAATAACATTATCAGCTATATAGTGAATTTTAATTATTGATGAAATTCATGTCATATTAGAATGATTAATAATATTCCATTAAGAAAGATTATAAGTTTTGATAATGTAAAACTATATAGATAAATTTTAATGTGGCATATCAAATAAGTTAAACGAAAAGTCTCAATGAAAATAATTAATGATTGATTAAATTAAATTATCAATAATTGAATTTATTGATGGGTATCAATAATCTTAACATAAAAAGTTTAATAAATATTAAATAATAAAAGGCTCGAATCTTTCCACTAAGTGAGAGACTATAATTATAATTTTATAGTGAAATGAATTATAATTAATATAAATAGTATAATAAAATTTATGTTGGGTGTCTGAGATCTTATTTAAGCTATGGTCTCTTCCGTAGTATTATCTACTACCATAATAAATGGTTTAAATTATAATTAAAGGTTTTACTTTTTTATTTAGAGTATATGTGCTTGTACAATCAGGGAGATAGATTTAATTAAATAAAAAATAATTGTTTTATATTAAAATCACATTAATCAATTTGAATTAAATTAATTTTGATTATGTGTGTGTGTGTGTGTAATAAATATTATCTTTAAAAGGACAATTTATAAAATAAAATAAAAGGGAATGTCACATTACCTTTTAAAAAAATGCTGTGACATGTTTTCATTTATTTTTTATTTTTAATTTTAAGATTTATGGCAATAGACACGTGGACCATTGTTGTGTTATCTTCTTCCTCATGAAGGTGTGGAACAAGATATACGAGAGATGATTCCAGCTACATGGAGAGCCTATGATGAAGGTATGGTCTTTAAATGTCACACCAATCCTAACGAAATAAATGATCATAATCTATGAATGTTATTAAAAAAGGGATTTATTTCATCATAATCTGATTAACCCAACACCAATGGCACTCCTCATAATATGATTAACTCAATATATTCATAACAATGAAATAAATCATGAAAAAAATATGTCCAGATGAAAATAACAAAGAATCAATGTTACAATATGTTGGTACATAAGCTATGTGTCATGAATAAATTCTTTTCAAAGTCAATTTATCCACGACGGATATATGCTTGCATTAAGGTACATTTTTATTCATGACCAATGGACATTACAAATTATGCAAATAAAGTATTTAATTGAAACTTATATGAGTAAATATTTTTATAATATTAAATACATTGTTCAAAGTTATTTTTCAATGAAACTAGCATTGAAAATAAATTAACTAAAATGAACATAATTTGTCAAGGATTCACTCATTGTCAAGCTATCCCTATGAATGCATATTTGTGTTGAAGATTATGTTCTTTTTTGTCAATTAACATCTTTCTTTTAGAGAAAGTTATGATAAGATAAATGAAATATATTTTAAATTGTGAGATTTGTGTTTTGTTGCATCAAGTAAAAAAAATAAAAAAATGATCCTTTTTTTTAAATTATAAAAAAGAGCATCATAACATAAAATAATTATGTCTTAGTACATTAAAAATCAGAAATCCAATTTTGCCTCAACATCATAGGTCACCAATTTTAAAAATAATAAAAAATATTAATAAATTATTAAAATCCCATGACTCGATGAATATATGACATGAAATATATGGGTTCTAAACAAAGACCTTTATGTTGAAATGCTACCTTCAACCATTGCATTGATTTTATCAAATTCCTACACAAAATTTTCATATATGTAAAACTATATATATATATATGTGTGTGTGTGCGGAATATATTTTAAATTGTGAGATTTTTATTTTGGTGCAGGAAAGTAAAAAAATATAAATATATGATCTTTTTTAAAATTAAAAAAAAAGAGCATCATACTGTAAAATAATTATATTTTGGTGCAATGGGGATCAAAAATCCAATTTTGCCTCAACGTCACACGTCAGCAATTTAAAAAATAATTAAAAATATTAATAAATTATTAAGATCCCATGGCTTGAGGGATTTATGACATACAACATATGAATTCGAACAAAGGCACTTTATGTTGAAATGCTCCCTTCAACCATCGCATTGATTTTATCAAATTCCTACCCAAAAAATTCACATATATAAAACAACACACACACACACACACACACACACACATGTAAACACACACACATATATACATATAAACATATATAAGTATATACATATATCTATATGTGTATATATATATATATGTTTATATTTTTATATATGTTTATATAATTATATGTTTATATATTTAAATACATGCACACATATATATATATATATATGTGTGTGTGTGTGTGTGTGTGTGTGTATGTGCTCGTGTGCCTGTGTGTGTGTGTGTGTGTAGCTTAAATTATAACTCTGACATTTCTTATGATACTATATTGGTTTTGGAAGGGATCTTGACACAAATAAGATTTCAGACTCATAATATAAAATATATGTACCTTAAATTCACATTAATTATAATCCACATATCTAGAAAATTATAACTATACACGCTACCGTATTCTAAATAACTCATTTCCTTTATTATTCAATACTTTATTCAACTTCTAATGTTAAGATTATAGATTCCTATTAATTGAATTAAATTATTAACAATTCTTATCATTTATTCTCTTATATATTATATAAATACCTTCCACTTAACTTACTTAATATGCTAGATCAAAATTGACCTACAAAGTTTGATAATATTGAAATTTATAAGTATCTTCAAGGGGTATCATCAATCCATTTTACAGGGCACATATTCCATTGACAATTGTTGTCTGCTTTTGTCCCATTCATAGACACAAGTGTACTAGTGTAAGAATTGTGAATTTTACCACACCCTATAGTTGAGATAGACCTATTGAAATATTGTACTACAATCTTACCAACAAAGTATCCAACTCTATCTAGATTATGAATAATAAACTTATATTCTATAAGAATTGATGAGTTGATTTTATGTACTTAAGTTGAACTCAATGCACCAAATTATCTACTTTGAAGAATAAATGATGTATTTATTTTAAATACAATCATAGTTCATTGCAATTCAAAATAAAAACAAAATGAATCCAAACAACATGAAGAAGAAATAGTAATAAAGAATAAACTTCAGTATAAAATAGTTCCAACAATCTCTCACTTAGACTCAAAGTCATGGTGCCACATGTCTTACTCTTATTTTTTCCACATGCCTCTTTAGGTTCTTGTTGGCAGGCTTTTCCTAAAATGATCTTTAGGTTGTCTATTGCTATTACTTTGGTCGCTATCATATTTTATTTTTTGCAATGTCTCTTATTAGATGATATTTGCACTTTATGTGTTTTGCATTAGTATAGGTTTTAGGTTCCTTTGAGTTAACAACTATCCTAATATTATCACAATAAAGTGTAATAGAAATTTTCACAAATGTAATGATCTCTAAATCCATCATGAAGTTTTTGAGTAATACAATCTCTTTAGCTACCTCAAATGCTGCCACATATTTGGCCTCCATAGTGGAATTGACAATATATGATTACTTGATACGCTTCAAACTTATAGTTCCACTCCCTAGAATAAACATATTTCCCAAGGTAAAATTTCTCAAAACCTCATCTAATTAGATATCTAAGTCTATATACCCAATAAAGCAAAATAAATATTTATTCTAGTACAAAGTATTACATATATCATGTTTCCTACTATAGATGTATCAGAAACAATCTTCATTTTATCTATCCCATTAGGTATTTTTAGACACTGATATTTTGATAAAGTGATTCCATGTATGAATGAAAGAAAACCTATCTTCGAATCTTGCATGCTTAAATGAGTCAATATCTAATAGATATAAACAGCATGATACAAGCCCAACATTCTTTGTTTGCCATCTCAAAAAAAACGCAATCCCAAGAATATGACCACCTTCTCTTAAGTCTGTCATATTGAATTGATTGGAAAATTAAACCTTGATCAAAGTTAACAAATCCACATTATTTTCAATGAGTAATAAATCATCAATGTACAATACCAAGAATACCACATTACTACTATTATACTTCTTATATACATAATACTCATCCTAACACTGATCAAAGCCATAATATTTAATGACTTGATCAAAGCCATAAGATTTAATGGATTGATCAAAATGAGTATTCAATAATCTAGATGCTTGTTTCAGTCCATAAATAGACTTCTTGAATTTACACAATATGTGCTCATTACCCTTTTATATGAAACTATAAGGTTGTATCATATAGATGCACTCTCCAAGATACCCATTCAAAAATGTTGTCTTTATGTTCAACTACTAAATCTAATAGTTATAATGAGTTGCAATGGATATGATAACTAATAGAATTCAGCATCGCTACTCACAAAAAGGTTTCCTCATAACTAGGTTCCTCTTTCTAAGTAAATCTTTTTACACTAAGCTATCATTAACAGTCTCAACATCACCATTTATTATCCTTTTTTCTTATAGATCCACATACACTTGATGGGTTTTATCTCTTTAGGTAGTTCCATAAGATCCCAATATGATTCAAATGCATGGACTGCATCTCTGATTTCATATTTTTTTTACCAAAATTCTATATCTTTATCTTTAACCTCTTCATCATAGTTATTGTGATCAGTATCTACATCATTAGAGATCTTGTCATAAAACTCTCCTAAGAGTGCATACCATGTAGATTGATGAATAAAACTTCCACTATAATGAGACACTCATCTCACTTATATTCTTTAAATGCCAAACTATGTAGATATTGAACCTTGATAACCATCACCCTCTAGTTGTGCAAATGGCATGCCAATGAAAGGTTCATAAGGTCGGGTATCAACATCATTATTAACAATTCTCTCATTACGATAAGGAAATGGGACATCTAGAATATTACATTGTGATGTTTCTTCTTGTACTAGTATTTAAAAAGTTTGGGTCAATTTATCTTCTCTCAATTCTTCTAGAATAAGACAACTTCTAGGCTTGTGGGTTTATTATTAAGTTTTCTTCTAGGAATCAAGCATTGGTGTTAATAATGACCTTTTAATTTTTTTGAATCATAAAACAAACAAACATTGGTTTTTTAGGATATTCCAAGAAAAAATAAACTTTTATTCCTAATTCCAATATATCTATTTTTCTTTTTAGCACATGTGCTAGGTAACTCCATAATTGAATGTTTTTTATATTAGGCTTACATCAAGTTTATAATTCATTTGTAGTAGCAGGTAGTAACTTAGTTGGGACTAAAATTAGAATATTAGATGTTGTTTCATATACATATCTACAGAAGGAATTGACATATTCAAATAACCTAGCATTCCACATCATTCTATTGTGGAATGCCAGGTGTAGACAACTAGGATGTATTCCCATGATCTAGCAAATAGTCTCTAAACACTCCCAATAGGTACTTACCACCATGATCAAATCATATTATCTTGGGATATTTATTAAGATATTTCTCCATTTTTACCCTTTGCTCTTTGAATTTCTCAAAGGATTCAAACTTATGGCTTATTAAATAAATATATCTATACCTTGAGTAATCATTAATAAATATGATAAAATACTAAAAGTCACCTTCTGCTTGGATAGTTATGGGTCCATATAGATCAAATTGAACTAGTTTCAATTATTCTTTGGCTCTATAGCTCTTAGCCAAAAAATGACATTTGGTCATTTTTCTTTCCAAACAAGATTCATAGGCTAGAAGTGTTGCTTGTTGAAAAAGGGCATTTGGTACTCATGTGCAACTATACACACCCCTACCCTTACTAGCTAGCGATGTGTCGGTGATCCCATAAAAACTTTCAAATGATACTTTAAACAACTAGAAAATCATGTGAAGCTAAGGCACATTGCTTGCTATAAGCCTGTATAAATTTGAAAATGGAAAAATAATGAGCTAAAAGTGCTTAGTGAGTCTATGCTTTATAAAATACCCGTTTTTTTTGAAAATATCTCCAAATTTATAAAACTATCTCCTATAAAATGTTTTTAAAAAACCTTGCGTGTTTTGCTATAATTTCTACCACTTTTTATAAAAATACTTGCTTGCTTATCAATGATCAATTATTGTTGGACTTTCTTGCTTGTTGTAACCTAGTAAACATGATAAACCTATGTCTCTGCCATGCCAGTGGAAGGATCTCATATCCACATCACCTATTCCGGTAAATATGGTGGAATGCTCCATCACCACATAATAAGCTAGTTTGCTAATCCTCTATATTTTAGTATGTTCCATGGTCCTCCTCTAATAAGCTCTAATGCATGATCTAAGTTTGTTGATCAAACAAATCTAAAATATAATGGAATCATGTCTTAACCTCTTTGTGCAAGTACATAATATCTCCGACCTCTAATGCTTGCTTAAAATTAGGGATTTTTAAAGCCTAACTTATAAATTATAATTTTGCTTGCTTAATAAAACATTTTGCTTACTTTCTTTTTTTATATAATTTGATTTAACAAATCAAAACTATAAACTTTAAAATATGGTTTAACAATTAATACTATAACATACAAATCATAAAATGATTTATAAACATTATACTAGGATTGAAAAAATAAAGTTTAAAACACTCACATTTATGTGTATAATAGTTGAGCACGACTTCACAATTCACCACCTCTACTTTTATCCTACACACTCAAAGATATTAAACTCCTGCATAATCACATAAAACTTCATATAGATTATAGTCTCACAAAGTGATTATTTTGAAATGAATTTGGATTTTAACAAAACTTCACATTCAAGCAATAATAGGGTCACACAATATTTATATAAAGCTAAATTACCAAATTATACTTGAGCAAAACACTATTTTGAGGTCATACACCGAGACTTCTAAAAAGATTTAGAAATGAAACGACCATTTTATCCTTATGAACTAAAATATGATTACTAGAAAATTTGGAATGAAAATATGATACCTCTTTGTTAATTATTTCAATTCTTATTGACTCTGAATCAAACCTAAGCATCTAGGATCTTAAATCCATGCCTAATTGGCACTATACAGAAAAATCCCAAAATGTCATTCAACATAACAAAGTTGAGAATTCCAAATCAATCATATTAAAAATTATAATTAACGACCTTAACAACATTTCAAGCCAATCACTTTGACTTTTTAAGCTAAGATTTCAATTAGGCCATAAATCAAATAAATGGTGGGCTTTATGTTTCTTAAACTCTAACTTAGAAATTCACTTACACATTATCCCCAAACCATGAAATCAACGATGAAATCAAATACATAAATCAAAGTTAAAGAGTTTAAATTTTAAGTTAAACTCAACATAGAAATTCACTCTAACTTAGGCCACTTTGACTTTTTAAGCTAAGATAACATATAAATAGTAAAACTTATGCATTGACTTTGAAAAATAATCAAGTTATCATGATAGAAAATTACCAACCTTAGTTTTTTCACTTATTTAATACTTGCCAAAATTAAATAACTATTAATTAATGCACCAACCTTACTCAACAACTTCTGAGGACCAAAACCCTTGCAAAAATTCAAGAAAAAGTCAAAGAAATCATCATCTTCTTTTTGAGTGAAACACATGATGTTTTCTTCGCCAATTGCATTGATTTTGCATTTAATTTCAAGTCTCAAAAAATTATAAGTCTCGAGAAAATTGTAAGTCTCAAGAAAAGTACAAGTATTAAGAAAATGAGAAGCTTTATCTAGTCAAAGCTTCCATAATTTCCACTTTCCTTAATTGCAAAAATGCCACAAATTTTTTTTTTTTGAAAACTTTGCAATTTCATCCTTAAAGATAACACTCAAAATTACTACTATGACACACAAAAAATTAAGGAAACCCTTGGTGCACAAATGTGACCATTTAGTTACTCGTACCATATACCCTTTTCGGGATGAGGTGTTACAAATCATTCCTCCTTTAGAATATTTCATCCTCGAAATGAACAAACTAAACTTAAGGGAAAGAAAAATACCTCAATCAAAAAATAATTGAGGATACAATGCTTTTGAGCATCTGTCTCCCAAGTAACTGCCTCCCTCGCATGATTACTTCATATAATTTTGAATAATGGAATTGTCTTACTTTTCAACCCTTATTCCTTTCAATTTAAAACCTACACAATTATTTCCTCATAATTCATGTTCTCTTTTAGTTGTAATGGCTACTCTCTCAGTACATGTAAAGGATCTAAGATGTACTTTGTTAACATCGAGATGGAATGTGTCATAAATCTTGGATAACTCTAGGGGTAACTTTAACCTATAAGCTATTGGTCCCACCTTGTTCACAATCCCATAAGGCCCCATAAATCTTTGACTGAGCTTGCCTCAATCCCCAAATCTCAAAATTCCATTCCAAGGGGAAATCTTCAAGAAGATCTAATCACCTATCTCAAACTACAAGTCTCCACGATAGTTGCCCAAATACCTTTTCTATCTATCTCTTGTTGTCTTTATGTTATCATAGAGAACTTTCAATTTCTATGAAGTGACCTACATAACTCATGGCCTAACTATCTTCTCTCACCAAACTCATCCAGTATGTTGGAGTATTACACTTCCTACCAAACAACACCTCAAATGGAGCCATTTTTATATTGGCTTGATAGTTGTTGTGCTCCATCAGTGCCAAATTAGTATCCCAACTCAACTAACATATGAATGGACCTCTCTACCTGACCATCTATTTGAGGATGGAATGCTATGCTAAAATGAAGGTGAGTACTAAAAGTTTCCAATAAATTAGGCCAAAACCTAGATGTGAACCTAGTATCTCAATCTGAAACTATCAAAACTTGAACCAATGATTGTGAACAATACACAGGGGTGTAATAGCATATGAAGTTATAATTGTACCATTCCCAATAGATAAGATAGACATACTAAAATTTTATGCTACAATCTTTTCAATAGAGTGTCAAACTTCATCAAAATTATGAACAATAAACATATATATTCTAAAAGAACCAATAAATTAACCTTTTGTACATAAATCAAACTCTATGAACCAAATCATCTACTATGTAGAATAGAAAATATATGTATTTTTTAATTTAAACATAATTTCAGCTTAGTGTAATTCAAAATAAACTTAAATGAATTGAAACAATAACAAGAGGAAAATACAATAAAGAATGACTTTCAATATATAATTATTCCAACATATATATCACTAAAAATCGGTGCCAATTCTTTATTTATAATTAAATTTAGAATACTTTGTTAAAGTTTTTGCAATATTTTATTTGTAAGATGAAGCTAGTTGCTTGAATTCTTTATCTCAAGGAATGTAGCATTCAAGTCGACCTTTAGTAATAGCAATTGTTGCTTTCGCCTATTACTCATCATTAAGAATGTTAATGTGAATCTATTAATTAATGAAGTTGTCTAAAAATCAAAGAAAATCTTAATGGTAATCATTAATATTTGGTTATAATTTTAAAAATTAATAGTAATTGCATAATGAGCATGCAATTTTGTAAAACTTTAATTTGATTTTGATAATTTTGATCATCATGATTTATACATGGTAGTTTTGCTTAAGTTATGGTCGAATATGATAAACTTTATGTTTTGATTGTCATTAATTATTATTTTGTAGATTTTAAATATGATATATATATATATATAATCATATAGAAAAATATTTTCATGAGCGTGCTTAGTTTGGTTGATTATGTTGATTTTTTTTTCTTTTGATATGTATTAACAAGAATAATAAATATTTGGTGTAGTAATGAGCATGAAAGAAAATATAGTAGCATTAAATAATTTGAATTATCATGTAAATTTTATCATATGTTATATAACATTAAGCACTAACAAATTGTGGATTAAAAAGAGGATTTTTTTTGTCAGATTTATTTGTGTGTACATGGTATGGTCCATACATGCATGCGTCATTGCGTGTATATGTGTTTTTATAGGAACAATTTGACTGATGTATGAAATATTGTTCGCCACATTAATAAAAAAAAAAATACTGCACAATAAGTATTTAAATAGTTATTCTTATATTTATTGAAGCATGTGAGAGTGAATACATAGAAAAATTGTCCATCAATGAACACAAAAAGAGACTGCAAAACTTTTAGTGTTGTGATTGAGAGAATTCATTCTTACTATGATAGTTGAGAAACAATCCCAAAAAAAAATCAGAAATTTGATTTTTCATAAGAAATTAATAAATTTATTTGTTTACTTAAGTTAAAAAAAATGAATTATTATGTATGAACATTGTCAATGTTAGTAAAATTTAGAATATGTTCAAGTTTGTTGTTCATGAATGATCAACAATATCATATGGTTGGTTGGTACTAAGAATGAAAGTATGACATTCCCTAGAATTTTTAGAAACATGTACACTCGAGCAATGTGACATAAAATTAAGATATTCAATTAATGTTTGGTAAAAAATTAAGATATATGTTGTGTACCTTTTTATAGTGACAAATTTATGTTATACAAATATAAATTTTGTTCATTCATTTATTAATATTAAATACCACTTAGTAGTCTCACCAACTAAACCTTTTTCAATATCATAGAAACTATTTGGAAGTAAAAAAAAAACTTGTTAATTTAAAGTAACTATGAACATGCAAAGGACTATCTAATGTCAATATGATATAAAGCATGTAATATATAACTTGCTTCAAAATAGTTAATTCCTTACTATGTTAAAAACTATATATTAATTTTATCACTATTTTAAAAACTTTCTAGAATTATCAAATCCTATATACAATTGAAAACTAGTAGCAATGTTATCAACAATGAGGGTAGTTAACTAATGGACACACTTCACTTATATTTTTTATTAGAAGAATGTGAAATAAGATATATATATATATATATATATATATGGATTGTCTAGTAATATGTTCGTGATAAATAAATTATTTTCAATAAAAAAGATATGTTTATAAAGCTAATCTCCTAAGGCACCCATCATAAAAGTAGAGATGTCAAGTGGGCCGGGTAGTATGGGCAAGACACAAGGCATGTCTCGATTGAGTTGTGCCTGACCCAACATGGCATGGTCCCAAATCATGCCTGATCCTAGGTCATACCAGCCCGAGGCATGGCTCATCCCATGCTAGGCCAAAGGTAGTCAGGCCTTGTGTTGGGCAAGGAATGAACCACGTGTCTGACCCATTGGCAAGGTCCACCAGCATGGTGACCATGACCCAAAATCACATACAAGGAATGGTTAATGAGTCATAGGTCACCATGACCCAGGACCACACTCGGATAAACCTAGTATTTTTTTAACAAGTAATGTACCCACCACACACATGTGGTGGGTAATATTAAATAAACCCAATATGCCACATTGACATGCTGGATTGCCTTGTTTGGACAAAAGTCCCAATGGCTAAAAAGCCACAAGACATCAGACAAATGTTCACATATGTCTGATAGCAATAGTAGTCATTATTGTCATCGAGTGTGTTCATCAACATTGCCATTTAATACACACACACACACACACACACACACACACACACACACACATATATATAATAATCTGAACATCCTAACCATTGCAATTAATTCCAATAACTAGGGGTAGAAATGTAATGGCTATCGATTTTTTTGCCCATTTATATTTAAAAACAATCAAAAAATATATAAATAAAGTATAATATTTTAATAAAATAATCTATAAATATAAATTAAGTATATAGAATTTTTTATTTTTAGTTCTATATCTCTCTCATTTCCTCTGCTCAATGCTCTCCTATGTTGTTCCTCTCTTTCATTCTCAAATCACAATTTTAATTTTTTTTATTCTTTAATTCTCTCTCTCTCTCTCAAGGTCTCTCTCTCTCTCTCTCTGTCTCTCTCTCTCTCTCTCTCTCTCTCTCTCTTTGTGGGACTATGGCTCCGCTATTTCTTTGGATATTGAAGTTGGAAACAAGAATTGAATGACACATCTAGTTCTGGTTATGCTAATGCCTAATTGTACTAGAATCCAAGTATTTTTTTAGTTGTTTATAAATATTAGTAAATTATTTTTAAACATACACTACAATTAACTAATGAATAACTGCGAATATAATAATAATAATGTAATTAATATTTATTTTGATATAAATAATAATGACAACCTTATGGAAAGGTTCTAGGCTGAAACTATGGTTTCTCTTATGTCATCGAGATAAACTCAAATGCCTAAAAATTAAAAAATAAGAAAAACTTTAGTTGTTCAGACTCACTTTAAAATAATAAAAAATAAAAATTCTAGGGGTATAGGTGAAGAATTAACATAATGTATATAATGTCATAAAATATATACATGTATGAGTACAAGTGACATGGGCCACCTAAAAAGGTGTACTGATCAATGTATTATTAAACCTAGTGCATTAGATCCCAGGAAAACCCAACCGAGCTTAAGTAGTGGGGTCTTTAAAGATAGATCTAGTTTATTAGCTTCTTTGAACTTGTTCATATACCGTAATGATTTATGGAGAGAAACAATGACCAAACTGATTATGATCACGAGTCTTCCGATTAAATATTTGGAGGATCATAAGGTAGTCCGTATCATGTAGAGACCTACTAGCTTACTTATGATAAGATTATTAGGTCCATATCTAGGAATAATATAATTAAATATTATAAGTAATAAAAAAATTAATAATTAATACATTTGGGAAATATAGTGGAGTGGTGTCCATTATATTTGATATATGGACTAGTCATGATGATGAATCATTTGCATACCTCACGCTCACTATGTACATTCTATATGGAAACTTAATTAAAAAATTTTAAGATTTCTCGAGATTCTCTATCCTCATGATGATCCTGCCATATATAAGTACATAATGAGGATCTTGAGAGATTATAACATTCATATTAAAATATTTAGTGTCATAATTAATAATATATCTAATAATGGTGTCAATATTAGTATGTTTATTAGGCCCATTAGAGATGATTCATTAGGTGAGATTTTTCATGCTAGTTGCATGTATCACATAGTTAACCTATTAGTATAGGTGGAAATAAAGATTGTTTCTATATATTAGAAAAAATAAGAAACCTACTAAAATATCTTAGGATGCCTAATAGATAATAGGAGTTTGGTAGTTTTTATTTATCTATAGAACAAAAGAAGAAGAAATTTTTAATGGATGTGAGACATCATTAATTTTATACTTACCTAATGTTGAAGTCATGTTAGATACAAAGACGTGATATTTGACTATACTAATAGTAAGAGTGACGAACTTATTATTGATGACTTTAATTTGGGTATAAAATTTTTGTTTATGAAATTCCTAAAAATTTTTTATGACAAGGCGAACATATGTTTGTCCATGTAACCTCCCACCATTTGCATTACACTCACATGCATATGTAATATTAGTAGCATCTTTAGTAAGTTTAGATGTCACTCTAAATTTAGTATCATGGTCATTAAGATGAAAACTAAGTATTTAAAGTATTATTCTAACATTCTATCTCTTTATTTCCTAGCTGCTTACATGACTCCTAGGGTTACGATGGATGAGATAGAAAACATTTTAATATATATATTTACGTGCATGAACCAAGGCCACCAACATGAAAGGTTCATTCACAAAATATTGTCCAACTTATTTTACATACTATGACACTAGGTATGGTAGTTGTTGTAGGTAAGCTCCGAAATATGGACACGAACATCATGTTCGAAGATGATGACTTCTCCATTCAATTAACAAGAAAAAAATGAGAGAATGGACTTTCAAATAGGAGTGAGCTGCCTAGATATTTAAATACTAGTTACTTATTAATCCTATCACATAATAAAAATATGAACCATGATATTTTATTATGGTGGAAATACAAGGAATCCACCTATCCCATGTAGAGGAATTAAGTGGGTCGGGTAGCCCGGGCCCAACATGAGGCACGGCCCGATTGAGTCATGCCTAGCATAGCATGAAACATTCTAGAACAGTGCCTAGGCCCGTGCTGAGCTAGCTGGAGACACGGTTCATCTGGTATGACCCAAACCATGCACTAGATCTCAGGTAAGGTTCCGGTATGGTCCGAACTTGACTGTTTGAACATCTACTTGAGGTCGTGTCCCGTCATTCTCGTGAGCTATTGGGCTTAGTTCGAGCCCGAGCGAAGAAGCCGAAGATTCTGGAACTATCATGTCGGACTGATCCAATGGTAAAAAAAATTAAAAAACTACACATTTTCAACCATTCGATTCAGGCCCAATTAATGGTTGGGGCAGAAATCTAACGACTGACACAATTTTACCAAAAATAAAAAATAAAAAAATCCAAAAAAACAAAAAAAGATTTTTTTTTAAATTACTTTTTTCAAATCTATAAATAAATTCATCTCATTCTCTAATCTATTTTCTATTTTTACTGATACTTTCATTCTCTCTCTCTCTCTCTCTCTTGTATCATTTCTCTCTCTCTCCTTTCAGGACATGGGGGTGGACTTTGGTGTTGACATCGAATATTAGACATCGAACATTGTTACGCAAAAATGGATTTTATGCTTTATTGATATTATTTTTAATTTTTTTTAATTTTTTAATATTTATTTTTATTAATAGTTTAATATTATATAATATTTAATTTTAAAAACATAATTTAGAATATAATGAAAAAACTAATAAATTAAAAATGACAAATAGTAATTTTAATGATGATAACGAAATTAATATTAACATAAACATAGAAAATTTTAATATGAATAACAATAACTTTACGGAAAAGTCCGAGAATACCGAAACATTATTTTCTCTCGTGGTATTGTCCTAATAATCTAAGAAACAAAAAACTAGAAGAAAATCAATAGTTTGAACTAGAATTATTAAATGTGTTTGCCTAGCATTAGTAAAGCATGCCCGACATAGCCCGCCAGCCCAACTTTTATGATTTTTGGGTCGGGTCATGCTTGGATGAATATTTAGATAGAGATGATTTATTTGAACTTTTCAATGATGAGTAGACATTTTTTGACTTGATGTTAAGTTGTATTACTTATTTTGTAATTGTTATAATTCAAGATGTGAGTATGTTTCTCATTATGTTTTGTTAGTATGACATATGCATTACATTTTTTATTGTCTTTTCATTTTTCGATGTTTATGAAACTTTAATTAGGTATGAGAGGTGATAATTCACGTTGTTGTTGAGGATCTCAATTTATCAAGAGGGGGGTAGAGGAAGTCAATAAATAATTCATGGAGGAGAAATTCAATATTTAATAAATGATAACAACTCTACAAATGTTTCTCTGTATTCCACTATATATACAGAGGATACATTGGCATCATCTCGTCATGAGATACATGTATTGTCTACCACTAACATTCCATCTTCATCTCATTCTACACCAACTAGTATTGCCAACTTCATCTCATATATCCTTGGAAGTACATGCATTGCTACTACAGCATCAATAATTTAAATACACATTGCTATTTCATCTCATATATCTTCTTTCGTCTCATTATTGATAATAAATAGTACATGCCTTACATAAATTTACTACTGCATGCATTATTATATTTTATTATGTTTGTTTGTAATTAATTTAAATTAGAACTATGCATGAAAATATAAATAAATGTTTTTGTTAAAAAGCTGGAAATTTTTATTAAAACAAATCATGATTTTGTTATTAATCTAACATTATCATTCAGAATTAAAATTATGTTTGCATTATGTAGTTTTGGATAAATAATATAAATGAAAAAATATTAACTTAATAACAAAAATATGAGTATTTTTAGTTTTTATGTATATGTATGTACTAATGTTAAATTACTAATAGGTTTATCCATTCTACTTCTCATACAATCGAAAAAATTTTTAAGAAAAAACTAGGTGTGGGAAGTATAAAGTTGGAGCAAAGTATCATCAAATATGAAAGAATATTATTAGGAAGAATTTTATGTATAATTTTTTTGCTTTTACGAAAATATCAAATTGTTTTATTATTAAAAATAATAAAAAATGCATTAAATGCAATGTTTTTTTTAGAAAAAATATAAATGGAATAATTCTTTGTTCATCTCTATGAAGGATACATGGAAACATGTGGCAAGTGTCACATATAATGACAAGCTTGGAAAATAAAAAAAAAATATGGTAAAGATACAAAGCTAAATAGTATTTTCCTAGATGTTTAGATAAAATGGTGGGAATACTGGAATAGTAAATAGTTTAAGGCCTTATCCTAGATGGAATCACAAAATCATCTATTAGAGCAGATGAAGAATCATGACCATTCAAATATATTGGAAATTCCAAGATGACTTACCAATATTTAGTAGATTTGGTAGAAGTATTTTTCCTAATTTATTTTTTTTTTAAACTTTGTGAATGCAAATGATACTAAATTAATGATAATGTTTCATGTACATCATTAGTTAATATTATTTTTTTTCATGAGGCTGAGTTGGGACATCCACCAAAACTATTTAAGATGTTCAAGAAAATGCACACGAAGATGAATGAATCATTTGTAGACAAGAGGTCATATAATATTAATGTATGTTTGTAATTTTTTACTTCTAGTGTGTTAAGTTAATATCACTATATGAAAGAATAAAATGTAAAAAAATTTAATTTTTGGCAATCACTATAATTAATTTTCCAAGTGAAGTATCTTTTTTTTATTAACAATAGTGATGAATTATTATATATGGTTTCCTTAACTATAATGACTCAATTCTTTTTTATATTAATATTTAGTATGGTATTGATGGTTTAATGTGCTAGTTTTTATCTTATCTGAATATAGTACTGATGAGTTGTATTGTATTATAATAATTATAGGAAGCTACAGAGAATATGATTGTCATTATTCTCAATTGATAGATCATTTTACAAAGGCTCCAGAGATTGATGTTGTGCATATTTACCTTTAGGCCATTGGAGTGGACCTATAAAAATGGAGAGTGTATGATCTTGGTATCCCGCATCTATAATTTATCTAGGTTCTATTTGAAGTTCTTCATCTTCTTCTTTCAATTACAATAATTTCTTTGATGAGTAGTTACTAGAGGAGATGCAAAAAAATTAATATAATTTACAAAGAAAAAAAATGAGAAGATATAACACAAGAATTAAAAGATGCAAAAATAAATTGAAGAGATGAAAAAAAAGAAGAAGAAATGGCTAAAAAGAAGAAGAAAAGGCCAAAAAGAGAATATGAAATACAATAGAAAATTTTAAAGATGGAGAAAATTATCTGTAAGTTGGCAAGGGCTTCATCACTTTTCATCATTCTGAAGATGATCTATTAAGATCTCTAAAAGAGAATATTCATCTCAACAATGAGTCATAGCTATTTGTTAAGTTGTTTATTGCATTTTGGTAAGGAAATCTGATGTGTTGAACTTTTTTTTGTGTTCCTATTTTTGAATGTAATATATGTGCAATGAGGATGGATGAACTTGATGTTTTTTATTTGATGGTATATTTTTTAATAAAGATTATGTGAATGTTATTGGATGAAAAATGTGCAAAAAAAAAAAACTTAATTGTAGGCTATATAGTTTTTGTATGCATTTCTATTCCATCACTTTATTAGTATCAGATTAAAAATGGAAACTAAGATTATGATTCCATCACTATAGTTAGAAATGAAATTTTTTTATCGCACATAATATAAATGCCCATGCAATTCCCATTTCTAAAATTTTAAAAATAGCCTTTTAGAAATGAATTATTTCCATTTCTATTTAGGCCACTAATTGAATATTGCAACAGAATTAGAAATTGATTCAGCCATTTTCAATTTGTTATTTCTCTTATTAAACAAGATAAACATATGTGTGAAAAACTAAGATGGAAATAAGTTTAAGAATTATGAGTATAGTACATAGGAAGCCAAGAATATAAATATACTTATGACTAATCAATTATGCATATTCTAGAAGAAATGATCCTAAGCGATATTAGGGTTATATAGAATATCTAACCTATGAGTTTCAACATTGTGTAGGCATCATGTATCATTTTATGGTAGATGATAATAAATAAATCACAAAGCACACACAAAGGAGGTATTTCTTATGATAGTAAGATCTTTATGAGTTAATTCATCTTGTATGATCTTCATAGGTGTGATTCATTAGAAGATGTATATTAATCATCATAAGTATGGCACTTACTAAGCTAAAAACACAAATATTTATTACCATATAATCTCTCATCTTTAAGACATTAATGATCGTTCAATATAAATAAAAATTCAAAGCTAAAAGAAATTTGATCATTTTATACTAATTTATCTTAATTCTACAATCAAACATAACATTAAGTAAATGCTAAAGATATATCCTCACGCATAATGAAGTGATTCAACCCTAAAGTATAAGTTTCTTTCTGATACCTCAAGTTTAATAGCTCAACTTGAATAGTAGTTGATTCACTATTGATTGGCTGAAACTACTAACTCAATCCCTATAAGATTAATATCTAGACTTATGATCTATTTTTTAGTTATATGACCCATATACTTTCGAGGTCACAATAAGTTATAGGCACCATTATTAGGAATTGATAGTTTGATTTTAGTTTGATTATTCAACTTAAGTTGACATAACTATCCTTGTAAAAATATAGTTCTATTTCTAGTTGATTGGATATGATTATTGCTTAATGTTTGTTTTGTGTTTGTTTATTTTTTTTTTGGGCACTATACTTATTGAGTAGAAAATTATGGGACCGAGTTATCATATCTTGACTTAGAAATGGAGAGAGGGTTGCATAAGTATGACCAAGGCAAAGAGTTTAGAAAGGCTAGGAAGATGACCTACTTCAACCAAATGGAAGAAATAAACTCACTCCAAAACAATAAGTGTTATTTCAAACATAGTGGAAACTTCTATCCATATATTCATCCTTATGTTACAAATTTTGAAAGTTTATTATATGGAATTCTAGAGCAACCACCACACCACTATGATCCATATTCGGCAACTAAACTATTTTTTTAATAAAGAAGAAGTAGAATAAGCTTGGATGAGACTATGATAATTGAGATTTGAAATCCTTAAAAGTCACAAGAAAAGAAGAAGAAAATATAATAAGTTTTAAGGTTGTGATCCCATCGAAAGATACACAATAAAATAATGTCTCAGCATTGAATAAAGTTTTGATATTAGAAGTCATTCATCTAAGAGGAAAGAAGGCAATAATTGCCAAATTTTGAAAAAGACAATTTGCAAGGATTTTGGCCTAGGAAAAAAAGAAAATGTGTCTATATTCTATTAAACATCATTGAGAGACAATAAAGAATACAAGAAAAAAAATCAAGGATTAAGTTAAATAGCTTACTTGGACCACTATGATCACATACAAAATTGGAGATCCAATAAATATCAAGCTATGAAAATTAAACATAATACTACTTAGGAGGCAACCCAAGAATTTTTATTATATTATATGATGTAATATCTAGATAATTGTATGACTCATATACTTATAGGGATCGACACATATGGTGGCAAGTATTCCTTTGGATATACTTATGTGATATGGTAAGAATGATATGAAAACCATTTTAATCTTAATGCATGAGATACATCTATGTGTGAAAACCCTAGATTTTGGTAAATTGAATAGATGAAAGTATGACACATATGAAGCCAAAAATATAAGTATATTTTGACCAATCTATTATGCATATTTTAGAATAATCAATCTAAAGTAATATGTGAATTAAATAGAATATCTAAACTAAGAGTTTCACCATATGGTGAGACTTATGTATTAGGTGTGTTGGATGATAATAGTAAATCATGAAGTACACATAAGATAAAGTGACTCATATGGTGGTAACAACCTTGTGAGTCAAATTTTTTTATATGATTTACATAGGTGAGACTCATAGAAAGATATATGTTAATTGTCATAAATATGATACTTATGAAAATGAAAGAGCAAATATATATATTACCATATTATCTAATACCTTCTTCTTTTCCTTATTTTTTTGTTCTTCTTTTTTTTATTCTTATTTTGCTTCTTCTTCTTTTTTGTCTTCTTATTTTGCTTCTTCTTCTTCTTATTCTTGTTCTTAATATATTATTATTATTATTATTCTTATATTTTTCTATTACTTCTTCTTATTCTTTTCTTTCTTCTTCTCCCCCCTTCTCTTCTCCTACTTCTTCTTCTATTTTTTATTTTTCTTTTCCTTCTCATATATTTTCATCTTCTCATTCTCTTTCTTATTCTTCTTTTTCTTCTCCTCCTACTTCTTATTCTTCTTATTCTTCTTCTTATTTATCTTCTTTGTAGTATATAATTTGTTTTATTATATGTTTTCTTAACTCTCTGTTTAGTTTCACTATTTTATTTATAAGTGTAGGTACTAATATGTTATGTTTGAAAGATTAGATATGTGACATTGAAATATAAAATGGAGGCCATGCCACCTAATCAGTGGGCCAAAAATATTTTTGGAGCATGACCCAATCCACTATGAAAATCAGGAACCATTTTATTTTATGTAGAACCCTAATTATTATATATTTATATGTTGTATATGTAATCGCAAGCATACACTATGTTCTTGTTTCTCTTGATTCTGTACTAAAATATTCCATGTTAATAAATTTGTAAGTGTTATGCACTTTTTTTGGTTGCCATAGCTAATCGTATTGAATGACTAGTGAACCACGTTAAAACTGATATCAATTGTAGTTATATATTATACACAATCCATTGACATTATATTTCAACATAATCACTAATATACCTAAAAAAAATTCTAACATATTTCTTCTTCATTTTAATCATTATCATTATTATCACATTTTCTTCTTCTTCTTCTTCTTCTTCTTCTTCTGTTTCATCATCTTATTATTATTCTTCTTCTACTTCTTCTTTTTCATCTTATTCTTATTCTTTATTTTGTTTTTTCTCTTTTTTATTATCTTCTTTTTCTTTTTCTTCAACATCATTATCAGTTTCTTCTTCTTTTTTTTCTTCATCACCATCATCATCAGCTTCGACTTCTTCTTCTTTTTTCTTCCTCATCTTATTCTACTCATTCTTTTTTTTTTCTTCTTCAGATTCATCATCTTCTTATTATTCATCATCATCATCTTCTTCTTCTTCATTATCATTTCTGATTATTTTTATTATTATTCTTCTTGTTCTTCTTCATCATGAAGTTCTTATTCTTATTCATATTCATTATTCTCTTATTCTTTTTTTCATCATCATCATCTTCTTCTTATTTTTGTAGTTCTTCTTCTTGTTC
The DNA here is from genome assembly GCA_029783825.1 of Sapria himalayana. Taxonomy (NCBI): domain Eukaryota; kingdom Viridiplantae; phylum Streptophyta; class Magnoliopsida; order Malpighiales; family Rafflesiaceae; genus Sapria; species Sapria himalayana. The sequence goes on along the minus strand of JAREIK010003076.1, from coordinate 735,528 downwards.
CTTTCCTCCTCCTCCTCCTCCATCCTATTCTTCATTTCCTTCATCTTTTTCTTTTTCTCATTCTTTTTCTTCTTCATCATCGTCGTCTTCTTCTTCTTCTTTTTTTTTTCTTCTTTTTTTCTTCTTCTTTTCCTTATTTTTCTTTTATTATTATTATTATTATTATTATTATTATTCTACTACTACTATTACTTCTTCTTCTTCTTCTTATTCTTCTTCTCCTTCTTCTCCTTCTTCTTCCTCTACTTCTTCTTCCACTTCTTCTTCTACTTCTTTTTTTCTACTACTACTACTTCTTCTTCTTCTTCTTTTACTTCTTTTTCTTCTACTTCTTTTTCTTCTACTTCTTTTTCTTCTACTTCTCTTTCTTTTTCTTTTTCTTCTCATTCTCCTTTTCATTCTCCTTCTTCTACTACTTCTTCTATTTCTTCTTAATATACTACTTCTTTTATTTCTTAATATTCTTCTTCTCCTTCTCTCCTCCCACATTCATCATTATCATCATCTTCTGCTCTTCTTTTTATTTCTTCTTCTTCTACTTCTTCTCCTTCTCCTTCTCCTTCTCCTTCTTCTTCTCCATCTCTTCCTCCTCCTCCTCCTCCACCTTCTCCTTCTTATTCTTCATATTATTATTATTATTCTTCTTCTTCTTTTCCTCCTCCTCCTCCATCATATTTTTCATCTTCTTCTGCTTCTCATCCTTCATAGTATTATTCTTCTTCTACTCTTTATCCTCATTCTTCTTCTTCTTCCTATGCTCATTTTCCTTTTTATTTTTTTTATCCATCTCCTTCTCCTCCTTCTACATCTTCTACTACTACTACTACTACTACTACTACTTCTTATTCTTATTCTCATTCTCCTTCATCATCATTATTATCTTCTTCTTCTTCTCATCCTTCTCCTCCTTCTCCTTTTTCTTCTTCTCCTCCTTCTCCTTCTTCTTTTTATTCTTATTTTTCTTATAATTCTTCTTCTTATTCTTGTCATTCCCTTTCTCCTCCTCCTCCTCCTCCTCCTTCTTCTCCTTCTCTATCTTCTTCTTTTCCTTCTCTTTTTTCTCATTCTTCATCTTTTTCTGCTCCTGCTTCTTATTTTTCTATTTCTCCACCTCCTCCATCTCATTCTTCATCTCCTTCTCCAACTTCTTGTTCTTTTTCTTTTTGTTCTCCTCATTATTATTATTATTATTCTTTTTATCCTTCTTCTTCTCATACTTCATCTTCTTCATGTTATTCTTCTTCTTATCATCCTTTTCTTTCATCCTCATCATTCTTCTCTTTAGTGCTTTTTTTCTTTTTCTTCTTATTATTATTCTTCTTTTCATGCTTCATCTTCTTCTAATTCATTATTTTCATTATCATCATCATCATCTTCTTCTTCTTCTTCTTTATCATAATCTTTATCTTCTTCTTCTTTTTTCTTCTATTGATCATCATCACCATCATCATCATCATCTTCTTCTAATGTTTTTTATTCTTCATCTTTATTTTCTTTTTTTTCATCTTCTTCATCATCAACATCATTTTCTTCATTTTCTTCTACTATTTCTTCTTAAGTTTCATCATCAACATCTTCTTCTTTTCATTATCATAATTTTCTTTTTCTTTTTCTTCTACTTCCTTTTCTTTTTTATCATCATCATCTTCTTCTTCTTCTTTATTATCTTCATTATCATCATAATATTTATCATATTTATCATCATCTTCTTCTTGTTCTTCTTCTAGTTCTTATTATTCTTCTTTTTCTTCATCATCTTCTTCTCCTTCTCTTCTTCTCATTTTTCTTCATCATCATCATAATCTTTTTCATATATTTCTCCTTTTTGTTATTTGTTTCTTTTTCTCCATCTCCTTCTCATCAACCTCCTTATTCTTATTCTCCTCATTCTCTTCCTTATTCTCATTCATCATCTTCTCATTCTTCTTCTTCTCCTTCTTCTCTTCGTCCTCTTCCTCCACCACCACCACCACTTCCTCATTCTCATTCTTCATCTTCTTCTCCACCACCTCCTTCTTCTACTTCTTTTTTCTTCTCTTTATATTTTTTCTTTTTCTCATTATTCATCTCCTTTTTATTATTCTTTTTTTTCTTTTGTTTCTCTAACTTTTTCTTTTTCTTCTCTTTCCCTTTCTTCTCATCCTTCTTATTCTTCTTTTCCTCCTTCTACTAATTCACTTTCTATTTCTTCTTCTTATTCTACTATTTATTGTTCTTCAATGTCTTATTATCTTTCTCCTCCTCATCTTTCATCATAATCATCATCATCTTCTTCTTCTCCTTATTCATCTTCATTTTTTGTCCTTCTTTTTCCTTCTCTATCTTCTTCTTTTTCTCATTCTCTTTCTTCTTTTTCTTATTCATCTACTTTTTTTCACCTTTCTTTTTATCCTTCTTCTTATTCTATTTCTTATTCGTTTTCTTCTTTTGTTTCTCCCCCCTACTCTTCGTTCTTCTTCTTTTATCTCCTACTCCTTATCTTTCATCATCATCTTCTTCTTATTCTTTTTCTCTTTTTTTTTGTCTTCTTCTTTTCCTCCTCCTCCTCCTCCTACTTATTATTTATCTTATTATTATTATTATTCTTTTTCTTCTTCTCCTTCAACATCTTCTTTTTATATATTTCATTCTTCTGTTATATTTTTCATTCTTTTTTTTATTTTCCTCCTCCTCCTCATCCTTCTTCACTTTATTTTCCTACTTCTAATTCTCCTCATTCTCTTCTTTCTTCTCCTTCTCCTTCTTCTTCTTCTCTTGCTCCTTCATTAACTTATTCTTCTTTTACTTCATCTTCTTCTAATTCTTCTTCATCTTTTTCATGTTCTTCTTCTTCTTGTCCTTCTTATTCTTCATCTTCTATTTTTTCTTCTTCTTATGATACTTCTTCTTCTTCGTCTTCTCATTCTTCTTCTTTATCTTCTTCTTCTACTTCTTCCTTTTCTTCATCTTATTCTTTTAGTACTTCTTATTCTTCTTCTTCTTGTTATTTTTTTTTTCTTCTTATTCCTCATCTACTACTTCTTCTTCTTATTCCTCATCTACTTTTCATTCTACTTCTAATTATATATCTTTTTTCTTCTTCTTATATTTCTTCTTTTTTATTCTTTATTTTCATTATCATCATTATCTTCTTTTTCTTCTTATTTTGTTTCATCTTCATCTTTTTTCTTCTTCTTCACTTTCTTTTTCTTCACCATCTTCTTTTTCTTTATCATAATCATAATCATCATCATCATCTTCTTCTTCAACTTATTATTATTCTTTTTATTTTTCTTTTTCTTCTCCTCCTCCTCCTTCTTATTCTCCTTTTCCTCCTCCTCATTCTTCCTCTTCTCCTCATTTTTCTCCTTCTCCTTCTCCTTCTTTTCTTCTTATTTTTTTATATTTTTTATTCATCATCATTTACTTTTTTTTATTCTTCTTCTTCATCTTGTTCATAATCTTTTTTTTCTTTTTTCTTTTTCTTTTTCTTCTTTTTCTTCTTTTTCTTCATCATCATCATGCTTATCTTTTTCTTATTGTTCTTCTTGTTCTTATTTTTCTTGTTTTTATTCTTCTTCTTATTCACATTCTTCTTCTTCTTCTTCTTCATATTCATCATCATTTTCTTGAATTTCTTCTTTTTCTTTTTCTTCTTATTCTTATTCTTCTTTTTATCATTCTTCTTTTTCTCATTCTTCTTCTTTTTCTCATTCTCCTTCTCCTTCTTATCATTTTTTTTCCATATTATTCATCTCCTACTTATTCTTCTCCTTTTTTCTTCTTGTTTTTCTTCTACTTCTTTTTCTTATTATTTTCTTTTTTTTCTCATTTTTTTCTCCTTTTTTTCTTTCTTTTTCTTATTATTCTCCATCTCTTTTTGCTACTTCTCCTTCTCCTAATTCTTCTTTTTCTATCTTTTCTTCTTTTTCTACTTCTACTTTTTGATCTTATTCGTCTTCTTCTCTTTCTTATTTTTCATCATAATCTTCTTCTCCTTCTCTTTCTTCTCCTTCTTCTTCTCATTCATCTTCTTCATCTCCTCCTCCTTCTATATCTCCTCCTCCTCCTTTTGCATCTTCTTCTTTTTCTTCACCTTCTTCTATTTCTCCTCCTTCTCCTTCTTCTCATCCTTCTCCTCATTCTTATCCATCTTCTTATTCTTTTTCTTCTTTATCTTCTTCTCTTCTTTCTCCTTTTTCTTCTTCTTCTCTTTCTCCTTCTCTCCTCCTCTTTTTTTTCTTCCTCCTCTCCTTATTCTTCTTATTCCACTTCTTCATCTTTTTCTTCTCCTCTTTCTTATTATCCTCCTCCTCCACCTTCTTCTTCTTATGCTTCTTCTTCTCCTATTCTTTTGTCTTCTTCTTCTTATTTATCTTCTTCTTTTTCTTATTCTTCTTCTTATTCTCCTTTTCCTCCTCCTCCTCCTCCTACTACTTTTTCTTCTTCTTCTATTGCTTCTCCATCTTCTTCTTCTTCTTCTACTTATACTACTTCTTTTTCTTCTTTTTCTTGTTCTTCTATTTCTTCTTCTTGTTCTCATTTTTCTTCTTCTTCTACTTCTCCTTATTCTCCTTATTCTCATTCTACTTCTTCTCATTCTTCTCATCCCTTTCCTCCTCCTCCTCCTCCTCATCATCTTTCTCCTCCTGCTTCTTCTTCTTCACCTTCTCCATATTCGCCTTCTCCTACTTCTTCTCCTTCTTTTACTTCTTCTTTTTCTAATGTTTTTTCTACTACTTCTTCTTCTCCTCTTCATCCTACTTTTTCTTCTTTTACTTCATCTTCATCTTCTTTTTGTTGTTGTTCTTCTTCTTATTGTTCTTCAACTTTTTTTTCATCTTATACTTCTTCTCCTCCTCCTTCTTCTCCTTCTCCTTCTTCTTCACAACCTTCTTTTCCTTCACTTTCTACTTCTACTTCTTCTTTTTCTTCTTCATCTTCTTTTGTTTCTACTTCTCCTACTCCATCCTCTTTCTTCTTCTTCTTCTTCTTTCTACAACTTCTTCTCCTTCCCATTCTTCTTCTTCTTCCTCTTCTTATTGTTCATCTTCTTTTTCTCCTCCTCCTCCTCATCTTGCTTCTTCTTCTTCTCCTACTTCTTCTTCTACTACTACTACTTCTTCTTCTTCTTCTTCTTCTTTTTCTCCTCCTCCTCCTTCTTTATCTTCTTCTTTTTCTCCTTCTTCTCCTTCATCATCACCATCATCATCATCTTCTTCTACTCTTCATTTTTCTTCTTTTTCTTTTTCTCATTCTTCTTCGTTATCATCATCATTATTTTCTTCTTCTACTTTACATTTTTCTTCTTTTTCTTTTTCTCCTTCTCTTTCTTCTTATTCTTATTCTCTTTATTTTTCTTCTTCTGATTCTTCTCCTTCTTTTTCTCCTCCTACTCTTCCTTCCCATTCTTTTTTTTTTCTTCTTCTTCTCCTCTTACTTCTTCTACTCCTTCTTCTACTTCATTTTTATCTTCTTCTTAATCTTCTCTAACTTTTTCCTATTCTTCTTATTTTTCTTGTTCTTCATCTTCTATTTCTTATTCTTCTGTTGATGTTTATTCTTCTTTTTCTTCTCCTCATTCTTCTTTTTCTTCTCCTCATTCTTCTTATTTATCTTGTTTAACTTTTTTTCTTCTTATTCTCCTTTTTCTTTTTCTTCTCGTACTTGGTGTTTTCTTTTTTTTATTTTTCTTCTTTTTCTCCTCATCATCCTACTCCTCCTCCTCCTCCTCCTCCTCTTTTTTTTTTCTTTTACTTCTTTTTCTTCTTTTTCTACTTCTTCAACTTGTACTTGTTATTTTCTTCTTTTTATTTTCCTTATTCTTGTACTTATTATTTTCTTTTTTTTATTTTTTTCTTCTTCTTCTTTTTATTCTTATTCTTTTTCTTTTTCTTTTTCTACAACTACTACTACTACTTCTTCTTCTTCTTCTTTTTCTTCTCTTCCTTCATTTTCTTTTATTTCTTTTTCTCATTCTTCTCCTTCATCATCTTTTTCTTCTACTTTTCATTTTTCTTCATTTTCTTTTCCTCCTCTTTCTTCTTCGCTTTTTTTCTCCCTCCCCCTCCCCCCCTCCTCCTCCTCCTGATTATTACTTTTTCTACTTTTTCTTTTTCTTTTTCTACTTCTTCTACTTATTATTATTATTATTATCACTATTCTTCTTCTTTTTCTTATATTTCTTCTTATTCTTTTTCTTCATCTTCTTCTTTCTTTTCTTTTTCTTCTTTTTCTTTTTCTTTATCTTTTTTTTTTCTTCTAATACTACTACTTCTTCCACTACTATTACTTATTCTTATTCTTCTTCTTTTACATCATCATCTTCTTTTTTTTTCTTCTTTTTCATCATCATCGTCATCATCTTCTTCTTCATCAACATCATCATCTTCTTCATCTTTTTTTTTTCTTCTTCTTTTCTTCTTCTTATTTATCATCATCGTAATATTATTCTTCTTCATCTTTTTCTTCATCATCAGCTTTATCTTCTTATTCTTCTTATTGTTGTAGTTATTATTATTATTATTATTATTATTCTCTTCTTCTTCCTCCTATTCTCCTTCTCCTCATTCTTCTTCTTCCTCCTCTTCTTCTTCCTATTCTTCTTCTTCCTCTTCTTCTTTTCATCATCATCACCATCATCATCATTATTATTATCTTCTTCTTCATTATCTTCTTTTTTTTCATCTTTTTTTATCTTTATCTTTTTCTTTATTTTTTTCTTTTTCTTTTTCTTTTTCTTGTTATTCTTGTTATTATTATTATTATTCTTCTTCTTTTTATTCTTCTCCTCTTCCTCCTTGTTTTTATTCTTCTTCTCCTTCTCTTATACCTTTTTTTTCTTATTCACCTACTTCTTCTTATTCTTCTTATTCTTCTATTTCTTCTTATTATTCATCTTTTCATCTTTTTTCTTCTTCTCATTCTTCTCCTTCTTCACTCAATTCATGCACAAAATATATAATAAAAATTTTTTAAAAAAATTACTGGTAATTTTTGGGGTTTTACAAACAAAGCGATCGATTTGGGTCAAAGCTTGGAGATCCTTAATACAATTAATGAAGTGTGTCCTATCATTGAAAAGTCTATAAATAGACAAATCTAATGCACTATGTTCAACTCTTTGGTGGCTCTAGGATTTCTAGGTGGTTGAAGACTCTTGTATATTTTTTATATATTTTTATATTTTTAATATTTTAAATATTTTTTATTATTTTTTTCCCATTTTAGTAGATTTAACTCAATATAATTTTATTTTGTTTGGTTTCCTTTAATTTTTTGTATTTGGGTATTGTACCAAAGTATAGTTTCGAGCTAGTATTTCTTTTCTAATTCCTCTTTTCATTTACAATTTAATCTAAATGGATGCTTCAAGTTTTTTGGAGTTCATCTTTAGTTCGTTTATGATTTTTGTGTATTTTCCTAATTAATTAGTCATTGATATGAGTAAACCAATTTTGAAAAGTTGAGCTCACTAGAAATGGATCATTGATATATCTTTTTGATGCAAAAATGTGGAAGAAAGCTTTAATTAAAATTTTTGAATTCATATGATTGGTTTTGTTAATAAATTTACTTGTTTTAATACAGGTATACCATGTTCCCAATGTAAGGTATTGTATCTCACTATAATTTCTAGGAGGCACTCTGAGTGAAATATAGATGGATAATCCTAAGAGTGTAGAGCATTTCCTTGTGGGTATGGTAGACTAATACAATGGAACTAATGAACTTTGAAGGATTACTCAGATAGACAACCAACTTACTTATAAGTTTAGATATGTTGAAGGAAGTATTTGTCTAACCACTGAGAGGTCTCTTCTTTCTGATGAATTAATTCTGATCCTGTGTTAACTAAGATCTAATCAAGGAGATGAAAATTTACATCAAAAGTGTAAGATGAGGTGTCAACCAAATTGGAGAAGGCTTGTATATCATGTCTATGGGGGCAAGAATTCTTTAATCCTAAGATCTAAGTATGAAGTACTGAAAAAAAATAATACTTAAATCTTAGAAAGAGGATTATATAATACAAGTAACTGATTAGAATTATGTCTCAAAAATGAATATGAACTCTTAATCAATGAAAAGTATGATTAAGGGAGAAATCCAAACATGCTACCTTGCAACTTTGGCAAACTCAGCTTTCCTATTTATAGTTGAGCTATGAATTGAAATGATGCAAAAATGGATTATTAGTAATTGATACATGTTCATTTTTGCCTGACTCAATGAATCCTCAATCCTAATTTTATTACACTTTACTTTTATACATTATATTTTTGTCTAAGACTATGTCTTAGACAAAATATCTATGGAGTTCGAATAGTAATGATCTTGAGTAAATGGGGTAGTTGGTCTTTTGATTTATCATCCTTTCTCGTGGGAATGATTTATGGATTTAAAATATCCACTTTTATTACTTGTACAATCTGTGCACTTGTAGTAATCTAGACCACAAACATAAATGTTAAATGAGTCATTTTTAAAAGAAGAACAATTCTATCTTTTCATACGGATGAGAAATGGTCATACCAAGTTTTTGGCATTTTTACCATGGATTGAAAAGTTCATGTGGAAGTACTAGAAGATTGGCATATACTAATCACATCATATAGTTGGGTCTTAATAAGTTTTTGGTTCCGTTGTTGGGAATTAGGTAATAGTCCTTTGGTAGTAGTGTCATAAATTTGTATAAATCATTTTGTCTTAACAAGTTTTTGGTATTGTTGGCCAGGGAGAGAAATGATAAATTTAAAGATCAATATTCTAACCAAAAAGGGATTTACTAATTTGGACATTTTTGTTTTTAATATTATTTTTAGAAAATAAAAAAATAGATTTAATAGCGGTAGCTGAAGAAGCTATTGACTTTTTTCTATTATCTAAAGGATATAATTGTATCCCACATAATGCATTTGATCTTAGTGTGTTTCTATTTTAGAGAGATTTAAATGCATAAAAAACCAGAAACAGATATGCAACCTCTAGATACTGAAATTGAGAGAAGACTATAGAATTCAAGAAGAATCACCAGTGCAAAATCGAGAAATTTAGTAAATCAAAGAGAAAAATTATAGTCTATTACAGTACTCTATAGTGAGACAACTTGTCATTGAAGCTAACAATTTTGAGTTGAAGCCAACATTCATTACTATGGTGTATGAACACCAATTCACAGGTCATCTCTATGAAGATCCCAATAAGCATATGGGGAGATTCATGATGATGGCCAACGCAGCAAAGCTAAATGAGGTGAGAAAAGAAGTAATCAAGCTACAGCTCTTCCTCTTTTCACTGAGATATATGGTAGCAACATGGTTTTATTCATTGCTAGTGGGATCATTGAACACTTTGGAAGAATTGGTGGAGGTCTATATGAGCATATTTTTTCCTCCAATTCTAACTTTTGAGAGAAGAAAAGAAATAACTTAAAGCATGGAGAATAAATATGTCAAACAGATCATGTCGGGTTGGGTCGGGCCGGTCTAACCTAGTTTTTTGGGCCCAACCGAGCTGTCATGCCATGCCAAGTACGGCACGCTATAGTACTGTTTCGTGCTTGGCACAGCACGGTTCGGGGGAGGTCAGGCCTAGCACGGGCTCACGGCCCAAAATCATCCAGGTTCGGTCTAGATCAGCTTGGTTCGGGTCGGATCAAAACCCTAATTTTAAAAATAATTAGGGTTTCGGCGGCGCACTGCCGAGCCACCATTGCCCTTTTGGGGCTCGCACGTCAGGCATCGGCTTGTCAGGATGTCATCCCCCCTTCGTGACCACACTCGGTGCGTTGTCACCCATGTCATGCCCACGTTCCAGGCACTCATGCCTTGCCTGGCACGGCAAGTAGGCCAAAATCCCTTGACCCGTCACAGCATGACCAGTGCCGAGGGTGCGCCCGACACGAGCCCAGGCCGAGCTGGCCCGTTTGACACCTCTAATGGAGAAGAAAAGAGTTTCTACAATCCAAGGGAGAGATTCAAGAGACTGTTAAAAAGATGCCCTATACATGGGATAAATCTGACCACTCTGATAGATATTTTTTACCATGCATGCCTTCAAGGGTATAATTAATGCATCCTGCTATGGAACTTTTGAAAGAAGAAATGCATGAGGCAAGGAAACTGGAGACCTTGCCATATTCAACTACAATGCTCCATTTGAAGCTTCAGGGATCAACATCAGACTAAGGGGAAGTGGTCTTATTGGATTAGATAGAATGATAGCCATAGAAGCAAAGTTGGATGCAGTTAAGAACAAACTAAAAAATAATGAGAACAGAATGCATAATACACACGAAGTGGGAGCAGTAAAAGAAGGAATGAGAAATAGTGCCGAGGGATATTTAGAATAAGATCCCTGTTAGGTTGAGGAGGCATGGTACCTCAATCCAAATAGGAGCTACACCTTTAAGTCTAACCTCAACCTACCAACACACTATACACTAGCACTGAGGAATCATGAAAGCTTTTCATATGGTGGAGGAACACAATAAGGCCTCAGACCTGGACAGAAATTAGAATTACCATCAGGCTTATGCTCAGCCTGAGTTTTAATAACAACAACACTAGCAGTAGAATTAGTACAATAGAGGAGAATATCAAGGTCAGGAAAAAAACTCAATCTTTTGAAGATCAGATGTTGAAGTTTATGGGGGAAAACAAAAGAATTTTGAATATGCTTGAGAAGTGATTTTCTGAACTTGAGAATTTCAAGGAAAACACAATTGTATCTCAGGCCAACACCAATGATTTTATGAAAAATCTAGAAATGCAAATAGGGTAGCTAGCCCTAACTATGCAAAATCAGTCCAAGATTTGTTTCCAAGTGACACATGGAAGAATCAAAGGGATTATATGGAAGTACCTCTAAGAAGTGGCAAGGAATTAGAAGATTGAAGAAATAAAAAGAAAGACACTAAGGAAGAAAAATATGTAGACACAGGGAACATTTTAAGCAGTATAGCCCAAAGACTACACAGAGGAATAGAAAGCAGCAAAGATGCAGCCAAAGCAAAAGGTAGAAAAAGAAAATTAATGGAAAAGGGAGGAGGTTACGGCTTATGAACCTCAAGTTCCATTCCCTCAAAGGCTATAGAAGGCAAAGCTATTAGAGAAATTCTATAAATTCTTAGACATTTTTAAGAAGATAGAGATCAACATTCATTTCTCAAAAGCATCGACTCAAATGCCTCTTTATGCAAAATTTATGAAGGAGATATTAAGTAGAAAAAAAAATTGTTGAAGAAGGAATAGTGAGCTTGGCAGGAACTTGTAGTGCAGTAATTCAAAATTCTTTACCATAAAAGATGCAGGACCTATGTAGCTTCACTATACATGTGAAATTGGGCATGCTGACATGGGGAAAGAATTATGTGATTCTTGAGCTAACATCAACTTGATGTCTTTGTCTGTAGCAAAAAGACTAAATTTGGGGGAACTTACTCTCACATCCATGACCTTGCAAATGGAAGACAGAACACTGGTCTATCTTGAAGGCATTTTAGAAAATGTACTGATCAAAGTGGAAAAATTCAATTTTCCAGTGGACTTTATAGTCATTGACATAAAGGAAGACAAACAAGTCCCGCTATTGTTAGGAAGACCTTTCTTAGCAACAAGAACATCTTTGATTAATGTGAAAAAATGAGAATTAACTCTCAAGGTTGGAGATAAAGAAGTTCACTTCGATCTCAATCATAGTTTGATAAAGTCTAAACTAAGTGATAGTGAATGTGAGATTGTTGAAAGGAAAATTCCCAACTGTTCTGAATTAATGAAAGATTGTAATTTCCAGAATTCAATTAATGAGAAGAGAAGAATTTTCAATATCTTGAGAAACTTGAAGTTGAATTTCTAGACCCCAATGTTAAATTAAACAAGGCAATACTCATTGTTAAAGAAAATAATGTAGAAAAATCCAGCACTTATAAAGAAGAAGCTGTTGAAGAAAACACAAGTTCGAAAGGTTTAATTCTCAAGGAACTACCTGAACATTTGAAATATGCTTTCTTGTAATTAGGAAAAGGAAAACCAGTCATCAATGCAGCCATAATGATCGAGCTTGAAGAACACAAACTGATGGGGAGTCTCAAAAAATACAAGGAAGTAATTAGCTTGATCCATAAAAGATCTAAAATGAATCAGTCTTTTTATCTATATGCACAAGATTCTATTGGAGGAGAATGCTAAAACCTCAATAGAACACTAGAGAAGGCTAAATCCATTAATGAAAGAAGTAGTCAGAAAATAAGTATTGAAATGGCTAAATGCAAGTTTCATCTATGCAATCTCAAACATTCCTTGAGTGAGCCCAATTCATGTGGTTGCAAGGAATGGAGGATTCACTGTAATAAGAAATGAGAAAGAAGATTATTCTCTTTCAAAAAATAAAAGCTGCTACCAGAAAGGATCATTATCCTTTTTCATTAACCAGTTGTTTGATAGGTTAGTAGGACACTCCCATTACTATTTTCTTGATAGATATTCTGGTTACAACTAGATTGTAATAATCTTAGAGGATTAGAATAAAACTATATTTACATGTCCTTATGACATCTTTGTTTTTAGAAGGATACCTTTTGGTTTATGTAATGCTTTTGCCACCTTTCAAATATGTAGGATGTCTATCTTTTCTTATTTGGTGGAATAGGCTATGGAGATCTGTATGGATAACTTCTCAGTATATAAATCTAGTTTTGAGCCATGTCTGAAAAATTTAGAAATAGTACTTCAGAGGAGTCAGGATAAAAATTTTGCTTTGAATTAGGAAAAATATCATTTTATGATAATAGAAAGTATTATCTTGGGACACAAGATTTATGCTGTTAGATTGGAAGTAGACCCAACAAAAGGTCTTATAAAAAGTCTCAGGCCACCTACAATAGTCAAGGGGATGAGAAGCTTCCTTGGACATTCTGATTTTACAAAAAATTCTTAAAGAACTTTTAAAAAATCTCCAAACTATTGTGTAGACTGCTGGAAAAAAATACAAATTTTGATTATGATGAATCATGCATATCTACATTCGATGCGATTAAATCCAAATTAATGACAACTCCCATCATGTTAGCATCCAACTAGCTAGAACAATGATTTTGAGATTATGTGTGATGCCAGTGATTATGTAATGGGAGCTGTGTTGGGATTGTAGCATCTATTTAATTCTTTTTATTTACCTTCTTATTAAAAATTCTTTTTAACATATGTTGCGACCTGAATCCCTGGCCCAACCCAAATGGCAGATCAGAACTGGACCCTGATTTACTCAGACCATTTTCATTTGTCTTATCAAAACATTTTATTTATGTAATTTAATTTTAGGCTTTCAATTACACAGAAGCTATTTCACATGGTAGGCCCATAAACCTTTACTCTTACACTATTCATTTACAAAATAGCATATCATGCCTTAAAAAATAATATACAAAACAATAGTTTAGAGTTCAACTTTTTTGTTTACAAAATGTCACTTGTTCAAAAAGGAATGATATGTATATGAATGGGTATATATTTATAAGTCAAACTTCTTTATGACTTTGTGCTTCTCGTTCTTGTCTTCTTTCATGTTTACTCAAAACCTACGCATAGATAAAAACTACATGCTATACATTTTCATGCTTAATGGTTCTATATTGTTCTATTCCATTGTTCAGTTTAACACGACATGCATTTAATACAAAACCATGTATGTTATTTCAAACTACACTCATGCCTATTCATTTTCACATAGTTTCACTTTACAAATCATTTATCATATCAACATATGCATTTTCACATGCTTTCCATTTTATGGTTCGTTGGTCACTTACAATTATACCTTTTCATATTCAACAAATCATTCAACAATTTAGTTCATGAGATTCAAACATACACTCTTTAAAGATGTGTTTAGTTTACAGATCCCATATACACTCATCAAAGTTTGTTATCTCACTTTGACTATACAATTCACATTGATGATGGATTCCATTTGGTGAATCTTGTCCTTTTTGTCATTCGGTAATGTGTTTACACAATTAAAAAATATGGTTCCACAATATGTATGCTTATACATTTAACAATTTTGGTCTCCCATCATTATGGATGCTGATTGTTGCACAACAACATGTGGTATTAAAATGCCATATGCCATCATGACGGATGTCAATTGGTGCATCCCACCAAGTGAGACATTTCTTCAATGACATACACCATCATGATAAATGCTGATTGGTGCATCCTGCCATGTGAGACATTGGACAATTTCGAGTTGCCTTCATTTGAATACCAATTGGTGCATTCCACCATGTTGGTCGTTCAATATATAGGATAAATTCAAGATGCCAAGAATTGACCAATTCGTTTACAATTCGATTAATCGCTCACAATCCATTATTTGTCAAACAATTCAAATATCACATTTTCAAATTCATATGCATGCTTGTAATATCATTTCAAAGACATTCTTATTCTATATAATTATTTTAGATTTATTTGGTAAACTACCAAAACACTTGAAGTCAGGATAGAGGTTTAGTGAACAATTCGAAGCTGTCAGTTCTCCTTTCTTTGCCTTCAATATCGATCCTAGGTTAGGTGTTCCTAACTTGTCCCTAGTCAATAACAATTACGCCACTTTAAGTGGATAAACAATTATTATACATTTTATGTTCCCTAAGCAACAGCATGGGTTTCCTATGCTACGACATAGAAGCTCGATGCCTAGATTTTTTTGGTTCTCCTTTTTGTGATTTCCTCCAAAAATCACAAAAAATCTCAAAACAAATTATGGGAATCTCTCCCAATAACATTCTAAAGTCATCCTAAACTAACTAGGAGCAAAACCCATGGATGGATTAGGAATTTTCTAACCTAAATATCATTTAAAGAAATGTAGGATTTGGTTTTTTCCTCAAATCCCCTTGCACTTGAAGCTTAGCCTTTTTCCTTCTTCCTTCTTGCATGATCTTGAACAAACATGGAAAGATTTACCCAAATCTCCAACTTTTTACCAAAACCCCCCTAGCCTTTTCTCTTCTTCCCCTCACTCAAATACAGTTTGTGCTCAAAATGAGCATTCTAAGACCACATTTGGTCATATAACCCTACTTAAGTGTAAGTCCATGTTTGGCTTACACAATAAATCACAATTCTCATTTCTTTGGCATTATAACTCTTCATTTCATTTTCATTTATCAGTTAATTCACTTTCCATTTAAGCTCATCAATTGACCTTTAGATCCTTATTTTACAAATTTCCAAATGTGTCCTTTTTCACTTCAATTCATTTCCGAGTTCAATCAATTTCTCATTTTAGCAAATATTATTTAATCATATGCTTACACATTCATTTCACTTTTCAAAATTTAACAATTTATAAATTTTCCCAGAGAAAAACCTAAGTTTGACTTAATCCATACCCAAAATATATAATAAAATTATTATAAAAATTATATGTCAGCAAAACATTTAACGAGGCACAAGAGAACTACTGCACCATAGAAAATGAGATTCTAGCAATGGTGTTTGCTTTTAAAAAATTTAGGCCATATATATTGGGATCCCATGTTATAATACACACTGATCATGCTGCAATAAAATATCTAATAAAAAAGAAGAGGTAAAACCAAGATTGTACATATGGGTTTTCCTGCTATAAAAAATTAATCTTGAAATTAAAGATAATAAATGTAGTAACAGTGTGATAGCATATCGCTTGTTTAGATTGAAAATGAATGTTAGGAAAGAAAAAGGAAATGAAATAGCATAAAATTTTCCTAATGAGCAGCTATTTTTATTGTCAATTCAAACATCCTAGTATCTTGATATTATCAATTATTTAGCTTATGGAGTAATGCCACCTTAATTCAGCTATCAGTAGAGATAAAAATTGAGAACTAGTTGTAGATTTTATATAAGGGATGCCTCACTACTATATAGAAGAGGAGCAGATATGATTATAAAGAGATGTGTTCCAAAAACAGAATAAGGTGGTATTATTGAGAAATATATATGGACACTTTCTAAGAGACAAGACAGCCCAAAAAAAAATTCTCCAATCAGGTTTTTATTGGTCAACTCTATTCAAAGATTATTTTGAATGAGTAAAACTTTGTGATGTTTGTTAGAGAATTGATAACATAAGTAGAAGAAATGAGATTCCCCTATAAGAAATTTTGGCAGTGAAGATTTTTGATGTTTAGGAAATAGACTTGATGGGACCCTTCCCTCCATCATTTGATAATATATACATTCTCCTAACTATGGATTATGTATCCAAATAGGTGGAAGTAATATATTATCTCAAAAATGATGCCATAATATTGGTAGGGTTTATGCAAAGAAATATCTTGAACAGATTTGGAGCACCAAGACAATCATCAGTGATAAGGAAAGCTATTTTGTAAATAAATTCTTTGCAAAACTCATGAGCAGATATGGAATCAAACATATGATGGTATTGGCTTATCTCCCGCAATTAGATGTGTCAAATGGGTCGTGCCATATCGACACGTCCTATTTTTTAAAAGCACAACATGGTGACCACGGCTAAGTACATGGTCATACCGAACGATGTATATACACTGGACATGCATCTTTATCGGACATTGTCACCCAACGATGAATGGTGGCACAACCACATGTGCATGGCCATGATGACCAATGGGTGGCCGGTTTATGGGCTAGCTAATTACAATTAGCCATGTGGCTGATTATTTTTTAAAAAATGGGCCACTCTTTGATGGAGCAATATAATTTTTTTCGGGTGACCGCCTGGGGGGGACCTCATCGGGCAGTCACCTGGGCTGGTTTACTATGCCGTTGGACCAGACACATGGGTATTGCTTGGCCTAGCACAAACTTGAACCCTACCATGGGGTAGCCCAGCTCAAAATGAGGCATGGTTCTTGACCATGAAATTCCAAGCCATGCACTACTGAACTAGGTTGGTTCATAGGCCGTGATCGGGCCACCCAACCCATTTGACACCTCAACCCTTTATAAAATGGGCACGCTAAATTTTTCATTAGGGTGATAAAAAAAAGTATGGAGAAAATAGTTAATACAAGAAGAAAATATTAGTCTATAAAGCTAGATGATGTACTATGAGCTTATAGAACTGTTTACATAACTCACCTTGGAATGTCTCCATATAGAATAGTATTTGGAAAACCTTGTCATCTCCCTTTAGAGCTAGAATACAAAGATATGTAGACGATCAAAAAACTGAATTGTGGCTTTCAAGCTGCAAATAACAAGTGATTACTCCAAATGAATAAACTTGAAGAACTGAAAAATGAACCTTATGACAATGTAAGAATCTACAAAGAACAAACCAAGAGGTGGCATGATCAAAAGATCCTAATGAAAGAATTCAAAATGAAGTGGTATTTACATAGTGATAACCAGTACACCCTTTGGAGCAGCAACATTGAAAGACAAAACTGATAATGAATTCAAAGTAAATGGTCAAATACTAAAGCACTACCTTGGAGGAAGTATATATGAAGTATATCCAGCTTTTTAAAAGGGAAAAGAGTTTTGCTAAAAAGAAGACAATTTACAATAAATGTCTGGCTAAGGACATTAAACTAAGCAACTTCATAGGAGGTAATCCAAGAATAAGTTAAATTGGATTGTTTGATTATGATGATTAATTTTATAAATTTGAAGTCTTAGTTTTAAATTGTTAAAAGTATATTTATGTAATTTGCTAATTTGTTGAATTTGTTTTCAAGACCAGGGAAGAGGAATTGGAATTTGAGGTCATTAGAAAGCAGAATATCTCAAACTAAAATATGCAATAAATAACTACAAGGAGTATTTTTAATTCCCTCAACTTGTTTTCAATGATAATGCATATCTAAAGTTTGGGAGAGTTTTATGCCAATTGCTTGAATGCCTTGTTGAATATTTTGATGAATGATATCAATATTAGAAAGGGATTTGTTTTTCATACTTGAATTAGGTGGGTTGAATGATTAAAAGTATAAAATATTTAAAAAAAAAAATATGAGGCAGAATTGAATTTTGTCACAAAAAAATAAGCTATGTTGTGACACTAATTGAATTTAGTAGCAACATTGGTTATTGTATCTTAAACTGAGGATGATCACAAAACATACAGTTAATTAAGTTACTATCATCATCCCAATATAACATATATCCATTGAAACAACAATCAATTTTTTTCACTGGTAGATCCATACCACGTAGTCACTTCTTAGCGTTATAAAAGTTATTAGTGACCAAATAATTATCTGGAACAATCTCTTTCATCAGTTTAGTCACATGATCAGATAATTTTTCAGACATATTATTTTTTGACTTCATGCTCTTAAGTCGAGTCACATGTGACAATTACAAATGCATTTTACAACTAGGTCACAACTCATTATCTACAGCTTTAAGTATATCATAAAATTTCTTAGTTTTAGGATTAGGTGGCTCATCCATGTAATCCATATTGAAATTAGCATCAAGAACTTTAATGACCATTCTATGGTATATGTTTGATGTTTCTGCACTACATACATACGATTCAGTACCCTCATTTTAGTCACTATCCACAGCCATTAAACTGTTCTCTTGATAAATCCTAAAAGATATATTCTGATAAATCATAGTTAGCGACATGGTATCTAATAGGGTTTATATCACGAAAAGATATATTCTGACACTTGTAGTTATATTTTTTGTATTGAAAAACATATTTTCATTTTTTATGATGGTTGTTAGCTCACATATTTATTATTTCCAATTTAATCTTTTATGAACAAACTGAACAAATATAAGTATATTATTTTATCAAAGAAAAGATTAAAAAAAACTATATTTTGGCAAGAGCAGCCCGAGAGGGCTATTTTTCACAATGCTCAAATAATCAACAAGCAAATCAACCAACATGACCATATTCCTTATATTAAAAGATTCTAAAACAGATTAATTAATTTCATCAAATAATAACAAAGCTATAATTACAAAAAATATATAAAATCATTTGATATACTCATTATAATGTTACAGTTACACAAAAACATAACATTGCAAATATATATATGACAAAAAATACAATGATACACAAAGATACCAACAAAAAATTATACATATTTATGTGTGTGTGTGTGTGTATATGTCATATATCAAGAGTATCATCATTAACATATGCTAAAACTAAAATAGTTGAAAAGAAAAAAAATAAATGGAAAAGAAGAAAAAATAAATAAAAATGAATAAAAATAAATAAAAATAAATAAAAATAAATAAGAAATAAATAAGAAATAAATAAGAAATAAATAAAATTATATAAAAATATATAAAAATATATAAAAATAAATAAAAATAAATAAAAATAAATAAAATTATATAAAAATATATAAAAATATATAAAAATAAATAAAAATAAATAAAAAATAAATAAAAATAAATAAAAATAAATAAAAATAAATGAAATAAAACATAATCATATTAGGCATGAATGATAATTTTTGACTTTTGTTTATCATCAATTTTGTAATGCTAAATGTTGAATTTAACAAAAAATAAACTACTAGAATAACATTAAATCTAAAATATCACACCAATATTACAAATATTTCTTCATATAGAGATTTAGATCCAATAAACAATTTTAATTAAAATACTTTACTTTTATATTTTGATTGTCAGTAATAATTTTAGAATCAACATTAGAACTCGAATCAAATTTTTGAAAGTCATTATTAAATGTCATGTTTCATATTGTTTGATTTATTTTAATTTCATTTAGTTGTACAATATAATTTTTGATAATTTTTAATTTTTTTTATGTGACAAATAAATTAGCAAGTTTATTATGTACTGAAGTATATTAATACACGTGTTTCATCATAAATAATAAATCATGTGCATGTAAAGCAAACATAGACTTTACATGCACCGCACAACTACCTACTTTGGATATAAATACTATATATACATTTTTTAAAAAACAGAATGGTATACTCTATTACTATTAAAATTATCTGTCATATTACTGAAGTGAACATTCTATAATAATAACATAATTACTTATTATAATTATATACATGAAAGAAATCACTATACATGGCAGTGTACTTTGATAATGCATGATCTCTAATAAAACACATTGAGAAATTTATGTACTATGTTTGTTCCCCTGCTTACAATAATGTATAGTCTAACTTGGGTTCTTAGTCTTCTACACCCCCCATTTTTTCATCAAGCGTGCTTTGATTCAACATGCCAATATTATAGATTTGCAAAGTATATTATGAGAGAACATATCCATATTTTCAATAAAATTAATATAGATATAATAATGACTTAGTGTAGTAAATTTTTTTCAATAGTACTATTAAACCATAATTAATATTAGCCCAATTAAATTAATTTAAGCATCTACAATCTAAACAGGATAGAATTACTATAATATTTATTGGGTACCTAATTAAAGACAAGAAAATTTAATTATTAAGAAAAATAACAAAATAGAATTCATCATTATCCACCAATAAAAAATACAGCCTCAAGAAAATATCTACATGAGCAATGACAGTAAATTACCGCCTCAAATAGCTATACCTTCTTCTTTGAGAATAATAAAAGAGTTTAACACTATAACCACAAAAACTTGATTAGTAGATAAATTTCTACACGTTCTTCATATTCTTCTTCTCTACGGGACAAATCCAAAAATAAAAAAACTCATAAATTAAAATATATGATATAACTAGAATTTAAACAATTATAGTACATTATTTTTTTTCTCCTCTTGTTTTTATTTTCTTCATCCTCTTTTACTATTCTTCTTCGAATTTCAAAGCTAGCACACTTTCTGTTAAATTTGAAATTCATTAACCTTAAAAAATTAATCATTAAAAGAAAAAAAATTCATACTACCAATTTACCATTAACACACAAAAATTCAACAACAAATCATCATTAAGCTCACTATTGATTTAGCTCACTATTGATTTAGCTCACTATCGATTAAAAATTAATAAATCACAATTTCTCATGAAATTATAAACACGCAAAGAAAGAGAGATAGATAAAGAGAAAGAGATATTGTTTGTTTGGTATGGTACTTCGAAACAACACTGCAATGACGGTGTTTTCTAAGAGACAAATAATTTTTAGAAGTGAACAAACCTAATTAGGCAGAGATAGCCAGAAGGGTGAAAGATGGGTAAGAGACGAAACAAATTGAAAAACAACATAATTTTATATATAATCATTAATTATATTATTTCATTAATGAATAAATTTATGATTAATAATTTATTAATTTTTATAATTATTTTTTGTAATATTATTTATAAATTAATAAAATAAATTTCAGAAATAAAAAGATTAATTAATGATTATAACAATGAAAAAAATAATAATATTTCTAATAAACATGAAAACAATTAATTAGTAATCAAATTTTCATATTATTTCATTTATTAAAAAAAATATATTATTTCATATAACCATAAATAAATTGTATAAATGTATAGCCATACAAAATTTATAACATCTCAATTTAATAAAAAATAAATAACCAAGTTAATGATGAATAAGTAACATATCAATAATATTCAAACAACTAATAAAATATCTGACCATTAAAATAAAAATATATAATCTTAACATTTTCCAATAAAAAAAATTAAAATTAAATTACTAAAAAATATAACTCCTAAAAATAAGACTACAAATATATCCAAAAATTAAAAAAAAAAAGATAAAAGTAACAAAATATCAACTTGTATATTACCATAACAAATAATGTTAGATAATTTTTTAATAACCATTTCAATATTATTAAGAAATAAGAAAAATATTAAGCTAATACTAATTTTTTATACTATGATTATTAACTTTTGAGTTAATAATCATATATCTAAGTAAAAAGATGAGTTATGAGAACTATAGTACATAACAAATGAGAAATATCTACAACTATTTTGAAAAAAAAGATTTATTTACTTCTTCAAAGTAAGCATCATGATAGAGGAGCTCTATGAAGACTCCTAAATGATAATGATAATTAACTTTTCTCCCTCAATACCCAATAATACTCTCAATCTCATTCATATATAAAACTACTAATATCCCACTATGATATATCATTTCTTCATATGATATGCACATCACTATTCCTTCAGTTGACACCAATAGTGATTGCCATATTTAACACTCACACTACACCAACATACTATACACAATCCATTGCACACAATTCTACAATTCTGCTAAAACACAAACTCTTTTATTCTTCTTCTGGCACACTTGTTGCTCCTTCAATCTAGGGTTTGCGCCCGTTCACTATGCATGTAGTAGACATTGATTTGCAAATCTAGTAATATCAATGTCTGTTTGATTCATGTTGTGGAGATGATGCGCCTTGACCGTGTTTGCTACATGTTGCCCATGCAAGTCACACAATGCATATCTGATTCCTCCTTGAAAAAGGTAATTGTGAGACCACTATACACATCATGGGAGTGAGTTAGCATGCATGTTGCATTCTTTTCACATGAGGAACACTAAGCACATTTGTAGCCTGTTGTGCACGCAAGTTACAGTGAGCATGATTGCTGCCTCCACCTAAAGTTTACATGCATCTATTGTACATACTATGAGCATAATATGGTATGTACATACAGTGATAATCCAATTGGATTGGGACAGTCAATACATTGGACACACTCATCCATAAAGTAAGAAAATAAAAAATAAAAGATAATAATACAACAAACATAATAAATAACAAAACCTAAATCAAGATTAATCTCATAGTCAAAATTAAGAGAACTTCCTACAAAATGAAATAATATCAACCATGAGCAGTGAGGCAATGGGTATATAACACTATCATATTAATTGGTTTAGTAGTTATCATTAATAATTTATTAGCCTAAAACTAGTGGGGCAAGAGAACCACCAGAGTTCAATGTGACAATTTTCAACTTTGGGGCAAGAGAACAATTGCAAAAGAAATGATAATCAATTTCCATGGAATAAATTATGCTAAGTAAACTAGTTGCACAGATGTTTGGGTCAAACCATTCCTTTGTATATTTTGATCAATTAGTATCAAAAATCTAACATTACCATTTCTTAACAATTCCAAATTAAAATAAATGGCCACTTGATTTTGCTTCATCTTCTTTATTGGTTTTCTCCTTTCCCTTAGTTGCCCGCTGCATAAACTATTGCATAAACTATTGCATAAAAAATAATTCATTAAGCAGCAATTTTTCATGGAAATGAAAGATTTACAAGTCTCTGTTATGTTCTCATCATGTTTCAATTAATACAAATGAACAGAAAGTAACCAAGAGATTGAGTTGGTACAAACAGAAAATTGGCTCTTAAAGAAAAATAGTGAAAGAAACATTTAGAACACTTATCTTACTATTTCTACCAATAGTTTAATAACAAATGAAATGTACGAGAGAAGAAAATCATGAACCAAAAAGCAAAACCACTAACCCAATGAAAAATTCATTTTAATTTTTCCTCGCTCATGATTACAGCATGCAACTACTAATCTTAAGGCAGTAACAGCCTGACTTCAAATTAATTAATGTGTTAGAAAGTTCTCACTTTGCCATGGTCGAACTTGGTAGTCTAGCATAGACATGCGAATGATCAAACAATATCAGTTAGTCGAGTTCTAGGTCCGATTTCTAAATAAACAGAAGTTGGTGAAGGGTGCCTTCTACCAAAATGTCCTTAAAATATAATTAAGGTTTACACTTTACATTCATGAAGGATTGCACATCGCTCTCACCTGCTCCGCTATCTGTGATTTAGCGTATTGAGCAATTGATCGACTTTTCTCTATAGAAACGCATGATAACTTCCGTTTCCTACAACTGATTTTAGGTTTCTCTGTAGAAACCGATAATTACCCTTATTTAGCCTACAACCCCATCACAGAGCTTTAATCTACAAAATTTATAACTTCATATTTTTTATAATCTATGGATAAATTTATAATATTAATTCATAAATAAAAAAATAATATGAAATTATAAAAAAGTATTTCATATATATATATATATTATGGTTATAATTTTTTTTGAATTCAATATATTTAAATGAATATAATATGAAATAAATTTATCGGCATAAAAATTAATACTATTTTATACAATTTATCATTTATAAAAATCCTAAAATAATTTTAAGCGAGAATAAGATCATATAAAGTATATATTTATTAGCTTAATAATAATAGAATATAAAAAGGTAATATTAAAGATTCTCCTCAATAGTTTAATTCTTATAAATTTGAGTAGTAATAAAAATAAAACTTGAATTAAAATCAACTTTGGGTCAGTTTGGTAGTAATTTTCAAAAGTGTTAATAAAGCTAAAAATAATTTTAAGCATTTTTAGAACAAGAAAATATCGTTAATAATATTTTTAAAAACTTTTTTAAACCAAAAAAAAACACTTGAAGTATTCTTTTAATAAACAATTGGAGATATTTTTTTTATAACTTGTCGAAAGTTTTTGTATGTAATTAAAACATCTATTTATTTATTCTTTAATTTATCAATTTATTTTTTTAAAAAAATATGATTTTTTAATTCAAATAATTTAAATCTTTTAGTAAATATTTTTTTAAAAGATTTCATATAATCATTAAAATAATTTTTTTTAAGTTTGATTAATATAAATATTCACTTGTTTATTCATTAATTCAGATATTTTGTAAATATTTTTTTTATAATCATACAAATAATGATTTTAGGTTTTTATTAATACAAATGTTTATGTATGTTCATTTATTAATTCAAATATTCTAAAAAATGTTAATAATTATAGAATTGCTAATTTAATATATTTATTAATACAAATATTTAAATATCTTTATTAATTAATTCAAATAATATTTTGTAAATATTTTTAAAATTTTATAATCATAAAAATAGTTATTTTAGATTTTATTAATATAAAATTTATTCATATTTATATATTTTTGTAATTATTTATTTATTATATCCTATTTTTATAATTATATGAGGAGAAGGTGCATTCAAGTATCCTTCATCCATATGCCATGACAGATCTTTAATATATAAAATAACATCAGATATTAAAATAAAAAATATATAAAACAAAACAAAAACTAATACACTATAGACTTAAAGTTGTAAGTAATCCTGAGCTAAATAGCTAGGGAAAGATCCCTAGCTAAATGCATTAATTTTGTGAAAATATCAATTTAAGGACTAATCTCTTGATATAAATATAAATTTTTAAAAAAATATTTTCAAATCATTATTTAGTAATGGAATTTTTCTTGAGCTAATTAACTAGAGAAAATTCATCTCTTAAATTGTTGCTAAATTTTTCACCAATCTTTGCACCAAAATCAATGATAATATTAGCTAGAAATATTTTACCATTGAAAATTTCTATCTCTAATCCGTCACAAATCCATCTCAAATTTGTCATTAAATCTTGAATCAAACATCTCTTGTTATTCCATTGCTAATCCCTCACAAATTAGCTAGGGATTATCTCTCTAGCTAATTTTCATAGCTACACAGATACTTCTGCACTTTATGACTTATTGTATATAAAGATTAGGACACATTATAAAGAAGTAGTTATTTTTCTAGAGTTGCAACCTCGAGCTCAAGAGATGAATACCAAAGTTGTAGAATCTTTCTAAAATCATGACTTTCTACTTAAAAAATACATAAATATTAATGTTAGAGGACAACCTTTTTCTCCATGCACCAAGACAAAGTCAAAGTGCATCATATTACTATAAAGGATTCTTTTTCACTCCCTAAAAGATCCACAAGCAATTAAATAATGCAAAACATAAGTTAAACCATAGAGTTAGAAGACATGACTTTCAGACCTACTTCTCTAGGTAGATCCATAAAAAATATTCAAAATAGTGTAGGATTAGGATTTGTATTCAAGATTCTCATGATGGCTATCATTGAGAATCTAAGTTTCATGATACATCGTCTCTTGTATCTCATAAATATTTCACTAATATCATGCTAAATCAAGTTCTAGGATTTGTATAATTTTGCTTTGGTGATATATAAATAGTTTTGAGATTGATAAATGTGTCTGACTTATTTTATGGAATAAAATTAATGGTTGCGTCTGATTTATATTATTGAATGAAAATTAATGGATGTGTCTGATTTATAATTTTTTTCATGGTGGATGGTGACATAAACCATGATGTCCACTCACATAAATGGTACGAAGAAATTGATAATCCTTCATAACATGATATAAGAGACAAATATATATATTAAAAGTCAAAATTTAGGTATGTTAATCATTGTGAGTATGACACTTATGAAGCTAAAAGAATAAATAATTTTACATCACTCCAATATACATGGCTTAGAAGAATTAGTTCTTAATTCAGTTAGATTAGATAGATAATTAGTTAGATAGATAGATGGTTAGTTAGTTAGATAAATTGATAGATTGATAGATAAATACATATACAGACAGATAGATATATAAAAATTTACACATATAGATAGATAGACATATAAATAGATAAATAGATAGACATATAAATAAATAAATAGATAGACAGAGAGATATATAAACACATAAAAATATAGATTGATAAATAGACACATAGATAGATATATATAGATAGATAGATAGATAGACATATAGACATGTATATATATACAGATTGATAAACATATAAACAAATATAAATATATACATATAAATAGAAAGACAGATAGATAGTTAGATAAACATATAAACAAATAAATTGATATAAAGATAGATAGAAAGATACATAATTAATAGAAACATAGATAGATATATTAATAGTCTGATAAATTGATTGATAGATAGACAGATAGATAAATAGATAGGGAGAA
Source organism: Sapria himalayana (assembly GCA_029783825.1). Lineage (NCBI taxonomy): Eukaryota > Viridiplantae > Streptophyta > Magnoliopsida > Malpighiales > Rafflesiaceae > Sapria > Sapria himalayana. The sequence goes on along the minus strand of JAREIK010003076.1, from coordinate 708,684 downwards.
AGAGAGATTCGTAGATTGTATATACATAGATAGATAGATAGATAGACCAATAGAGTGAAAGTTGATATATTGATAGAAAGATAGACATATACATAGAAAGACAGATAGACAGATATATCGAATGATAAATTGACAGATAGATAGATAGTAAGATAGATAGAAAAATATATAAATATACATATTAATAGACAGAAGGATAAATATTTAAATGGATAGATAGATAGAGAAATAGGAAAATATATAAAAAGAAAGACAAATAGATAGATATATAGGCAAATAGATAGATAGATAGGTAGGCAAATAGATAGATAGATAGACAGACAGACAAATAGGTAGATAGGTAGATAGAAAGATGGATAGATAGATAGATATATATATATATAGTTAGGTAGATAATTAGATTGGAAAATAAACAGATTAGCAAATAGATAGCTACACATATAAACATATAGAAAGATATATAGATAGGCTAATATATAGAAACATAGTTAGATAATTAGATAGATAGGTAGATAGACATATAGATAGATAAATACATATTTAGATAGATAGATAGACAAATAGGCAAATATATTGAAAGATAGATAGACAAATCGATAGATAGATAGGCAAATAGATAGATAGACAGAGAGATAGAAAAATAGATAGATAGAGATATAGAAAAATAGATAGATAGAGAGATAAGCAAATAGATAGATAGATTGCTAGACAAATAGCTAGATAGGTAGATAGATAGATAGACAGATCTATAGATAGATAAATATATAGTTAGATATATAATTAGATAGATAAATAAATAGATTGGAAAATAGACAGAAACACATATTAACATATAGATAGATTGATTGATTGATAGAAACATAGTTAGATATTTAGATAGATAGAAAGATAGACAGACAAATAGACAGAAAGATAGATAAATTTATAGATAGATAGATAGATATATACATAGACAAATAGAAATATTGACAAATAGATAGATAGACAGAAAGCGAGAGAGAAAGATTGATAGATAGATAGATAGATACAAAGACATATAGATAGATTGATAGATTGATTTTTACATAAATAGATAGATAGATAAAGAGATAGATAATTTGATAGATAGATATATTGACAGATAGACAAATATATTGATAGATTGCAAGATAGATAGATAGATAGATATATATATATATATATATATATAGGCATATATAGTGATAAACAATTAGACAAATAGATAGATAAATAGATAGATAGAAATATTTATAGTTTGATTGACAGATAAATAGATAAATAGTTAGACAAACAGATAGATAGATAGATAGATAGATAGACATATAAAAAGGTAGATAGATAGACAAATAGACATATCGACATATATAGAGATGAATAGAAAAAAATATAAACTATTACAACGATAGATATTTTAATAGACAAAGTTATATAGTTTTGCAAATAGATAGATATATAGATAGACAGATATATTGATATACAGATAGATAGATGGACCGATAGATAGATAGATAGATAGATAGATAGATAGATAGATGAACCGATAGATAGATAATTAGATGAATAAATAGATAGATAGATAGACAGATAAAGAAATAGATAAATAAAAAGATAGATATATAGATAGATAGATTGATTGATTGATTGAAAGATACACAAATAGATAGATAATTAGATAGATAAAAAGATAGATAAATAGATAGAAAGATACACAACAAAAAAAATATTGATTTAGCTAGGAAATTTTAGCTAGGGATCAATCTCTAGCTAAATTGAGAGGGAGCTAGGGAATAGCAAGAGATATATGTTTTTTCGTTGGGGTAAAAATTTGCAACGAATCAGCAATAGATTAGAGATGGATTAGTGATGGAATAATTTCATAAATTCCGCATCAAAAAAAAGTGTGGAATTTAGTAACGGATTAGCGACGGAATATTTTCGTAAATTCTGCTCAAGAAAAGTGAGAAATATAGTGATGGAATTAGCGATAGAATTTCCCTAGCTAATAAAATCTGGAATTTAGCGACGGATTTAGTGATAGAATTTCCCTAGCTAATTAAATCTGGAATTTAGCGATGGATTTAGAGACAAAATTTCCCTTCCTAATAAAATCCGGATTTTAGCGATGGATTTAGCAACAGAATTTCCCTAGCTAATAAAATCAGGAATTTAGCAATGGATTTAGCGATGAAATTTCACTACCTAATAAAATCCTTAATTTAGTGACGGATTTAATGATAGAATTACTCTATCTAATAAAATCTAGAATTTAGCGATTAAATTTCCCTAGCTAATAAAATTTGGAAATTAGTGATGGATTTAATGATGGAATTTCCCTATCTAATAAAATTTGGAAATTAGCGATAGATTTAGCGATGAAATTTCTCTAGCTATTAAAATCTAAAATTTAGCTATGGATTTAGCGATATAATTTTCCTAGCTAATTACATCCGTAACATACGATAGATTTCATCTATGGAGTTCCCTAGCTAATTACACATTGAACATAGTGATGCCTTTTAGCGATGTAATTTTCCTAGCTAATTACATCCTGCAAATATAGCAATGGATTTAGCGATGAAATTTTTCTTTCTAATTACATACTTATTATAGCGACGGATTTTATCAAGGAAACATCTCTAGCCATTTACTTCCTGAATATAGTGACTGATTTTAGTGACGTAACTTCACTAACTAATAAAATCCGAAATATATCGATGGATTTGGCAAGGAAGCTTCTCTAGCTAATTAAATCTAGAATATACCAATGGATTTAGTGACTGAACTTCCCTAGCTAATTAAATCCAAAACATAGTGACGAAATTTTCCTAGCCAATATTTAATTATTTAATTTTTTGTAATTTATTATTAGTCTTAATATTTTATTTAATTTTGTTTATTAAATTATGTTAATGGTCTATAGATGAGCGATCCTTGAGAGTTACATTCTCCTCATAAAATCATAAAAAAATGATATTATAATTAAATAATTTAAAAAATATAAAAATACAAAAAAAATTATATTAATAAGGACTAACATATCTATTTTTATGATGTATTAATTTTTTAAAAAAGTATACATAAAATTTTTCTAAAATTTTTAATTAAGAAACATAAAAATTTGTATTAAAGTAATATTAAATAATTAATTCAGTAAGTATAATAATTTATTTCGATATTTTAAAAATTAAATTAATACACATTAAAATTTCTACTAATATAAATGTAAATTAATTCAATGTATGATAAAATATAAAATATTTTCAAAAATATCTGAATTGATGAATAAACTAGTAAATATGATTATGATTATTAGTATAAAAAAATTTTATGATTATAGGAAACATTTTAAAAATATAATTAATATAAATATTGAAATTTTTGAAATATAATAAAAATATAAATTTTTTCATTAAAGTTAAAAGAAAATAAATTAATATTTAAAAATAAATACATATATGTTTGCCCTTACTATAATTTATGAGAATTAAATAATTAAGTAATATTTTTTCTATTAGCTTTTAAGATTCAGTCTTTATTAAAATAATTAATATGACTTTTTTTAATTATCTTATCACTTTAAGTAATTTTTTGAATTTTAAAAATTATAAATGATATCAAATAATATGAAAATTTATGCATTTAAAATTATTACATATTATTTTCATAAAAATTAATATGATGAATTCTTAAAAATTTAAAACCATAAAATATAAATATTTATATATTTTTTAACATAAAGAGTATTTTATAACACTTATGAGAGTGACTAAAGGACAAATAGATATCAATAGTTATCAATTTGATCTAAGATTCATAATCGATGAAAATAATATTAATAAGCATTTTGTGAATGTTGATATTAATCTAAATTATTAAGTGTCAACGTCAACCTATCTAGGGACATGTGATATTTATTTACTTAAGGTAAAAAATTTGCAAAGACTAATTGTGAAGATTTAAAATAAATTAACTATAAATTAATAAAAATAGATCAATCATTATTTCTTGTCATGACCCCTCAACTACGAGGAATCATCATATAGGATCGTTTTGACAACCAATTAATCATTGGACCCATAGGAGTCTCATTTTTATAACAATCATATTAGAAGATTATTTTATGCCCATCATGATAAAGTATGTAGAAGCATTATTAGAATTGTCTTAAGTTTTGCAAGCTTAATAAGTTGTCTGAATCTTCTTTCTACCACAACTTCTAATAATTGTTGTATGGTACCCACACACACACACATACTATTTCAATGTGGTTAATTATCTAGACTCAAAAAATATATATTTCAAAAATGAATAATAAGATTTCAATTGATTAAATATAATAATTATTTACAAAAATATATTTGATCATATTGTTTCATCTTGTACAAGTTTGATATTAGGAATCAAATAATTTCTATTACCTTGGATAATGTGATATCCAATTGGAGGGTTATGACTAATTTTTACATTAACATTTAAGAAAATAATAGTATACTATTTTTGTATCAAATTTGCTTGTCACATAATTAATTTAATAATAAAATTAATAGTCAAAATAGAAAATTATAAGGAATATGGTATCTTAAATAAATCATTTAAGTTATATTGAGTTTTTTATTTATTTTTTGTTTTTTTTAAGTTATATTTAGTTAGATTCTAAATATATCCCAAAATTGAAATCTTAAAAACTACAAACTTTCATTAGTTATGGAAGCTATATCAATTTCTATATTCATGAAGTGGCAGAAAATTCCATTTCATATTCCACATAATTAATTTAATATGTTTTTACAATGTTAAAAGAATATTGGAATACTTTAGATCTTGTTGGAAAATCATGAATTAAAAATTTTATAAGCCGACAATGATTGTGGAGTGAGTTATTTTATTATCTTGAGTAGAGTTTAAGCATGTAATTATACCTTATGGTCGTAGGTGATGGCAAGATCTTCTCCCATAAATCCCTATTCCATAATGTGCAAGGAAGAAGACAATGCTATAGTAGTTGGTGTCGTTCGAACTTCTATATTTAAATAATAAAATATTGAGCCGGACTGCATTTATTATGAAGCATTACATATTTAATATGAATTGGTTCATTTTATTATTTAATATTCAAAACTTTTTTTAAAAGATTTTAATTATGTGTGTGTGTGTGTAGACAAAATAAATTTAATATGAATATATTAATTTGATTTAATAATAAATCTATTAATTCGATTCTAATCAAATTAATTATTCCGATTATATATACATACATAATTTAAATAAATAAAAATTTTTAAAATATTTTCCTTTGCCCTAGATAAGGATACAAAAGGGACCATTGCATAAATTAGATCCCAAGCTCCAAATGTAAATTATTTTATACAATAATTTATATTAATTATAATTCATATGACTACAAGTATTTTAATTGCACTTCCTCACTTAATTAAAAATAATGTGTGCCTTTTGTTATTTTAAAATAATTAAACTCATTGATTAAATAAAAGTATTGATAATCAAATTTAATCAATCTTTAATTATTTCATTGATACTTTCCACTTATCTATTTGAATTGTCGAATCAAATCTATCTATAGGGTTTGACAACATTAATACTTATAATCTTTTTGAAGAGGCATCATTAATCATTTTGATAGGATATAGATTCCATTAGCAGTCAATTTTCATCATGCAAATGTTAATTATGGGTAAGTGAGTTATAGGCGGGCACGGCACGGCCCGTAGGCACGGCAAGGCCGTGCCGTGCCCGGCCCGCTCGGGCATGCCTTGCCAATACAGGCCAGGCCAGGGGCACGGCAGGGCAGGCGGGGCGGGAGCCGCAACGCGGGACCGGGTCAACCAGGGTCCGGGTCCCGGGAGGCCAGCACGAACACGGGCTGAAAATGCCAAAATGGCAGATTAGAAATTTTTTTTTTATTGTAAATTTTTTTATTAAGTTACTGTATAGACTTTAGAGTATTAGTAATAATTTAAAATATAATTTTTTGTAAAAATTATAACATTTAAAATTAAATAAAACAAACAAAAATTAGAAAAAAAATTTTTTTTTTTCAATTAAGTTTAGCTTTTTTTATTATTATAATTTATTAATTATATATTAAAATTTAAAGTTATTAAATTTTAAAATAAAATTTAAATCGTAAAATAATAAATAAATACATTAAGTTAGTAAAAATTATAATTAAAAAAAAATTAAACTACACAAATGAAAAATTACCATTCATGCTTTTGAAACCAATAGTCCGAACAAAACAAGTATAAGTTTCAACACAACGTATGGTACAAAGTACAAACAAAGCATATAAATAAAATAAATAAAAAAACATCGAAAAAAAAGAGCAGATGAGCATCAATCGTCAAGCGGCATATCATGAGAATCATCAGCCGCAACATCAAGATCAGTATCATATGGATCATCATCATCGACAATCAGCTCCTCCGCCATCGTAGTGGATGTGGATGCGACTGCAGTGTCTGTCACAGTCACAGCTTTAGCACGATCACTGATGCTAAATCTCGATTCCTCTCAATCCTTCAAACATGCCAAGGCCTCAACCATATCTAGACGTAATCTCGATCTCCTATCCGAAATCACGTTCACTGCAACAGAAAAAGCAGACTCCGATGCTACGCTCGACACCGGAGGAGTCAGTAGATCCTGAGTCATCCTAGATAGCACGGGATAGGCGGACTCATATGATTTCCACCACTATAATAAATCAAGATTCTTATTATCAGAAGGTGATAGGATTGAGCAGTAATCGGTATCTAAGTACCTAGACAGCTCGCTCCTATGTGAAGGTCCACCCCTACGTTTCCCTCTCGCTAGGTTAATGGAATAATCGTCATCTCCGAACAAGGTATCAGTGTCCGTACTCACAGTCTCACCACCACCACCACCATACCTAGTATCGTAGTATGTGAACAGGTCTGTCAACATCTCGTAAATGAACCATTCAGGTGGCTCTTCCAGGTTCATGCACGAGGAAATGAAAGTCAGGGTGTTTTCAACCCCTTCCACCTTAGCCCTAGGGTCCATGTATGCTGCGAGGCAATAAAGAGATGGAATGGTGGACCAGTACTTCAGGTACTTGGTCTCCATCTCTGCAACCATATGGCTAAGCGTCGGGTCCGCTCGATACTTCCTAAACATGCTACTAATGTTGCATATGCAACGAAGTGCAATGCAAGTGGTGGGCATATACACCGACGAACACATGTTCGTCGTCAATAATAAGTTCGCCACTCTTACTATTGACATAGTCGGATATCACGTGTTCGTATCCAACACATGATTCCAACATCAGGTACGTGTAATTCCAACGATGTCTCACATCTGATTGGAATTTCTTCTTCTTAAGATTCGCAGACAAACAGAGATTACCAAACTCTTGTAGTCTGCGAGGAGTGCGAATATACTTGAGTGCATTGCGTATATTTTCCAACGCGGGGGAACAGACCTTCATACCCACTTGAACTATCAGGTTAATAACATGACACATGCATCTGACATGAAAGATCTCTCCTAAAGGTGCGTCTCTAATATTCCTAACAAACATATTGATCGCTACTCCATTATTCGCAGCATTATCGAAAGTGACACTAAAAATTTTATTTTGAATTTTATATTCCCTAAATATTTTCATCATACACTCAAAAATGGCCGGGCCATCATGAGGATGAAGAATCTCAGTGAATCCTAATATTTTTTTATTGATTGTCCAGTTAGAATCTACATAATGACTCGTGAAACATGCATAAGAAGAATCATCGTGACATGTCCATATATCGGACGTCACGGACACCACTCCACTAAATGCCAAAAATTCCTTAATTATTTTTTGTTTTTCTAACTTATATATCTTTAGTATGTCACTCCTAGATGTGGACCTAGGAATCCTACGATAGGATGGCTGAAAATAAGTCTGCATGATGCGCACTACCCTCGGATCTTCCGAAAATCTGATCGGAATACCCATCAATGTGATGAGCCTGGCCATGCCGTCCCTACCCAACTCGCTGGAGTATACGAAGGGAGTAAACTTTGAGACTGAACTCGATCCAGTCTCAAAAAATGTAGTGCCAAGTTGGGTTTGCCTAGGATCTAAGGGTCCATGTTTTTTGGAGCATATTTCAGCATGCCTCTTGAGGTGCCCAGTCCCACATGTACTCTTGCATGTTAAAAGTCTCATACAATATTTGCACTGTGTCATTTCAAGTTCCTCACACCTAACATCTACTTGTGTTATGATTTTAAAATGTGTCCAAACTACAGAAGTCCTCCTAGTTTTTTGTTTTTTAGAACTTTGGGCTGAGACGACAGGATAAACCAAAGTTTCAGGAGCCACAGACGTCTGTGTAACACTAACATTTTCATTTTCCAAATTTAAATACGTGTCAGGTGTATTTGTCATTTTTTATTTTTCCTAAGTTTTTCTAGAGAGAGAAGCTTTAGAGAGAGAAAGTACAAAAAAACGTAAAATATATTACCCGGTAAAAGCAATGAGGTCAGTCACGTGCAATGTGCACCACAGGAAGCTCTGATGTTCAAAACTCAAGTTGAGTTTCACGAAAATCCAAGCCGAAATCAAAATCACGAGGCCCGAGAGAGAGATGCACGGTTTATGTAAGAGAGAGAAAGTATTGAGAGGCTTTATGTTTTTGAAAAACATAAAAGTTATAGGGAGGGGGGTAGAATTTATAGGCTAAAGAATGTTTTTTTTAATAAAAAAAGATATTTTTTTATTAATTTTTTTAATTTTTTTACGATTTTTAAGGGGCAGAATCACGAGGACCGTTGGATTCTGCCCCCTAGCCGTTGGAGGTGAATCCAAGGGCTGAAAATTGGTGGAGTTTGAATTTTTTTTTTTTTGCCGTTGGATTTTGCTCGGATCAGTTCTATGGGCGTCGGGACTCGGGTTTCGGCAGAAAAGACCCCGGGTCGGGTCTGTTTGGACCCGACCCGCGGTCTTTTTATCGGGGGGGGGGGGGGGGGGGGGGCCAGGGGACGGCCGGATGTGTCACAAGGCACGCGTGACACGCCACCAGTGACACGCGTGCCTGCGTGAACCGGCACGGCACGCGAATATCTTAACCCGGCACGGCACGGGCCCAGGCACGGCCGAACCGTGCCGTGCCTCGTGCCGGGCTGGGCCGGCCCGGCATGTTTGACACCTCTAAATAAAGAACATGTCAATTTTCACAAATTCTATGCACCAAATTATTGTAAAATCTTTTATTCAAAACAAGAAAAAATGTAAATTAAGAAAAAGAAAAAATGATATGAAATAACTTTTAATATAAGTCAGTTCCAACAAATTTAATCATACAATATGGAATGACTTGATTACTCTTTTGAATTAGTTGGATATTTATTTAATATTAAAAATTTTGTATGATTACACTCTTGGAACTCAAAAAAACTTTGAATTATTATTAATTTACAATAAAAATTGAAAATAATAATAATAATAATAATTATTATTATTATTATTATTATTATCAACATCCTCAAGCTAAAAAAAACAAAATATTTTGAGATTTGTGCAATATCGAAGCTTTTGGTTTGAGATTGAATTTTAGTATCATATCTAATTTACAATATGTCAAGCTAAAGAAGTATATTTCTTCCCAAATTTTATATGAGTTTGAATCTTCGAATGAAAAATTCTATATATTGGTTTTGTCCATACTTTATTGATATATATATATATATATATATCCTATTTTAGCACAACTCTTATGAGGTATATTAGTTGTGTGTATGTGTGTGTGTGTGTATTTATTTATTTATTTTTAAGGCTAGTATTTAACATTGGTAAAAATATATTGAATAAACAAAAACTTTCATTGACAAGTATGGTTGTAAAGATATTTTTTTCAATTCCAAGAATAAGTGTACGTGGAAAACAAGTGCAACACACAACAAACAATAAAGAATTATGATAACATTATAGCAATACTAGAGATGATGATCCAAATATTGCATCTAGAGGTATTAAACGGGCAGGCAACCTAGGGGGGACGACGTGGAGATGCTCGACAAGCAACTATGGTGTGGTGCTTGAAACTCTAATTTCCTAAAAAAGGTCCGGCCTTACCCAGCATGAACCCAGGTGGAATTCTGGCCATGGGCTATGCCGAGCATGCACGGCACAGTACTATAGCATGCCGTGCCCGGCACGGCACAGTACTATAGCATGCCATGCCCGGCACGGCACGCCAGCCCGTTTAGGCTCAAAAAAGCCCATTTGACACCTATAGTTGCATCTGATGATATTATTATTATTATTTATTCATTTTGAAATTGGATATGTATTTCTTTTGTTTATTCATATTTTTATTATGTTTTTGATTCATTATGCCATATATTTTGAGTAGTGTGGGTAGTATATGAATGTTATATAAATTTACATACATCATATATATATATATATATATATATATATATATATATTCAAACATTATGATTATGTGCATTCTATAAATTTTTGGGTAGGTACTAGATTGAGCTAAAAATGCCATAGGAAGATTTGGACTATGTTTTATTTTTATTACAAACTACTTAAATTAAATATGAATTTTAAAATGTACATACCAACTTAAAACTTAGAAGTAATTTAATTCTTCTACAATTCCAAAAACCACAAAGTCTAATTTATACAACATGTATATGAGCAACATATACCAAATACTTCTTTACGTATATTGTTAAAAATTTATAAAGCATAAAATACCAACAATTATATTTTGAACCAAGATAAAATTTTTAGTATATAAAATCTTAGAAATCATAAAATTCTAAACAATAATGTAATATTGAGTTTTTGGAGAGAATGTCCTAAATATTCGTTCCATGTTATTCTTTGGGTTAGTAGTTTAATTCGTTGGTAACATGTGACAAGGAATAAGTCATCAATTTTCAAATAATTTATAGACAAGAGTTCTGTCATGAAACATTGGTTACACAATTGTAATTGGGGGCATAAATCAAGTTAGTAATTATTCTTAAACTTTTAAAAATTTAAGAAATAGATCATTTGATTGGCACAATTGAAATTTTTAAACATAAAACCCAAATGAGATTAGATTTTTGTTGTTTTGAAAATACGAACTTGTCCCGATTTTTATATGAAAAACTACTTAAATAAAAAAAAAATTATATGCACAGTCCAAGATAAAATTTAAAATTAATTCATTGAATTTAGTGCATCTTCTCCAAATAATGCAATTGTAATGGTGCATGACTTCCATGTGCTTGGAATGTGAAATATCGAATATTATAGTATATTTTGATAGTTTTTGATGATGTAATGAAAATGAGTGATTATTATAATGATTTAATAATAGTGGAATTTTGATAGATTATGATGAATAGTAGTTAAATTGATGTGTTATCGGAGATAATTGATGACATGGTAATGGTTGGTCATATCGAGTAGTTTCAACATTAATTCTCAACTAAAACTTTATATAATTAGTTGTGGTAATCTTTATATGTCACGACTCTACCTCCTCATCAGTATAATCTTTTTATTGTACAATACTTATCTTTTAATATTTAAATCATTGTGATAATAAATTTATGTCAAAGTAACTAAGTACATCACTATTACTAAAACTTGCTACTATGTGCCGACACTACATATTTATCTTAATTAAAGTTTAATATTCCAAAATACATAGCCACAACCATTTCTCAGTATCACAAATCTTGGTTACAAAGTTATAGGGTGCAATACTTAGGCCATGACCATTTTCAAGGTCACAATTTTTTGCCCTTAAGAGAAGGTAAAACATCTACCATGTCCTAGTGCCACAACTTTGATATAGAAGATAATTGCAAAAACCATAGCCACTTCCGAGTCCTATGACTTTTGTATTACATAGATGAAATGAATAAGTTATGATCATTTCCCAATACCACAACTCTGTGATACAGAGGAAAGAGAAAAGCCACAGCCACTTCTTATTTCCATTACTTTTGAGGTAGAGAAAGTTTAAAAAATATTCTAAAGTCATGGCCACTTCTGAGTACCATGATTTTTAGCTCTATAGACCAATGGCCAAAGTTAATGCATCTTTCCATAGCCATCCATGACTTTCAACTTGGAAAATATATAGAATTTGCTAAGTATAAAAGACACGATCCAATAAAGAAAAGTATCTAATTTGATCTAATTACATCTGCAAGCTACATGAACTTCCTTTTTATTCACCTTGAACCACGCATAGTAACAAGATTAAAAAAATTTTTCACACTCCCAATGAGATCCATAAGCAAGTGAAGGATACAAGGCAAAAGCTAAACCCAAAAGTAGGAGGCACAAATATTGAACCCCTCTCTAAAGGGTAGATTTCCAGGAATCAATTGAAATAACATGGGATTTAGGGCTCACTCATATATATAGTAGAAACTATGTGACAACCCTTCTAACTATGATATTTGAGATAAACCTATATGTAAAAATCCAAAATTATTATATGTCAATCATTATGAGTATACTATTTATGAAGCTAATAGTATGAATTCTTTTATATGTCGATCTATTAAATATATAAAAGAATTGACCCTAAATTAATGTGAGCATTTTATAATATATTTTTCTAAGGGTCTCACCTTTAGGATGAGAGTCACATTATTATTGTAAAGAATAATGATAGGTAATCCACAAGATATGCATGAGTGATTGTGACTCATGAGATGGTGATAACTATTTGAGTTATTTTCATTCATATGATTCAAATAAGTGAGATTTGATAGAAGATATATATTATTTATGTGGGTATGATACTTATGAAGCTAAATGTATAAATACATTTAAAATCATATTAGTTCAAGGTCATTAAGACACCCAAAACTAGAAAATAAGAAAGTATATACAAAGTAACTATCAAGGATACATGATGATTTTCCTAAGTGGTATGGACTTGTAAATGACCATTGGGTAGAGATAACTTACTATCTCAGTGATAAAATACTAAGAGAATAGCTACAAGGAAACCATTATTATGATGAGCTTAATGGTAATAACTATCTTATATGCCATTAGAAAAAATATGCATTTTGATAATAATCTAACTTTTATTCTATATCAAAACTCAATACATACTAAACTATTTAAACAAGCATTATACAAATGAACATTTAAAAATCTAAGAGTCTTATTTAAATTCAAAATTATCTTTTCTACTAGAACAAAGTTGTCTTATTTATTGGTTGATGGAATTGTTGATACAATCTCTATATGATTGATATTTGGACAAAAATCCTCTTTAATACTTACATGACCTATATACTTGTTGATCTTTTGATAAGAGATTCTTTCCAATGATATTTTGAGATACTATTTAACTAATAAAATTAGTAGCATAATAAACTTATACTAAGCTTTTAGTACCATTATTAGAGATTATTTAGTTAGGTTAGTCAACATGAGTTGCTATAATTATCTTTGAAAAAGAATAGTTCTATTTTTAGTAGTTTTAATAATGATATCTTGATTATTTTTCTGAATTTGTATTAGCTTATCTTGTTATCTTATTTAGATTATCGATAGTTGTGATTTTATGTCATTTTTGTATCCATCACTATATCAAAAAAAATCAAAAATCATGTACAACCCAAATTATCAGTATGAGGAAACCTATTATTCATCGAGTATTAACTTCTATCTCATAATTCATAGTATCCTAAATCAATTATATTATCAATCAATAGTGAGTTATGAAGATCTAAGTTAGGAGAGCCATGGATAAATTTTACATGATAGTCATTATCTAATCTTCAATCCAATATTTGAAGAACTACTTATAGAAAAAATTATTTTGAAACAAGAAGATTAAATGCAAGGATAGAAGAGTAGTTAATATAACTTGATATGAGAGATCAATATACTAACTTGAGAAATCAAATAAAAGTGTTGCAAAATAAAGATTTAGTGAGTGATATGGAGGAAATTGAAGATGAGAAATGGAAAAAGGAAGCCAGAATGCATTAGAAAAACATTGCATAAAAAGGTTAGTGGAAGATTTGAAGGTAATTAAGGATAAGAATTATGAAGCTTTAGTAAATGATACAGAGGAAGTGGAGGAGGAGAACTAGGAAAAAGAAGTAAAAAAAGTCATGATATTTTATAATATCAAGTCTAGAGCAAAAACAAAGATAGTTACTCTATCCCAACTATCCTTGACAACGATGCCATTGAGATAATTATTTATATAGCATTAATGACTATTATAAAAAATACAAGAAGAAAAGATATCAAAACTTATATGGAAAAATTGGCTAGGACTATATAGATTTTAAATGGAGATAACTTATTGATGGTCTAACTATAGACATTAAGCATAATAAGAATTGGAAGACAACCCAAAAGTTTTTTTTTATTGAATAAGCATCACATTAATATTTATACACTTGAAATCCTTCCACAAAAAATGATCACATATTCAAACCAGCTATGATTATGACTCTTTATGTCCAAAGAAGAAGTCATGCTGAGTGTCATGACTTTAGTGTTATAGAATGAAAAAAGCATAAAAGAAGCTCATTACCAAAAGTCATGGCCATGCATAGTGCCATAACTTTGGTATTATATATAGAAAAGCATCATTAATACTTAATAACAAAGTCATAGCCTTGACCCAATGTCATAACTTTGATGTATCATCTTAACCTAGTGTCATGGCTCTTCAATTAGGGAAACAAGAGTAAAGCCACAACTTTCTCTTAATAAGCCATGATTATAAATACCTAATCCTATAAATCCTTCAAATATTACTCTTTTTCTCACTCAGTGTCATTAAGAACAAACCCTAAGCCACAAATTTCTTTGATTTGTTGATGGAAGAATGGGTAGAGAAATGGATAGAGAAATGGGCAGTGACAAAAGCTAAGCACCATGGAAATACCACCCAAAGCCATATTTCCATGGTGATTTTTGTTATGGAATAGGGATAGTGATAGATAGAATATATATTAGCCAAAAAAGTTTTATTGGCTAGAAAGGATTCATCAAATTTCACTACAATAAATTATCAGTTTAGCTACGGAAATATAACTAGGGAAATAATCCTTGGCTAATTTCCAAAGGATTAGCTAGGAAATAACAAGAGATGTTTGATTCTAGATTTAATGACAAATTTGTGATGGATTTGTGATGGATTAGAGACAAAATTTTGATGGAAAAATATCCCAAACTAATATTATTGTAGATTTTGGCACAAAGATTGGCAACAAATTTAGCAACAACTTTAGAGATGAATTTTTCCTAACTAATTAGCATGAGAAAAAATCCCCCACTAAATCATTATCTGAAAATATTTTTTTTTACAAGTATATATTAATAGTAAACAATTAGTCCTTAAATTATTATTTTTACAAAATATATACATTTAGCTAGGGATTTTTCCATAGCTATTTAGCTCATGATTATTTCTACCGTTAATCTATACTGAATTATTATTTTTTTGATTTATTATTATTTGTTTTAATATTTAATATAATTTTGTATATTAAAGGTTTTTCATGGTCTATGGATGAGGGATCCTTGAAAGATGCCTTCTCATATAATTATAAAAATAGGATATTATAAATCAATAATTACAAAAATATATAAATACAAATAAATATTTATATTAATAAAGACTAACATACTTATTTTTATGATTATAAAATTTTTAAAAAATATACAAAATATTATTTGAACATACATAAATATTTGAAATAATAAATGAACATACATAAATATTTGAAATAATAAATGAACATACATAAATATTTGTATTTATATTAATAAAGATTAATAAATACATTAAATAATTAATTCTAAAATTATAAAAAATTTTAAAAAATATTTGAAATAATAAATGAACATACATAAATATTTGTATTAATAAAAACCTATAATCATTATTTGTATGATTATAAAAAAAATTTTTACAAAAAATATGAATTAACCAATAAACAAGTAAATATTTATATTAATAAAACTTTAAAAAAATATTTTAATGATTATAGGAATCTTTTAAAAAAATTTTTACTAAATGATTTGAAATACTTGAATTTTAATAAAAATCATATTTTTCATAAAATTAAAAGAAATTAATTGATATTTAAGGATAAATAAATAAATGTTTTAATTACATCAAAAAACTTTTGACGAGTTATAAAAAAAATATTTCCAAGTGCCTATTAAAAGAATATTTAAGATGTTTTTCTAGGGTTTTAAAAAGTTCTTTTTAATATTACTAATGATAGTTTTTTTATCCTAAACACACTTAACATTATTTTTAGGCCTATTAACACTTTTGAAAAGCACTATCAAACTGACCCTAAGTTGATTTTAATTCAAGTTTTATTTTTTCCTCTACTAAAATTTATAAGAATTAAAGCATTGAGTAAATTATTATAGTAAATTAAAAAGAAAATAAAAAATTATATTAAATTTAAAATAAAATATGTAATCTTAAAATAATAAATAAATACATAAATATTAATATTTTAAAATTAAAACAAGTTTAATATTAACGATAAAATATAAATCAAATTACCGGTATATCCAACTAGGCAAGAAAACAATATTTCAATACTTTGCTGGTCAAGTCGCATTAGTCTAGTTGATGGCCAACCAAGATAGTGTCAAGGAGGCAATCTACTTAAAAAATGTTGTTGGCATCTTGTTATGTTTCATCATTCTTATTCTGATCGGTATTCTTACCTTTTTAGTTTGTCTATTTTTTGTATTTTCTGAAAACATGGATTATCATGATAGATAACCTAATCGGTGTTCTTTCAATTTGAAGAGCTCATGCTGTGTTAACATTTGTTGCATTATTTGCTCCATGCTTTCAGTTTTTGACGAAGAATGGAATATGTGATTTTTGGAATTGGTTTGATAATCGAACTTGTTAATTTTGATCAATCTCCCACAAGATAATTTTTTTTCTATGGATTTTTTTAAAAAGTTTAAGCTCACTATTCTTACCATATTTTAAATTAGGTATCCACTTGGGCAGGTGATAGGAGGAACTATGTACCTAGGATTGACTTTAACAGCCGGGACAAAATGAAAGTGATTCCTTAGAATCTACTGTTCAACAATGTTCTTTATGTATATAAATTATATATCTGCTAGGAACTCTCCAGAGTATCTTATACTATTATTATTATTATTATTCTTATGTTATAATTACATTGTGATTACTTATTATACATGGATATTGAATTTGTTCAAATTTCCTATATCCGTCGAGACTATTTGTCAATTCATTGCACTAATTTTTTCTGCATTTGCTTAATAGGAAACTTTTCTTTTGACCAAAGTTAGAGTGATTAAGTGTCTATTTTTTGTCTTCCTTTCAATTTTAAACTGAGTTTGATTTTATGATATTACTTTTGTAATACAAAAAGTTAAGGGTTTTGGTGCTGGGCTGACAGCAGAAGCTTTTTGGCCATGGTAAATTATACAAGCATTGTTAATTATGCAGCATGTTTGAATGTAAATATTCTAAATAAAATATGCATAAATTAGGTTATTGATATTTAAAAATTGGAAATAGATTGGTGAACCTTTATGTACATTACCAAGTTTACTTGAGAAAGAATTGATATTAGAATTATATAAAATTTGTATGAATACTAGTTGATCACAAATAATGCATAGGATGAAATGTGAGTATTCTTTTAACTATTATTGTTTAAATTATTGTATAACACAATATTTTTATATATTCATGAACAATTTAATTAAAAGAAAATCATATATTTTTTGGTGTATGATTCAAAAGAGTTTATAAGTGATGGAACTTTTGACTCTTTATTGTGCTTGTATTAGGGATGATATTTTGGGTTAAGCCAAAATATTTATTAGTTTAATTGGCAATTAAGTTAGGCAAAACTAATATCTCAGAGAGTTTGGTTGCTCACATTGATTTAGTAGAACAAAAATACTCAACCTAAAGTTTTTTTGCTTAGTTTGCAAGTGAATACCAACTCAAGTCGTGCTACTTGAATTGTCAAGTTGACTTTGTGTTATGTTAAAATATAATAAATTTTTATTATATCAAGAGATAATATTTAAAGATTATATTTTAAAAATTATAAAAAATATTTTTATCTTTTGCTTAAAACTTATATCCAACACAAATTAGAATTCTTATATAATCAAGAATATTCATAATTAGTGATATAATTGTTGAGTTTTGCTTTTCTTTCACACATTCAAATAAATATATGTAGTGTTCCTCATGTGCAAAGAAGGCAATAGGCATGCTAACTCACTCCCATTACGTGTATAGTGGTCTTACAAATACCCTTTGCAAGGAAGAAGCAGGTATGCACTGTGTGCCTTGCATGGGCACACACAATATGTGCAACTGAAGGAATAGTGATGTGCAATATGATGTTTGTATGCATACACAAGTGATTATCTCTATAATGTATATATCATATGAATAAAAGATATATCATATAGGGATATTAGTAGTTTTATCTTTGAATGAGGTCGAAAGTATTATTGGGTAATGAGGGAGACAAATCAATTATCATTGCCATTTAGAAGTCTTCATAGAGCTCCTCTATCATGATGCTTACTTTAAATAAATAAACAAATCTTTTTTTTTAAATTATTGTAGATACTTTTCATTTGTTATGTACTACTAGTTCTCATAACTCATCTTTTTACTTAATCTATGATTATTAACTCAGAAGTTTATAATCATAGTATAGAAAATTTATTATTTGCTTAATATTTTATTTTTATTTCTTTAAAATATTGAAATAGCTACAAGAAATTTATTTAAAATCATTTATTATGGTAATATACAAGTTGAAACTTGGTTGCTTTTGCTTTTTTTTTTAATTTTTGGATATATTTGTAGCCTTATTTTAATGAGTTATATTTTTAAGTAATTAATTTTTAATTTTATTTTTTTGGATAATGTTAAGATTATATAATTTTATTTTCAGGGTTAGATATTTTATTAGTTGTTTGAATATTATTGATATGTTATTTATTCATTATTTACTTGGTTATTTATTTTTTATTAAATTGAGATGTTATAAATTTTGTATGGTTATAAATTTATACAATTTATCATTGGTTATATGAAATAATATGTTTTTTTTTTAAAAATGAAATAATATGAAAATTTAATTACCAATTAATAGTTTTCCTGGTTATTAGTAATATTATTTTTTTTCCTTTGGTATAACCATAAATTAATTTTTTTATTTCTGAAATTTATTTGATTAATTTATAATTAATATTATATAAAATAACCATAAAAGTTTCATAAACTATTAACCATATATTTATATATTTATGAAATAAAATAATTAATGGTTAAATATAAAATAATTTCATTTTCTTATATTTTCCATCTCTCCCCCATCTGGTCGTCTCTACTTAACTAACTTCTGAAAACTCTTCGACTCTTGGAACACACCTCCACCACAGCATCGTTTCAAAGAACCATATCAAACAAACATCTCTCTCTCTCTCTCTTTGTGTGTGTGTGTGTGTTCCTTTATTATTTTCATTATAATTTAATAAGATATTAATAATTAGTTTTGCAAATTTTAAATCGGCAGTGAGCTAAATGGTATTTTTTTGTTGAGTTCTTGTGCGTTAACGATAAATCGGTAGTGTGAACTTTTATTCTTTTAATGATTATTTTTTAAAAGTTTAATGGATTTTAAATCAACAGAAAGTGGGCTAGCATTGAAATTTGAAGAAGAATAGTAAAAGAGGACAAAGAAAATAATAACAAGAGGAGAAGAAGAGCAAGATAATGTAATTTTTAAATTCAAGTTATATCTTATATTTTAATTTAAGGTTTTTTATATTTTAGAATTGTTGTCTCGTAGAGAAGATGAATATAAAGAACCCGTGGAAATTTATCTACTAATTAGGATTCTGTGGTTATAGTGTGAAAATCTTGTATTTTTCTCAAAGAAGAAATTACAGCTTAACCATAACTATTCATTTTACTATCATTGTTCATGTTGATAGTTTGTTGAGGATGTAATTTTTGTTGGTGGATGATGATGAATTCTATTTAGTTTTTTTCTTAATAAATCAATTTTTTGGTCTTTTATTAGGTACCCAATAAATTTTATTGTAATTATATTCTGTTAAAATTGTAGATGCTTTAATTAATACAATTGGGCTGATATTAATTAATGTTTAATAGTACTATTGAAAAATTTTACTACACCAAGTCATTATTATATATATCTAATATTGGTATGTAGAATCAAAGCACACTTGATGGAGAAATGAAAGGTGTAAAAGTCTAAGAACCCAAGTCAGACTATATATTATTATAAGGGGAACAAACATTGTACATAATAAGTAATTATTCCATCATTATAGAATGCTCACATCAGTAATATGACATATAATTTGATTAGTACTATAGTATACAATTATGTTTTTAAAAAATGTGCAAATATTATATATATATCCAAAGTAGTAGATGTGTGGTGCGTATGAAGTTGGTTATTTAGTGTAGTCTATGTTTGCTTTACATGCACATTATTTATTATCTACAATGAAACATGTGTATTAATATACTTCTGTACACAAAATCTTACCAATTTATTTGTCCCACATACAAAAAATTAGAAATTATCAAAAATAATATCGTACAACTAATTGAAATAAAAAAAAATCAAACTAGATGAAACACAACATTTAATAATGACTTTCAAAAATTTGATTCGAGTTCTAATGTTGTTTATGAGATTATTACTGAGTATCAATATATCAAAGTATAAGCCTTTTAATTAAAATTGGTTATTGGATCTATATCTCCATATGAAAAAATATCTTTAATATTGGTGTGATATTTTAGATTTAATGGTATTCTAATAATATATTTATGTTAAATTCAACATTTAACAATAAAAAATTAATGATAAAAAAAATAAATAATTATCATTAATGCATAATATGATTAAGTTTTATTTCATAATTTTTTTCTTTTTTTTTGTTTTCCTTTTATTTTTTTTTCTTTTCAGCTATTTTAGATTTAGCATATGTTAATACATTTTTTTGTGCGGATGATGATACTTTTGATATATGACACGCACACACACATGCATATGTATGTATAGTTTTTTGTTTGAATTTTTTAGTATCATTGTATTTTTTTCATTTATATATTTGCAACATTTTGTTTTTGTGTAATATGAGTATATTAAATGATTTTATAATTTTTTTTTTGCAATTATAGCCATGTTATTGTTTGATAATATTAATTAACCTATTTTAGAATCTTTTAAAAAAAGTGATGTGATCATGTTGGTTCATTTGCTCGTTGACTATTTGGGCATTGTGAAAAATAGCTCTCTTGCTCTTACCAAAATATAGCTTTTTTCAATCTTTTCTTTGATAAAATAATAATTTTATGTGTTAAGTCTGCTCATAAAATATTAAATTGAAAATAACATATAATGTGAGCTAACAACCATCATATAAAATAAAAATAGGCCTTTCAATACAAAAAATTAATTTCTCAATTAAATATCTAATCGGCAAAAGTATAAAAGTGTTGGTCATATCTATAATTTTTGCTAAATTAATAAGTTGTCATCTTTCGTATCATTTAAGTTTGAATTGATGTGTATATAAATAATCTTTAAGTAAATTGCTAACATATTAGGATATCTTTTTTTTCACTGCTATTTTTTTGGCAGTTCTTTAGTTCATAAGATTGTGTGTCCTTAGGATGCTACTTCAATTAAGTATTTATTTATGCATATCTTTGGCCATAATTCTTGGTGTTTCAGGCATGTGTCTCTTGAAATTTAAACTTTAGTTTTGCTAGATTATATTCATTCATTTCTAATCTCTATCTTGTTAGTAAACTTAATGGAGGATGTGACAGCATTACTAAGAGCTCTATAGTCAACTAGTTTTGCTTAAATCTCATCTTCTTATCTCAGTTAGTTTTTGCAAAAAATATGTTAATGTTAATGTCTATAATTGTCCGTATATCTAATCAGTCAATATCTGTAATGCTAGGAATTTGTAATTCTAGGCTGCTTCACATCTAAGTTTTCTAGTTTAATTCTTTGAATGATATGTTTTCTAGTCCTAATCTATTTTTGTTCATGTATGAATTCTTCATAAATTCATTTGCCAAAAGTTCTAAGAATTGGATATTCATTCCATTTATTTTTTATTTCCTATTTATTTTTATATTCAAAGATTGAGTTGATTCACAGTTGCTGAATTTTTGCGCGGACTTAATTCAATTCCTCCATTTTCTTATGGAAAGTTTAATTTGTTTTTCAATTTTGCTTTAGTTTCTTTGATCCTTTATTTTTTGGTAACTAGTATGAGAAAAATTGATTGAAATTTTGATTTTTGATCTTCATTGAGAAGTGAGAAGCTTACTTCTTCAAACTTGCAATTCATTTCTTTTTTGTTGTTCTTTCTTGTCCTTTCACTTAGTTCTTGTGTTCTCCTAATTCTTGCCTTTTGTGTGGCTTTGATTGGTTCACTGGAAGAGACATGCTCTCTTCATCTAGTAATAGCATGATATCTTTTCACCTTTAGTATGCTAATAAATTCTTTGTTTTTTCATGTAGATTCTACAAACGCATTGCCCAGATATTCATGATATTTTATCTTTACATATTCATATGTAAGTGATTTTATTTAATTAATAGTATTATTTGAAGTCATTGTATGTTTCATTCAGTATTATTATTCAAACTAAATTAGGAATACTAGTAAAAAAGTGTCTCTTTAATGGTAAACTCAAATAGCCCTGGAACATAGATTCAAGTTAAATTTAAAAATTATGTTCAATTAATAGTAAGTTAAGCAACAAGAAATCAAAGATCCAAGCAATAGTTAACAATAATATATCAAGTAATAGCAAAACAGTTTACAAATTATTTTTTCTTAAGTAATATTTCTACCAAGTATGTGTAAAAATATTAGGCTTAGATAGTTTCTTGGTTAATGTTAAATACAAAAATAAAATATCTTAGGATAGTTAATGGCTAAAAATCAAATTACCTCTAGGATATATTTACAAAAATATTTAAATATTAGTAAATAAGATTAGAAAAATAAATAATTATAGTACAAGATTAGAAAATAAAAGTAAAAGATTAATTAGTTGTTGGGGAATTACGCTCCCACACTTATGATTTTAAGATACAGAAGACAACAAAACAACAAAACAACAAAACAATATATATATCCAATCCACAATCCAACACGACAAAATAAACAAACACGAGAAAATAGAAAACTAGAAAAAACATGATTCGCTAATCGCTCAATACGACTAGCTACATCCACCAGAAAATACTTATGTGTTATAGATTAAATCAAAATTATCTTATAGTATGTGCAACACAGAGACAATCATAATAAATCACACAGAGAGAGAGAGAATACAATGAATAGTTCTAGACCCGAAAAAAATAGCAACCCAAAAATATAAAATACAAAACATTTATAATAAAAACTCACGGTTCAATTAATCGAAGCGGGTCGGATCATGGGACGGGTCAGGCTCTGCTCCAAAAATTTTGAGACCTCCGTTATTGTGCTACTGCTGTATCTCCGGCCTCTTAATATTTTTTTTCCTGCACTTACATGAAAATATTAAAATAGAAATATTAGTTATACAAACAGATTATCAAAACAAAATATATATGTAGCAATAGTTATTAAGATTAGAAAAATAAAAATAAAAAATAGATTTTCATTTTCTTATTGACAAAATGAAGATTCTAAAAATTAAAGTACAAGACATATATGTATAGGACAATAGGATTATTCAATATCATTTTTCCATCTCATTCATCTAGTGCTTATACGGATATTTAGTATCATGCACTCGGAGAACTAGGAGAAAATGCTGCCAAAATTTCTATGTACGTATGGATAAACTATGTATTACTGTGGGATATAGATATGTTATTACCTTTGAAATGAATATATGGAGTGATAAGGATTACATTTAACAATTAAATTGAATAAATAAAAATTAATTAAAAGAAACTTAACATCATAGTTTGAATTATTGGATTTTATGATTAAACATAATTCTTTGCAAATATAACAGGACAAAATGAGTTCAGATTAGCAGTAGATATACAAAAGGTTTATGAATAGAATTTTGAATAAAATTTTTTTGAGTTAACTAGAAACTTTCATCAACTTTGCTTGTAGTCAATCGAGATGGATGGATGTAGATAAAATTAAGTATCCATTTAATAAACACAACTGTCAGAATATGTCTTTTCATGATATAAACACTATTAGATACCATGTGGATAAATACGGCTTTGTACCAAATTATTTTGCTTGGATTTATCAAGGGAAAAGTACAATGGCTATGAACATTGACCAAAATGAGGGTACTGAATCATATGTATGTAGTGAAGAAGCATCAAACACAAACCATAGAATGGTCATGAAAGCTACTGGTGCTAACTTAAATATGTGGATTACATGGATGAACCACCTAATTCTGAAGCTCAGAAATTTTATGATATGCTTAAAGCTATAGATAAATGAGTTGTGGCCGAGTTGTAAAATACATTCCCAATTATCACTTGTGGCTCAACTTATGAGCATGAAGTAAGAAATCATATGCCTGAGAAATTATTTGATCATGTGATAGAACTGATGAAAGATATTGCTCAGGATAATAATTTGGTCACTAATAACTTTTACAGCACCAAGAAGTTACTACGCAATATGAGTTTGCTAGTGAAAAAAATTGATTGTTGTTTTAATGGATGTATGTTATATTGGGGTGGTGATAGTGACTTAATTAACTATAAGTTTTGTGATCATCCTCGGTTTAAAAGGTACCTCATGTTATAGAAATGTGACAGAAATGAAAGTTACATATAAGATGTATTACTTTCCTTTAATTACTTGATTGCAAAGACTATATGCATCAAATGCTATAGTACATGATATGGGGTGGCATTCTGAGCATAAGGTTGAACAAGGGGTAATGCGTCATCCATCAGAATCACTTGCTTGGAAGCATTTTAATCATATACATCAAGATTTTGTAGCAGAAAGCCAAAATGTGAGATTGGGTCTCTGCACTAATGGTTTTTAGCCATTTGGCCAACCTAGACAACAATATTCTACATGGCCAGTGATAGTGACACCTTACAATTTGCCTCCATGGTTGTGTATGAAGGAGCAATATATGTTTTATCAATATTGGTTCTAAAGCCAAAAAATCTGAAAGACATATTGGATATTTTCTTATAACCTCTTATGGTAGAGTTGAATCATTTATGGAATGTCAGCGCGAACACATATGACATTTAAAAAAAATCAAAATTTCATTATGCGGGTTGTCCTTATGTGGGTGGTAAGTGATTTTCCTATATATTCAATATTATCTGGTTGGAGTACTACAGGATGGTTAGTATGCCCATATTGCATGGACAAGTCTGATACTTTTACTCTCAAATTTAGTGGTAAATAGTCATAGTTTGATAACTATCATAAGTTTCTACTTACAAATTATCCATTCAGTAGAAATAGAAGTGCATTTCAAAAAAATAAAATAGTGACAATGGTTCCACTAGATGTTCATCCAGAAGATGATATCTTGACAGAGTTTCAGAGTTTAGGTTAGATGAATGTAACTGAAATGGATGCTACTGGAACTAATGGACTAATATGAAAAATATTTGGTTGAGGGAAACATAGTACCCCCTGAGACTTTCCTTATTGGAGGTCCAAATTTATCATAACTTAGATGTAATGTATTTTGAAAAAAATATTTTCGACAATATTTTGAATATTGTTTTGAATGTAGATGAAAAAAGAAAGGGCACTTTAAAATTAAGATAAGAGTTGAATAATTACTATTGGCATCCTGAATTTAAACGAAATGAGGCTATAAGAAAATACTCTAAAGCTTGTTACACACTTGATAAGAAGGAAAGACAGACATGTGTGAATGGATTAAAAATTTGAAATTCTCTATTGAATATGTGTCAAATATGGGCAGATGTGTGGATATGAAGAAGCTTAAGTTATTTGGAATGAAAAGTCATGATTGTCTAGAAGGTCCTTAAAGAATTTAGTTTGTTCTTCAAACAGCTAACCGCAACTACAATCAAAATAGATGACATGGTGAGACTGGAGAATGACATAACTCTCATTCTTTGTAAGAATGAATGAATATTCCCACCAAGCTTTTTTGACTCAATGGAGTTTTTTCCAATCCATTTGGCTTATAAATCAAGGATTGTCAGATTAGAGTATAAATTAATATTGTAATTTGATTTAATTGAAATCTGATATAATAGTCGTATGTATCTTCGTAAGTTGAAATTGAATGTTAGAAATAAGGAAAAAGCTGAAGGTTCAATTTGCAATGCACATTTAATAGAAGAAGCATCATCTTTTTGTTTTTAATTTTTTGAGGACTATATCAATACAAAGAATAGGAATGTGCATCGGAATGATGAAGGTCGTGTGCTAGTAAAAGATGAATCTGAGGACAAGCTATCTATCTTCAAGCACATTGGAAGAGCATCTGGAAGATCAAAATAAAGATGTATGACAGTTGAATAGTACATAAAAATAATGAGCTATGTTTTACTTAATTGTGAGAAGGTTACACCATATATTGAGTGTGTATACCCAAAATGATTGTAGGTTTAATCAAATGATAATTTTGTCCTGGAAAAAAATAATTAAAATTTGATATCCATTGTTGTCCCTCTATTTATATTTGTGCAGTGTTTATGTTGAGCAGTTAAAAAATAGGCAGCCAACCATTCACAGCCATGAGATTGATTCTATGCTAGAAACTAAATTTGTGAATTGGTTCAAGAACTATACAAGAATTATTTAGCCTTAATTTTTTGAATAATTTGATTTTATTAGTTAGATTTTTTAACATCATTTGTTGAATTTATGCAACAGACAAATAATCCTTCAAATGGAGATTACAACATATTCATATAGAATCTAAGTAAAGGCCCATTTAGATATGTGACAACCTATCCTGAGTATTTTATCATTGGATATAAATTTTACACAATAGGGCATGGTTCTTCTAAAGTAATTATGAATAGTGGTGTATGCATTAATGCTCAAGTTATAATGCAAATGAGATTGATTATTATGTTCAACTAATAGAAGTTATTGAGTTGGAATATCCTAGACTCAACAATAATAGGATTGTATTATTAAAATGTGAGTGGTTTGATCCTACATAAAATGGGGGTACAAAGATTCATTCGGATTATAAGCTAGTGGATGTTAACCATAAATGCAAATTTAATTGATATGAGCCATTTATTATGGAAGTTCAAGTCACTCAAGTATATTATTGTACATATCCGAGTTTATCTCGTGATAAGAGTGAGTGGGCCAATTGCAAAATCAAAGCTCGATCAATTTTTAAGTATCAACATCTTAACAAAGAAATACAAACTTAGCTATTACACCGACATTTCAAAAAGATGACATAAATAATATTAAGCATGTGCATGTAGATGAAGATCCAGAAAACTTATGTGACTCAAATGGTGGCCAAATATAAATTGAAGATGATAATATTCTATCTGAAGATGAGTTGGAACTTCCATTAGAATCAGATAAAATGTTAGAAGATCCATTAGAGGATGATAGTAATACCGATAATTAAACTTTTATAATTGTATTAAAATATATAGTTTCAAAGATTTTCTATATTTTGTTGCAATCCATTGGTGTGTGTTATTCTAAAATGCATGGTTTTTCATCATATCATATCAATTTAGTTTTTATTATATCTCTATTATTTGTTCTATGTATTTACTCTTTATACATTAGATGACACATAAAGGACGTGGGCGTGGTAGAGGTAGATGTGGATGCATACATGGATGAGATTCATCTTGTATTTTATGTCTTTTTGTATAGTTAGTACCATCTCATACCCACCCTATCCAAACATCACCATCGCCATCACCATCACCATCACCTTTATCAGATATAAGGCCATCATCCATTGTCCCTCCTCCACATGCTTCTAATTCATCACCATCATCTACACCACATTCTACACCATCAGATGTTGTTCCCTAATTTACAGCACCATCAACATCATCAAATTTTGTGACTTCCTCTATAGGTAGTGCTAAATTAGTAATAGAGATTGTGGATGTGAGGTATAAAATATATGTACATATTACTTTAATAAAAAATTATGATGTCCCTGTAATTGGTTTTGTTTTTATATATAGTTAAGAATTACTTGTTTTTAATGTTTTTTGTTTATTTTTATAGTTTCATTCCATCTCACAAGTGTTCGGCTATAATTATAAAGTCTTTCAAGAAAATGGTTAATTCCAAAGCATCTTGGAAGAACGTTTCTGAATCAACAAAAAAATCAAACTTTGATGACTTTTTAGTATAAATAAAGAAACAAAAGCATTACAAATTAATTATCTAATTAGTTAACTATTATGTTAGTTATTATCCAAGCATAAAAGAATGATGTCCTTTATTAATATAAATTTTTTTGTGAATTGTATATATATAGAATCAGTGTATATGGGTAGCCCAATTTGATGGACAGATAAAATCATTGTGGGAGAGTGAAGTGACCGAATGGTACTTAGATTTTGTCCATAAATTGAAGAATCTAAAAGATAGGCCTGATTTTATAACTGAGGATTAGTGGCTAGAGTGGCTTAATTGGGAGCAGCTAGAAGTGAAGAAACAAATATCAAAGATAACCAACAAAAACTGATGGATTGAGGTATCTAGATCAGGTACATGAATGTCTTGCCACACAGGAGGGCCAAAGTCGAGAATTGAGCATACTCAAGATTTGGTACCATTTATAACTTTAAAACAATTAAATATTTAGCAGTTAACCTAATAGTCCAAATAATTCAAATCTTTGCGTCTTTTATAATTTTAGCTAAAATTTTCTAACATATGTTATTTTTTGACTTAATAAATACATACTTTAGGGTAAATAATTGGGTTGAGATCCCAATTTTTATGAGATTTTCAGAAAGATACATGTGAAGAAAGTAGATGGGCAGTTTGTTGACAACAAGTCTTGGATAATTGCTGTAAGTTTCTTTAATACTAATAAACTATTTGACTACTATAGTAAATTTTGAAAGTTATGCGTGGAATGAAAAATATTAGATTTATTTTATTTATATCTAGCATAATATTTTATTTTCTGTTTTATCACAGGACCTCCTGGAGGAACGTGTGATAGTTGCTTCTCAGCTAGTTGAGGGTTCTAATGGATCTTCAACCAATTGATATGATCCTATCTATTTGGAGACCATAGAGGTCAGAAGAAGCAACTAGTATATGACATCACTCGAAGGGAGTGGCTTTTTGTTCTAGAAGTTGTGCTTCTAGTTCCTCTATCAAAATAGTGGTGGATGAGTTGGTCGAGCAGCAAGTAATTGAAACTAATGAATGTTTTTTATTTATGGTTACAGAAATGAATGAGAAGGATTAATAGATTATCCTTTTGAATGAAGAAATGCAAGAAATGAAAGAAGTGAATGATGAGATGAAATAAATGAAGAATGCAATGCTTGAGCAGATGACCTATATGGAGTCACAGTTAGTGGCCTTGACATGACAAATAGCATACCGAGTTCCAGTAGAGTACCAACGCATGAGAGCCTATCACAAATCCACTAGCTAATGATGAGGATGACAATTTAGTTTTAGATGATTATATACCTATGTTATGTTTTTGTTTTAACTATTGAACTATTGTTTTAGATTAATTTTTGTAGTTCTTTGACTTTTTTTTAATTATAAAAAATGGTTTTCTGTAAATGTTTTTATTCATTATTAATATAAAAATTTTAAAGTATGTAATCAAATTTTTTGAAAAAAAATAAAATTGTGAAAATTGCTATGGAATGAAAATAGCTTGGTATTTTTCCATCACTAATTTAGCTAGGGAATTTTTCGTATATTAATTATTTCTTTTAATTACGATCACAATTAGCAAGGGAAAATATATAATAAGCTAGGAAATTTCCATCATTCAAAAATTTGCTTGGGAAATTTTTTTTCTCATTAATTTTTTACGATGAGAACTTTAGCTTAAGATAATTTCCATCGTAATTCTGTCACTATTATGGTTTAGCGATGCAATTTCTTATAATAGCTAGGTAAATTTTTTTAGCTATTTGAGCTTTTTTTTGTATTGTTCATCCTTCCATTCCAACAAATAATAGAAGAGAGGGATTAGTTGTTATTTTGTACACATATAGAACATGATAATACTACAATTATGATAGAATTCTATAGTAATTTAAAGGATTGAAAAGTTAAAACATACAATGTTAGAGATTTTTGGGCGTATTTTGATAGTGAGATTATTAATGAGTTGTTTAGATTCCAAGGAGCCAAAGATAAAATCACTTTAAAATCGATTTTGACGCAACCCAACTTTTTAATAATTGCTAAATTGTTGATAAATAGAAAGGATAAATGAAGTGTGATTTCAAAGAGCACACATTAATATTTGATGTGGAGAGAACTCACAAAGATGAATAAAGTTTGGTTATATTTTATATGCTCATTTCTATTATCGACACTCTATGTCTTGATTATGATCCAAGAAAGAGTGATCTTTTTGTATGCCTTCTTAGTTGGTTGTAGTTTTGAAGTTAGTAAGATCATTAAGAAGTTAAATCTAAATTTTCTTGAGGAAGAATTTTTTAGCCTAATAATTTACTCTTCCTTGATTGCCTTATTATGACTAGCCAAAAAAGCATTCATAGATGAATATGTTTATAAAATATAACTGATGATGTCCTAATATTGTTGGGCATTAAAAGGGAAATCGAATGAGATAGAAAATGAAAGAAGCTAATTCTTGAAAGGAAAGAATTGATAGCAATTTGGGAAGAAGGATTGTCATTCACTAAAGCAAACATAGAAATGGTGGAAGAAAGAGATAAAATATGAGAAGAGTAACCCCATATAGAGCCTTCATTTGGTAGATGAAGTGGTTTACTTGATAATATTCATCACATCTTGGAGAGCATACAATTGGAAGCTATAAATAGAAAAGAACACTTGAAAATAGAAATCCAATCCCTCTGCAAAAATTAATAGAGGCTTCTGAAAAGAAAGATACATTATAGAAGGTGCATCTCGAAAAATAAAGAGAAACTATTTATTGTGGGCTAATAAATATTTGAAGACAAAATCTACAAGCTTTTAGAAGATATGATGATTGTGATTAGAGATGAAAGGTGTTTTTGAGTGAAACAGTGGGTTGAAGAATTAGGGAAAAGTAATGAAAACTTGAGATATTTTTACTATGCTTTGGGATCTTTTGAAGGGTCATTAAGCTTCATTAGAGAAAAACAAGATGCATTGTACAACCTTCTTGAGAAGATGTTGGATAGGTTAGCTTAAGGTGACACGAATGCAAAAAGATCATCCATTTCGAGGTTGCCATTTGAGCACTCTAGGATTGATTTTGAATTCACAAAATATGATCATGAACAAAATTCCCACCATTATCATCTCTCTCCCTATTAAGATATATTATGATATTTTGTTTTATTGGTGTGAATGAAATATATTGCAAAATGTTGTTATGATGATATGATATATATTTTTATTTATTTATTGAGAAGGAAGCCATTACACAGGGATAAACAATAGTTTTAGCATGTGACTTTATTCGCTATGTGAAATACCAATTATTCTAGTAAAATTTGGTTGTTTTTGATGATGTGTAAGTATGAAAACAAGTGATACTAGGAATGATTTCATGAAATTAGAGTTTTGATAGATTGTAATGAATAATAGTAAAATTATTATATTTTTAGATGTGAATGGGGACTTGGTAATGGTTAGTCCCATCGAATAATTTTGGCATCTATAATTAGCCAAAACTTTATATAATTAGTCATGTTAATCTTTATATATCATAAATTTACTACCTACTCAGCACAATATTTTTACCATGTAATATATATTTTTAGCTACGATATTATCTTAGAGTTGCAACCACACTTATCTCATAGCATTTAAATGACTAGGATATTAATTTCAAATCATAATAACTAAATACACTATTAGGGCTAAAAGTCATTACCATGTTATAGTGTCATGACTTTATCTTTATTAAAGCTTTATATTCCTAAGTTCATAGCTACAACTCTTGGCTACAAAAAGTTACAGTGGTTAATACTCAAGTTGTTGTCATTTCCAAGGTCATGATTTTTTACCCTCAAGAGAAAGCAAATTCGTAGCCATGTCCCAACACCATGGCTATTTTTTTTGATAAGTAATTCAACACCATGACTTTGATATAGAGGATAAGTACAAAATTCATGGCCACTTTCCAGTATCATGACTATGATATAGAAGAAAAGCAAAGGGCCATAATCATTTCCCAACATTGATAATTTTGAAGTATATAAAATTTTAGGGAGCATTTCAAAGCCGTGACCACTTCCAAGCATAATAACTTTGAGCTCCAAAGATCAAATTCCAAAGTCATGATATCTTTCCCAAAGCCACAACTTTCAACTTAGAATATACCAAGAATTTGCCAAGTATAAAAGACATGATGAAAGTAAAGAGAGATATTCGATCTAACTTGATTGATCTGCAAGCCACCTGACCTTCCTTGTTCTTCATTTTGCACCAAGCCCAGCAATAACCAGAGAAGAAATTTTCATACTTCTTAATAGACCCGCGAGTTTCTCATGAGGCCAATGAAAAGGCTAAAATCTTGAGTTGGCGGCACAACTTTCAAACCCCCCTCTGTGTGGCAGGTTTCAAGGATTCGATCAAAATAGCATGCGATTTAAAGTTTTGAATCTAAGATTCTCATGAGGACTATCATTGGGAACCCGAGATTTATGAGATTTTTTCTTTGTACCTTGTATTAATCTCTCTTCCATATCAAGCTAAATTAATGTCTATAGTTTTTTTTTATTTTGATATATATGATGTATGAATGCTTTGATATTTAATTATGATTTTTGATTCATATTAAAGAATATATTTATTTGGAATTAGTTATTAAATAAAACTAAAATTAGGGTATTACTATTAATAAGTTTATGTATATTGTTATGATAGATAGTAATAGGTAAACTATGTGGCTCACTTGTATGTATGGTATAAGAAAATGATAACACTTATAATCATGATGTACAAACAAGCCTATGTGTGGGAATCCAAAATTACGCTATGTTAATCATTACGAGTATGATACTCATGAAACCAAATTTATTAATACTTTTACATACTAATCTATTATATAAGTCTTAGAAAAATTGATATGAATATCTTATAGAATATTCTCCTAAGAGTTTTATCTTTGGTGTGAGAGTTGAGCCAATACTTGGAGAAAAATTATAAGTAATCTATAAGATATATTCTAGTAGTTGTGACTCACAAGGTGGTAATAAAACTTTGGGTTGCTCTCACTCATATGGTTCTCATTGGTGAGATCCAAGGGAAGGATGCATGTTAATTGTATGAGTATGATACTT
Organism: Sapria himalayana; assembly: GCA_029783825.1. Lineage (NCBI taxonomy): Eukaryota > Viridiplantae > Streptophyta > Magnoliopsida > Malpighiales > Rafflesiaceae > Sapria > Sapria himalayana. The sequence goes on along the minus strand of JAREIK010003076.1, from coordinate 675,156 downwards.
ATAATGCCAATAATATAACTACTTTTAAGACCATATTAGTTAAACGTTATTAAGATACTAGAGGCTGGAGAATAAGAATGTACATATAAAGTAAATGTCAATGATAGTTAATGAGTTTCTTAAAAGGTGATTTGTTGTCTAAGTATATCAAATTCAAGCAAAGATGATACTCAAGCAAAGATAGTTAATGTACATATAAGGTATGGACTAGTGAATGACACTCAAGCAAAGATAGTATATCAAATTCATAACACCATGGTAGGTGGCACTACCATGGCTGTCAGGGTTCGCAAGCACCATAAGCTATGCAAACATAGTATTTTGACTTTGTTATGTTGCCTAATTTTGTAGGTTAGATAATATCTCAAAATCTCATTGACGAGAGTATTTAATTAACAAAGATATACAAGTAAATGAGTCACACAAGTAGCAAAGAGAACGTTTATCTAAGTATTGATTTTATAGAGATTGTATAAGTAACTTTATCAACTATAAATAAGACATCACAATTCTATTAAGAGAGTTATTTAGGGACCTATGTAGGAATATTAGATCTTAGGGTTTGATCACTTAATTTATATGATATAAATTCAAATAGTTCAATTTATGTTGAGTGAGCATATATAATGAATATTAGATAGTATAACTTTATATATCATAATGACATAGAATGTGATTATTACCATTAAGTAATTGAATCTATTATTATGATAGTCCTCTCATAGTTGTCTCCTCGATACATTAATACTGAGATAATAAATTATCTATACACACGGTTCATAATTAACATATGATTCTCTTAAATCTTACCGTTGGAAATTATATGAGGGAAAATAACTCAAAGAACTATCATTGCCTTGTGAGTCACATTATAATTGCTCATGTATTATAATTTTATTATGCTACTTAATTTGCTGGTTAGACAATATCTCAAAAGCTTATTAACAAGTGTATCTCATAAATAAAGATCCACAACTATATGAATTATATAAGTAATTAAGATTTACCATCATCCAGATATCAATCATATATGTATTGTATTGAAAGTTTAATTATTTGAGACAACTTAATTCTAGAAAAATTGATGTTAGAATTATATGATTAATCTTAGATCTATGATTTTAATTATTTAATTTAAGTAATGTTTATTCAAATCAATTTGAAATGTATTATATTTAGACACAAAATAAAGATTAAAGTGTATAATGATCATTTTCCCTAATGATATATACGATGATTGCCATCATTAATCTTATTACAATGATGATCCTCTTATAGATGTTATCATAGATTAACTAGTTAAAATATATAACAAGATCTTGATAAGGCATTAGTTTACTTATCTTTTTTTCAAGTTAAATGTTATAGATACTTATGCATCAACTTAAGAGAGGTATTGCATATATATAATGTACATTTTTATTATAATTACTTTGTTTTATTTTGAGTCCTCACTATTAAAGTTCATCATGTTGTCATCAAAATAATTTTTTCTAAATGTTGGAATGCCATGCAATGTAGATCTTGTTTGCAATCAATAATTCAATTTAAGGTTTTGCATCTATTAGTTTATTTTTTTTATTCTATGTTTTTCATGGTTTAATTTTTTTTAATATATTTTTTATTAATTTATTACTTTTAATAATTTTTACTAGAGATGTGTTGGGTCTTCCCCACACTTTACTATATCTTGTGGGATACCCCCCGCCCCATCCAATGGGTTCCCTTGTACGGCCACCCCAACATTTGTAATTGCCATTGAGGTGCTTTTGTGCATGTAGGGAATCAGGATTTGTGCTACACATTGGGTGGGGGTTGGTTTTGAGTTAGATTTTAATGGCTGAATGATTTTACCAGCAGACCTATGCTGTTTCCGTCGGCCCCGGCAGACAAAACGGCACCATCATGCAGGTTGTTTTCAGTGGAACTATATTGGAAAATAGTGCATGTGCTTTGGAAGGTGTAGTGGAAGAGTTCTGGATATGGAAATTATTGTGAGTTACGTGAAGTTGTAAGAGGAAGTTAATTCTGTGTAGCAATTGTAGCTAACTTTTGGAAAACTTCTTAAAACCAAAGACAAAACAAAAGAGAAGAGATTGGTGTTCGGCTCGGATTGTTTCGAAGTTGTAATTTTCTCCACTACCAGATTTAAAAGCTTTTGTGATTTCAATTTAAAGCCTCGTTGGATAAGTAATTTCTTTTGTTTAGTATCTGTTTTGCATGAGCAATGAGCGATCACTCTAATTAGCTACAGTTTTGGTCTGGTGTTTCAGTGTGCAGTTTTTTCAAGAAGCCAAAGAATATCAATATCCGAAAGAGAATCATTGAAAAAGACGAAGATGAGGATGGCCACACAGAGAGATATTTGTTGGAAAACAAGAAAAGAGCCCTGAAACAAGACAATAATCTGTTTTTTTCAACAGGACCTTCAAAAGCATCATCATCATCTGCAGAACAAAGTTCAATTGAACCTAAAGAGGGCATTTTTCAGTTTGAATCCTCTAGGGAAATTCAAGTTCAAAATGATAGTAGAGCAACATCGACCTTGGAGACGGAGACAGAATTTTCAAAAGATGCCCGTGCCATTCGTGAAAGAGCTCTGAAGCAGGCAGAAGAGGAATTGAATGAGACGAAACCCACATCTGCTGGTGAAAAGGTGTACCGAGGCATGCATGGGTATACTGATCATAAAGCTGGGTTTCGAAGGGAGCAATCCATTTCAAGTGAAAAGGCTGGTGGAGCACATGGTCCCCTAAGGGCTTCTGCACACATTAGGGTGTCTGCTAGGTTTGATTACCAGCCAGATATTTGTAAAGATTACAAGGAGACTGGTTATTGTGGATATGGTGATGCATGCAAGTTTTTGCATGATAGAGGAGATTACAAGTCTGGCTGGCAGATGGAAAAAGAATGGGAAGAAGCAGAGAAATCACGAAAGATAGACTTGTCTATGGGAGGGAATGGTTGGGACGAGGGAGGGGTGGACCAGAATGATGAAGATGATGATTCTTTGCCATTTGCATGCTTCATCTGTAGGCAGACATTTGTGGATCCCGTCGTTACCAAATGCTGGCATTACTTCTGTGAGCATTGCGCATTGAAGGTATAGCAGTCTTTTATACTTCATTTTATCTCACAACTCTTGGTTGATTACGCAATCGGCAAAATGAAAGGGGAAAAAAAATAATACAAGTTCAAACACACCAAGTGATCCAAATTTTGTGAGAGCTGAATAATTTTTTTTTGTTAATTTGTCGAACATAATATTCATCTCTATGATTATAAAAGGGATTATTTTTCAACAAAACACAAATACTAGCATAACAAATTTTATAATAACTATAAAATTAAATATGTTTCGGTAATAATTGTATTATGTTAATTGATCACTTGAAAGTTGTTATGTTGTATGTATACATTGAAGGTAATACTTTGTCTAAGGGCTTTGGCTCTTGAGTATGAGATTTATTAAATACAGCTTCTTTGACTCTTAAGAGGATAAGATTTTTGAGATATTAATCTCTCTTAGATATCATGCTAAAGTTGGAGTCTTGTGTACTGAATGCATCCTCAATTCTTCAACAAACACAAGATCTATATGCAATATTTGTATGCCGAGATGTTATTTTTTTCAATTTGTTTTGGTTGACAGCATCACTCCAAGAACAAGAAATGCTTTGTGTGTGACAAACCCACTCTTGGTATCTTCAACACAGCTCAAGAAATTCGCAAGAGGATGGAAGAAATGATAAAGAAATAGTTAAAGCGTTCCTTGATGATGATGAGCATTAAAGTCTTTTATGCAGTAATTTGAAGATTTAAGAACATTTTTGAATGAGTTTCTTATGTCTATATCTTGAAAGTAGAATCTTTTTGGAACCTCAAATGTGTAGTATCTCTTTCACAACTTTAACATGTAGATTCTCATGGGATTAGCCAAGTGCATATTTTATTTTTTTTTTAATGGAACTATTTTATTGCAATAAAAAAATTGAATTATTGTATGCTTAATTAAACATACTAAATGCTTAAAGAGACTTCGCAATGCCATGCCATATTTGATACAAATTTATGGGTTTGGGAGCTTGTGTATTCTTTTTTTTATGAAAATGTTTTATCTGTCTTGTCTTTTTTTTTTAATTGCTTGATGTAGCAGAAAATACCTCATGGAAGGCGGCTATATACCTTGTTGCTAGTACAATGGATTAATATAGTTCAAGCAAAAGTGTAAGCTAGTACAATGAATTGATACATATTCGATGCTAATTTTCTTTTCATGTTATTACTTTCATATTTTTTTTTTATTTCTACAGTGTTAGAGGTAGCTTTTGTTTTTGTTCTAATTTGAAGAACAAAAATAATCATATCTTATTAAATTGTTTATCATTTTTTTTTGGGAGAATTGTATTAAGACTTAAGAGGTCCCAAAATAAAAGTAATTTAATTTTGGGCCTTTTTTTATATTTTATGATACAAGTCTAAAGTATATATATTTTGGCTATATTTTGATGTATTAAAAGTTGTATTCCCAAAATTGCCCAAAGCATAAAAAAAAACAACAAAATTAATCACACTAATTTTTTAAACAATATACCAGATGTAAGGTTTTGCATAACATAATGCATATATATATATGCACAGTATCATGCATAATGTTTATGCACATATATATTATCACACACACACACACACACACATATACTTACATAATGTTGGTTTATGCATTTAAACGTTATGCATATATTATAATTTGCATTTAAGCATTATGCATGTATATATGTGTGTGTTTATATATGTATATGTGTTATATATATTATATAAATATAAATATAATTATAATATATATATATATATATAATATAGATATATGTTTATATAATATATATAAACACACAGACACAATCACACACACATATATAAACGCACACACACACACACGCACACTTATATATGTGTGTGTGTTAATATTTATATATATATAGATGTTTATATATTTTTATATATGTTTTATATTTACATATGCATATATGTTTATATTTAAATATATACAAATACATTATATATATATAAAATTCAGATTATATTTCATTTGTTTTGTGTAGCTCAGTGATAAGTGAGTTTTATAAACAAAAGTATATCGGTTTGAATCCAACAAGTAGCTGTTCGATGCTTGGTGTTAAAAATATTTAGTTAATTTTATTATTATTATTTTAATTGTTGACGTGTCAGTTGGGGCAAACTCAAGTTTCTGATTTTTAGTGCACCAAAAAGAAATTATTTTGTATATTGAAGTATTTTATTACTTTCTTAAAAAAAGTTCATTTTTTTAAATATTTTATAAATGGTGCATCAAACACTAATCCCCTGAACCCTTAATAATTATTTGGGATCTGAATCTGAAATTGTAATGTATATTTTGGCACCTATTCATAATTTTTCAAAAATAAACAAATAAGTTGGTTTTGCTCAAACCCAACAAAAGTGACGTACTTCCTTTACACTTGCTTGGAGGTATGCAACACATGAATTTGATGCTTCTTTTTTGATTTGCAAAATATTTGTAGTCTGGTCTAGTGGTGGGTTTCTCACCGCAATTTTGGCTAGAGTTATTTATTGAAAGAATCAATATTTTAAATTTTAATATATGCTTGCAAATTTTAGATACATGTTATTGTGGTATCATGCATATTGATGTTTGCTTGGTGTGTTTAGATTTGTAGTACCCGAACATAAGTGGCCACGGCAGATTATTTTTTAAAGAAGGTTTAGATGGAATTTTATGTTCGTTGCTTATCTGCCCCCAAAAGGAGAAGTTTAAGATCAAGACTATGTTTCAGTGAAACTTAGGGTTTCTTACCATAAGTAACAATCTGTGCTTGCATGTATTTATATGTGGATGGTATAACATTATCTCTTATTTGTGCTAAATTAAGTAATGTGCCAATAGATTGACAAGCACATTTAAACATAGTAATTTGCACCCTTTAATATGAATTCTTTTTTTAAATTTTTAATGACACTTGGTTTTTTTTTAAAGTTCTAATATCTCTTTCATTTTGTTGGGAATATGAATGTTGATTATTACATTAACTTGTATAGGATTATTAGTAAGAATATTTTAGTCTTTTTACTATTTTACTTTGTAAACACACACACACACACACACACACACATTGTAATAGTGTTTTGTCAGTAGTTTGAAAAACCCTAAAGAAAAAGGTTATTGTTCTTCGTTGTTTTTGTTTAGCAACTCCTAAATATTGAGATGGTTTCAGAGAGGATTTAGGCAATCAATGGAAAATGGTTAAGTTGGTAGTTTGTATTTGGTGCACCACTATGATGTAACAAAAATTTGATCTAGCATTTACAATGTTGCCTAAATTGAATGCATTGGGGACTATTTTGTACAAATAGTTGTTGTGATTTATTGTGTTCAATTTGTATTGTTCTTTTTTGATCTAGGGTCTACCATTGTTACATATTGGATGCCTCGTCATATTGTTTTGTTATTTGGTCCACGATGATATTTGTGAAAGTGGCTATTGTGCTTTATTTTTGAATTTTCTGCTGTGGGTGCTGTTCTGAGGTTTGGGAGTGGTGTTTTTTTCATGTTGGCTACTATACTATTGGAAGTAGTTTGGATACTATGTTATTGTTTGGTAATGGATGTTTAAAATAATGTCAACACAAATTTAAGTTTCCATTCTGGTTGATGTTGAGTTCATAAACTACAAACTGTGTTTATTAACTTTAAAGATTATCATGGATATAACAAATCCAAATGCTTTTATATACCCTATTATCTTTATCAAATTAAATGGTGATAATTATTTATTATGGTCATATGATGTGTGTACATATTTAATTGGTCAAGATAAATGAAAGTATTTGACTGAAATTGTTCTAGCCTCTATTGATGTTAACTATGCAAAATGCTTCCAAGAGAATATACAAACTACAACTTTAATTTGACACTCAACCGAGTCCACAATTTTAGGCATTTTTTTTATGAATCGACAAAAGGTTATTGGGTTATTTCAAATTTAAGATATGGACAAACTAAAAATAATTCTCGTTTGTCATATTGAAAACACGTTGCTGCTTGTTTTTTGATTTTTTTTTTGTTTAGTTGGATTTGGATTAGAGATAAATCTTAGTTTGTTATATTGAAAACATGTTCTTCATACCCAACACAATAAAATCTCTTGTTACTTAGAGGAGTAAGAAGTAAACAGTTGAGGTATGATACTTACTACATGTGATTTGAAGTGGATAACAAACTTACTGCGATAATTATATATAAGACCTAATGAGCTATTTATCATGTTTTGTGATACCTAGGTGGTATGTACACATCAAAAAAAATACTAAATATATTGAGTGAATTATCATATTATTAAAGAAGTGAATTATCATTTTATTAAAGAAGTGCTGAAAGGTGAAATTTGTACTTATATTAAATATATTGAGTAGCTAGGTGATTTGTTCATCAAACTAGTGCCCATTATTATATTTTCTTATTTTTGTTCTAAATTGGGGCTTGGGTATGAAGAATGTGTTTGCTCCAGCTAAAGAGACAATGTTGGAAAATATGTGGTTTCTTATAAAAAGTACTTTAGACTTTAATTTTACTATTTTTTTGTAACCACACACACACACACACACACCTACACACCTGATAATAATATTTCGTCAGAAGTGTGAAAATTCTAATGAATGAAGTTCTCGTTCTTTGTAATGTTTTTATTTCTCATTTTTCTTTTTCCTAAATATTAACAGCTTACAATAAAGATTAACACCGAGATTATATCATGTTTTGTAATAATATTTATTGTCCATGCTGACCGATTATAGAGTATTAAAAATGGTGCTTGATTTGTATTAGAACATGCACAGTTTAATATTAGATGTTCATCAGCAGGACAATAAAACTCTAGCACAAGATTATCATAAATAGGTGAAACAAATAAACTTCACAGTTATTTTTATGTGTATAGCTAGACAAAACATATGTATATGATAAGGTTGATACTCAATTGAATGACTATCAAAGTGTAATCTTGGAATTTTTTTTTTCATGCGATTGGGTTATTTCTAATGGGTTATTTCTAAGGTTGATACTCAATGGTTGCGGTGCATGATTGGTGTACTGGTTGCAGTGCAATGGTGATGTGAACAATGCATGAGTTTGGGGTTGTGCTATGTCTGTTTTGTTTCTGTGATGTTTTTTGCTATGCCACTATGATATTTTTTTATATTACTTATCTATGAGACATGAAGGTGGCCCTTAAGGTAGAAAGTAGTATTTGATGCTTGATCATGTTGGCCATTGCGTTGATCATACATTGTACACATTTTAAGGAGTGATTATATCAGAAAAAATTGCTGTGAGTTTTTCTTTGAGTGGAGACTATGAACACTATAGAAAGATAAACAAACAACTAGATTTATTGAAGAGTTTTTATAAAGTTCTTTCATAATGATAATTGTTAGAGAGGATTATATAATTTGTTTCTAGTATGATAGAATTGGAAGCTTCTTATATTTTGTGTACTATACTTCATATTATTCATTTTCTTACCCTTGGTTCATGGGTTATTAGTTTAGAAGCAAACAATCATGTTATGTGTAATTGTTTAGTTTATATTATTTTTTGCAATTGTTCTCTTAATGTTATTATTCATGCTAAAATATTAAAAATATTTGATTATAATAACATTAATTTTGATATATTTTTTTGTTATAATTCTTATTTATATCTAAGTGTTTGATAATATATACTCTAGTATGAGTTTTTTTGCTAAATAATTAATTTTTAATATTTTTTCTTATGCTTATGTTATTTTGTAGTATAGAAAGACATCAAAAATATTTTTTTTGATTGTGGTTGGATTATTTGAATGTATTCTTTCATATTGTTAGGAATCTTGTTATGTATTTGAGTAATATTAATATTTTATTTGTTTATTCTTGATTTAGCTATTTGTTTCTTGCTAAATTAGAATATTATATCTCAGTATGAAAGTTCTCTTTGTGAGGCTTGTCAGATAATAAAATATGCTAATGTTTCATATCTTTTTTCTTGAAATTGTGAATAAAAATCGATTTTATTTAATGTATTTAGATATTTGGGGATTTAATAGAGTTGAAACTTAATATGATTGAAGATATTTAATATTTTTTTTGATTATTATATTCATTTTATTTGATTTTTTTCACAATAGGTCTAAAATGTTTTCAAGCATTTAATAAAAATAATTAAAAATTAATTTAATAAAAATATTAAAATTATAAAAATTGACAACCATTTAGAATACATGTTGATTGTTTTAGTACTCTTCTTAAAATCTTTTACTAATTTTTTCATGATTACATGATTCCAAATGAAATTATAGAAATAAATAGCATAAATTTAGTTAAAATGATAAATACTTTTATATAGTAGAAATATTTCAAGATATTTTTGCAGAGATATAATTTTAACTATTAATTATTTGACTAATCGAATATTTTTATTAATTATTTTTTATTATATATTTTTTAGGCATTGTATCTCAAATAAATACTATTAAAGCTTATTTCTCAATGTTTTTTGGGTGTATATGTTTCGTTCAAAATTTTTCTCTAGGATGTAATAGGTTGAAGTACATAATAACTTGTTCTTTAAGGAGCCTAAATCATTTAATGATTTAAAAGTGTTGTTTGAATTTTTTATTTTTTTTAATTTTCAAGTTTCTTTTGAGCTACATACTAGGATATATTATTATAATTTAATTATTTTTGAATTTGTTAGATCGTATTATGATAATCATCCTCTAGAATTATCAAATATTTCAATAAGTACAGAACAAGTTTAGTTTGATTTTTATTTAAGATGCAAATGTTTAATTTGAAAAGAAATTTTCTCAGTCTAAATGATATAACAGTTTTAAAATCTAAGTTTTAACTCTAAATAAGTTGGGAGTTTCAATATTTCATTATTTAGGAATTTATGTTTATTCCAAAAAAAAACCTCTACTTTTTCAGAACCAAGATAAATTTTGAGACAAGTTGCTTCTGTAGTTATTTATTATGATCTTCATTTATTTTTTAGAAGATATATATTAGTTGTGTTTGATGTTCTATTTGATATATTTTATAGTGTTTATATCTTTCTCATTGTTTTGTATATTTTATTTTATTTTTTTTTGATTATATAAGAATATTCAAGTATCATTTCAAATATTATCTCATTCAAAATAATGTCAAAACGTAATGAAAAATATAAATATATTATACTCTAATAAGACTTGAAAATTAGTATCTTTATATTTGAAAATATTTATTGTTGATTATAGATGGATGTTCATTGCAAAGTCTAGCCTTGATGGCAAAGTAAATTGCTTAAATATGGAACCTAGGGGCTGTTTGATATCACACTTAAAATCTTTAAACTATTGAAAATTAAAATTTTCAATGATTTGAAATTTTAATTGCGTTTGATAAAAAATATTGTGAGCTAAAAATTTAAAATTTTAAGTGAAAATTTATTAAATATTTTAAGTTGGTAGAGACCGTCTTAATATTGAAGGCTAAAAATTTTTAACAAATTTTTTTTAAAGAATTCAATTTTGTCCTTTCTTTTTATTTATTATTATTTTTTTTTCATTCACGCTACAGTTCAGTTTGTGAATCTGTATTCTTTTCCTCATTTCTCTGCCACCACAAGCCCTAACACTAATCTTTTTTTATGATTAATTTAAGAGAGAAAATTATAAATTAAATAATTGTTCATTAATTTTTGTTTTTATATTAAAAATTTGGATAGTTTTAAAAAAGTTTAAATTTTATTGGTTATTTTTAAAATATTTTTAATTTTTTTTGGATTTATGATTTATTTATGGATATGTTTTTAGAGATTTTATTTTTTTAATAATTAATAATTGTAGTAAAAAAAAATTCATTAGAAATTCTATTTATGTTAGATAATATGTAATACAGTTAGATAATATAATAAGAGTAAATATGTAAAATATATTATTTTCAGCATTCAATATTTACAGTTATTAAATAATATATTTATATTTAGTATTCAATTAAAAATAATTTATTAAACAGTTTTTCAATACAAATTCAATACTTATAAAATTTAGTCTTAATTTTTCAGTACTTTTTTTTAACTCTTAATTTTTTTAGTTTATCAAACAGGTCCTTAGTGTGAGAATATTTAAATTTACTCTAACTTGAATTTAATTATTTTGAATTTTTTTTTCCTAGTAACATAAATGATCTCAGTTTGGATATTAATGTTTTTATATTTTTTTCACAAATATATGATATATTAGTAAGATGAAATTTTTTTTATCTCAATGATTTTGAATATATATCAAGTACATGTAGGACATTCTGATTCAATTTATAGATTATGAAATGTGTTTTAAAGTCAAACAATCATAGTTTGTTTTATGCTTATTTTTAGTCTGTTTTTTTTTTTTTTGATTTGTACAAATATATTACAAATTATTCTTTTGTTATTAAAAAAATTTACATTGGAAATTTTTTTTCTTAATTATATACTTGAATGATATTCTTATTAATGAAGATGATGAGTCAAAGATTACTCAATTTAAGAGATATTTTCAGGTCAGCTTCAAACGAATGATTTTGGTAGATTTTGATTTTTTTTTTGGATTAAGATGACTTATGAAAGTAGATATATTGTATTGTTATAAATGAAATATATTTTGGATCTTGTTAATTTGATTAAGAGTAGGAAAATTATAAGAAAACAATAATCATTTGATTATTTTTAGATGTAACTCTCACATATTTAGATATACGAAGAAATTTCTAAGATTTGATAACTTGTTTAGTGATTATGAACATTTTCAAGGAGTTGAGTTTTTATAGTTCATTCTGGAACAATATTACATAGACAAGAGATCTACTATATGTTATTATTATTATTTTTTGAAGACAATCTTGCCTCTTAAAATGGTAGAAGGTAAATAGTAAATTTAAGGTCTAATGTAGTGGTAAATTTTATTTTATGAAAAATAATCATAGTCATATATGTGATTATTCGGATGAGATATCTACTCGAGGAGATCAATTTTTCAATCACCCACTCTACTATTTTTTTATTATGATAGCATACATCAAAGAAATAGTTTTCTTCCAAGTATCTATGAGCGGATAAAATGAATAAAAGTAAATTATTTTTTTCTCTGGAAAAAGATTTATGAACACTTTGTTCCCTGTTGCCATAGCTTATAATCATATAGTAGATTAACTAGTTAATATATTTAGCAAGACCTTGAGAAGACATCAATTTATTTATCTTTTTTTTCAAGTTTAGTATTATAGATGCATATGCATCAAGCCATCAACTTGAGAGAGGTATTGTATATATTAATGTACATTATTATTATTATTACTTTGTTAATTTTATTACAGAGTCATCACTATCAAAGTTCATTCATGTTGTCATCAGAATAATTTGTCTAAATGTTGATATGCCAAGCAATGTATTCTTTTTGCATGCGATGACTCGATTGAATGTTTTGTATTTTACTACTAAACCATGTGTGGAATAAGGATTTGTGGTGATTTTGTGCATGTAGGGAATAAGGATTTGTGCCACACTTTGAATAGGAATTGGGTCTGAGTTGATTTTCATGGCTGAATGACTCATCCAGTAGACCTGTGCTGCTTCCGTCCATCCCCAGCAGACGAAACTGCACCATCATGCAGGTTGTTTTCAGTGGAAATATATAGAAAGATAGTGCACGTGCTTTGGAGGTAGTAGGGGAAGAGGTCTGTGTAGAAATTTTCAGTTTTGAAGTAGAAAACTGAAAATTAGCTGCAGTTTAGTGCTGGTGTTTCAGGGTGCAGTTTTTTCAAGAGGATGGAAGAAATGAAGAATAAATAGCCAGGGTGTTCATCGATGGTGATGAGCATCATAATCTTTCATGCACTAATGTGAAGAGCTAAGAACATTTTTGAATTAGAATCATTTTGGGACCTCAAATTTGGAGCATCTCCTTCACATCCTCTTGAATGCCTAATTAATATATTTCAAGCGAAAGAGTAAGCTAGCACAATGGATTAATATGTGTATTTTTTATTGTGTTAATTTGGGTTCATATACTAATTTTCTTTTCATCTTATTGCTTTCACATTCTTTATTTCTAGTGTCAGGTAATTTTGTTCTTGTTCTAATTTGTAAAAAACAAACCAAAAAAATAAAAATAAAAATAAAAAAAATCCTTATTAACTTGTTTATCAATTTTTTTTGGGAGAACTGTGGTAATTGGCAACATAACAAAAAATAATTATGTTTTGGGCCTTTTTTTGTTTTATGATCCAAAATTACCCGAAGCATTAAATTTTCTTTAAGAAAAAAAAGAGAACACAGTCAATCACACTATTTTTGTAAATAATGTACTCGATGTAAAGAATATGCATATATATATGAACAATATCATGCATAATGTTTTTGCATACATAAGTTTATGCATATATATATATATATATATATATATATATAATGTTGTTTTTTGAGTTATATATGCATAATGTTTAAATCCATACGTATTTATATATGCATATAAACATATAAATGTATAATGTTATATATATATATATATATATAATGTTTTAATGCATAAACATTTATGCATTTATAGTTTGATAACGTTATATATATATATACATAATTGTTGGGAAGGCTGGTTGGTCAGTGGTTAATCTGAAACCAAGAAATAGATTTTACTTGGCACAATGAAAATTTATAAATAAAAAGCTCAGTTTGACATTTAAAATTATATTATGAAAAGTCATGTTTTACTTAAATAAAATTTAATCCATAAATTTTATTTTATTTAAAACAAATAAAATTAATTCTGAATTTAATTGTACAAGTCCACAAATTAAGTATTTAAATAACCTCAATGATAAATCAAAATATGAGAAAATCTAATATGCATATAAATGAAAGTCCACTATATAATGCCAATACAAACAATATGTACTAAAGACTTATTTATATGTGCTAAAATTCATAAAATATAAAACCCCCAAAATTTTTGTTCAGAGCTAAAATTATTTTTCTAGAATTTAAAATCCTATAAATTAGAAATCAAGAACAATAATGTAAATATGGGATTTTTGAAAAAAATACTCTGGATTTTATTCATCATTATTTTTGTAAGTTAAGTGTTCAATTCATCTTCTTCAATTGACTAGAAAATCACATGCCTTCAGTATATCCAATTATTTGATAGAAGAGGAGTTTCTATCCAATAATTTTTTACTTTTCTACATTTGAAGGACAATATAATATCACAACACGAGCAATAATATATCCAAAAAATTATAACAACTTCTAGAAAAAATGAGAATCCCCTGTTGGTTTTTGTTTTTTTTTTCTTTAGGCTTTTGTCTAAAGAGAAAATGCATGCACAACACACATAGAAGAAAAATGCAGCCCCACACTATAATCTTTTCTATGTTTTTCATTTCATTTAATAACACATTTGATGGGGGCGCTTCATGTTATAATTGGCTTATACTAATGAAATTACAACATATGTTCAATGTAGTGACTTAAATTATAATTGGCCTAAATGAAGTCGTAATATATTTTTTGTTGTTGCAATTAGAAGGCTATAATATCATGACAAGAATTGTGAAGTCACGATCTTGAACAAAGTCATAATATATATTCAATGTCTTGACCTAGATTTGTGAAGTCATAACCTTGAATGAAGTCATAACATGTGCTTGATGACATGACTTGGAATTATGAAGTAGCAACTTGAACAGAGTCATGCCTTGGATAAAAAGTTGTCTTAAATGGAGTTGCAACCTGTCTTTTATTGTCATGATTGGAGAACTTAAAGATTTAAGTAACAACCTTATTCTCTGGTATTATGACATGAATAAAGTTACAACATGAATGTAATGTCATGACTTAGGTCTTAAGTTTATAGAGATTTTTTTAATTATATAAGTATTTGTAAATGAAAATATGATATTTTGATAATATTTTTGTTAAAAATTTAGTTAAATTTTTCTTTTTGATTTTCTGCATGTTTCTCCTTTCTTCCCTACATGTTCTCTTGTGTATTTTGTGTGGTTCATCTCTGAGTATTTCTCCTCCCCATTTCCAAAACCCTACATCATAATTGAGGAATCCAATATTAGGTATCAGAGGGATATGCTAAGTATCTTGGATTTTCCTCAGCATTTGGTATCAAATACAAGATTCAGTTATAGAGTTTGGTTTTAATGTGAATCTGAGAATGACGAGTTTAATAATATATAGGATTGAGATCAAGAAGTTTAATTGTATTTATTGAGAAGGTAAATGACGAGTTTAATCAAGAAGTTTAATGTAAATCTTAGAACATTTAACTTTGACATCTATTGGCGGTGAGATAAATGATGATGATAAAACTATAACTTAATTGTCATCATTGATAGTGATATAATAGAGTTATTTTATAAGACACTACTATCTTTGGATATGAGAAGGTAGTCAATGAATAAATAACGAAGAGTATATTATTTATTGAGGAAGAGGGCAAAAAAAAAGAAGTCTAGATCAGTCAAAAAAAAAATTAAATATAAGAGGAAGAACCAACAGTGTGGATAGGTTGAAATTGAGGGGTTAGAATTATGATAAAGTTGAACACTTCAAAAGGGATTGTCAAATGAAAATAGGTCAACTCAAGTAAAATTTGACTTGGTGTTCAAGGAGCCATCCACTAGAGACATTCACTTTGTAGAATAATATGTCACTCATATTGATGATTGTACCCGATCATTGACATAGAAGCATTATATCATATGACTCTTCATCAAAATTAGTCTAGCCAATATGAGTCCTTCATAGAGAAGATGTGACTATCAAAAATAACTTCATGGTAATGATAGTTAGTAGGTGAATGTGAAGATGAAGATGCATGATGAGACTTTCAAATTTAAATTGGGGATAATGCATAAGGACTTAAGCATACATATTATTTCTATGTGTATAATGACTAATGTCGATATTTGATTTCACCGTGATGAAAAATCTTACAAGAAGACTCAATGAGAAATGATAATAGCTTAGGGAATAAGTTATGGAACCTTATACAAGCTACTGGAAAGCACCGTCATGTCTCTTGGTGGTGGGCCCTTTGTTTTTAAGAAGAAGGATGTCATGGAGAACAACTTCGTGTCATGATTAAGTTCAAAATTATGATTTGGGAACATGGTCTTAGGACAAGGAAATATCTTGCTACAATAAAAAATAATACTGAGGCATCAGAGAAAAAAATGCAAGAGTGGCGAAGTCTTAAAAAGTCATGACATGGATAACCTTACTGAAAGAAGTGAGTCACAATAATATTTCTTCATGATAATACATAATTTGTTGCACCATCTTTATGTCATGACATTACACAATCTATTATGACTCCATTCTACTAGTGGCATAGAAGCTCTGGATGAAGAGACAGAGCAAACAAAGTTTGAAGATTTTGTTGAGAAAGAAGCATCCAAGCTATACTTGCATTGATGAAGTCTACACATGTTATAAACTCTCTTGAAAGATAAGTTGATAGTGCATACAAATTTCATGTCACAAGAGATGAGCCAAACACTATAGAGGAGGCAACAACCTACTGGGAGTCACATTAGTGAGAGCATACTATGAAAGATGAGCTATATTACTTGGAGAAGAATAACACTTGTACCCTTGTGAAGTTTCCTTCATACCGAAAGACAATAATATACTAGTGGGTGTTCAAATGGAAGATAAAGGCTGATGGAAAGATAGATACATACAAGGCAAGGCTGGTTATTAAATGACACTCTCAAGTTGAAGGAATTGATTATGAAGAGATCCTCTCGCTAGTAGTGAAGATGTACTCAATCTAAGTGGTATTGGCTACTATAGCAAGGCATGACATGAAAGTTAATAGCTGGATGTGAATACTTATAGAGACTTGGAAGAAGAAATATTTATGGTGTAGTCAATTGGTTTGTAAGATGAAAGGCATAGGAAACTTGATGTGCAAGGTGAAAGGCATAGAAAACTTGATGTGCAAGGTGAAAGGCAAAGAAAACTTGATGTGCAAGCTGGAAAAGTCACTATATATGCTAAAGTAGTCTTTGAGGATATGATATCAAATGTTTGACGCATGTCTTACAATTGGAATTCAATTAATGTGAGGGTGACCACTATGTATACTCAAAAATATTAGGTAAAAATTTGGTTATTCTAACCTAGTATGTGGTTGATATGATATTGGTTAGAAATAATTTAAAGATGCTAAGCATAATGAAAAGATTTATAGTGGACACGTTAGATATGACAATCTTGGGCAAAAAACTATACACTAGGCATGCAGGTTCAAAGAAAAAAGAATATTATATCTTGGGCAATAGATGCATATTGAAGGAATACTCTGGAAGTACAACATATCCATATGCAAGATAGTGGGAACTCCTATATCGATAGGTATGAAATTGACAATATAGTAGTACCTTAATACTCAAGAAGAGAAAGAGGAAATGACTCTTTTTTCATATGCTAGTACTGTTAGGGGAGTTGAATATAAGTTAATGGTATGTATGAGCCTCAATATTTCATATACTATGGGAGTACTAAGTAGACACAAGTCCAACCTAGGAAAGGAGCTTTGGAATGTCATTAAAGGGGTGCTTAAATATCTATATGAAATCCTTTATTTTGTGTTGTAGCTTGGTGGTAATAATAACAAGAAGACTATTGAAGCCAGTGGTGGTGTGATGCATATTGGGATAAGATATGGGTATCAGAAGATCTATGAGCAAGTATATATTTAATCTATTATTCTTTGTTCAAACTATCGAATAGTTTAACATATTTTGGTACTTTATATATTGTGTATTATACATGGAATAAAGAAAATTATGGGTTGATTTTATGAATTTGGAGTTTTGACAAGTTTTGATAATTAGTCATGAAATTAATAGGTTTTTGGTGTTAGCATATGAAGTAGAATATTAAGTTTTGTAAAGTTTAAGTAACTATTCTTGGCTGAAACTTTATCTCATTTGTCATGATAATCTTTGTATGCCATAACCATACCAACTCATTAGCATAATGTTTCTAATGTGCATCATATTCTTGGTGGCCGAGATGTTATCATGGAATCACAATCATACAAATCTCATGAAATTTAAATGACTATGATATTAATTCTATATCACAACAACCAAGTATTTCATTGGTTCTCAAAGTCACTATAAAGTCAAAGTACTATGATTTTATCTTTAATATGGCCTGGTAGTCTCAAGTTAGAGTTGTGACTTTTTTACTAAACTATGAATTTTGAGCTATAGAAAGTTACAAAAGCAAATCTACTCATGTCAAAGTTGTAGTAACTATTCAAAGCTATAACTTTCTAGGTCACTAAAAGTTATAGAGAATATTACTCGAGTATAATCATTTCCCAAGGTATGACTTTTTCTCAAATGAAGGTAAAACCATGATATTTATGGTTGAGCTAATTGTAGTGTCACAACATTCTTGCAGAGCCATAGTAACACAATATATGAAAGAAGAGAAGGTTAGTGCTATAGTCACCCTTGCACCACAGACACTTGAAGACATGAAGAGCAAATTTTGTGTCACAACCATTTTTCAGTGCCACATCTATAGGATACACAAGACCTTATTAGTGATGAAACTATTTCTAAATGCCACGACCATATAATTATCAAGGACCAATGCCAATATCATGATTTTATCATAGCATCATGATCATATATCAATATAAGAAGCCATTCAGTACGTCACATCCATTTTTTAGTGCCATGGGCCATTATTAAAGATAAGAAGACAAATGCCCAAAGCTATGACCACTTCAAAGTACCATGACTTCTTGTTATAGAGATATTAAGCCCAAGTCGTGATTTATTCTAGTGCCATAACTTTGTGTTACATAAAAATTAGAATGCATTCCATAATTGCGACTACTTTTTAGAATCATTACTTCAAGCTTAAGAGATGAATGCCAAAGTAGTGACTTTCTTCTGAAAGTTTACTTCCTACTTGGAGTAATGTAGAATTGCCTAAATATAAAAGTAAAAGATAGAGAAATTCATAGGAATTAGATCTCTCATTCTTTTTCTTCTTCCTCCATGAAACAAACAAAGTTACGATAACTTCCAAATCCTAATGGTCAATTACATACTTTCTAGGAGTTCCAAAAGTAGGCAAGAGATGCGAGAGTTATTGTAATCTCTAGAGTTGGGAGGCATGACTCTTGAATACCCCATCTCTAGAGTTGATCCAGGACTTTTTATCAAAATAGAGTGAGTCTAGGGTTTGTGTAATTTAAAATTAATGAGATGTGACATTGGTTATTTATGAATGAATGTGTTTGATTTATTTTGTAATATGAATATCGATGGATGGTGATTAAATAGAACTTTAACTAGGGTTTTGACTATTAGTATGAGATTATCATGGTGGATGGTGAAAATAAAACTATGAGGATCACTAACACACATGGTAGAAAATAAGTTATAATTTTTTCGATTGTGTTGTATGAGATAAATTTATATGTTCAAACTCAAAATTTGGGTATATTAATTATTTTAGTTTAGAGTTTATGAAACTAAAAGTATAAACACTTTTACATGCCAATCCATTATATATGTTTTAAAAGAACTAGTTCATGATTGAGATGGATTTAATAAAGAATATTCTCATATTGGGTTTACCTTTAGTATGGAAGTCACATCATCACAGATGAGAATGATAGTAGAAAATTCTTAAGACATGCACGAGTGTGTAATGAATTGTATGGTGGTGATAATTCTTGATAGTTGCTTTTACTCATATGGTTTCTATTATAAAACTTTAGAGAGCCATACATTAAATGTTTGGATTTTATGTTTATGCAGCTAAATATATACATGCTTATAAACCAAGTCTATTTTTAGTCTTTATGATACATGATATTAGAGAATAAGAGTACACATACAAAGTAATCATCAAGGGTAATTGACAAAGTTTCCTAAAAGGTATGGAATTGTGATTGACTATCGAGTAGAGATGAATTATTATCTCAGTGGTGACTATTGTGACTTCATTACTTTGCTTAATTTAATTGGTTAGACAATATTCTAAAAGGATCATTAATAAGGTTGTCCTATCAACCAAGATTCACAAGTGAATGGGTTATACAAGTAATATAATAGAGTTAAAAATAGATATCAATCCCATAGGGATGGTATCAACAGTTCAATTATCCAACTAGAGGAAACACTTTTTGAGTTAAAAAGATACTAAGATTTTAATTTAACCTTAGTTCTATCGTCTAATTACCTAGTTTATGTGATTCCATTAATTTGTTCAATATATATTTTATGCTAGACACAGAATGAAGATTAGGGTGTTGTGAAAATGATCACCTTTCCTATCATTAAAAAAAAGTAGAGAAAGACAATTAGACTATTAGATTGAAGGGAGGAAAAAAAATATTAGAGGTAAGTCTAAGAAGAATTGAAAAGAAATTATAAATAAATATTTAACAACATATTTTGTAGTAGATATTATTTTTAACATAGTTGATTGGATAAAACATGATCTATATAACCGACCCTAGATATTTGGCTTAAGATTTGGTTGTTGATGAAGATGATTTATGTTATATATATATATATATATGTGTGTGTGTGTGTGTGTGTGTGTGTGTATAAATATATATAAATATATATAAATATATATATAATACATATTCACGTATGTATAAGTTTATATACTTATAAATATACATTCATATATCTACATTTATTTATATAGATAAACATTTATATTTATAAACATAAATATATAAATGTATATACTAATATATATATATATATATAAAATAATTGATATACATATTTTAGAAAACTTCTATATAAGTTTATACATCAATATATAAGTTTATATATCAAATTAATGGTTTATATATTGACATATAGGTGTATAATATACTTATGTATTTAGGTTTTCAAAAAAAAGATCAAACAAATTTTGAAAAAAGATCGAAAAATGTATGAAATTTTTTCGAAAACTAGTTTTTAAATTGACAAACATATTCTTTAAGAAAAAAAATATATATATTTTTGTGCTAACATGTACAATTGTGTAGGCAATACTCTATGTTTTGATAAATATTTTTACAATATATTAAAAATTATCTTTTATTGTAAATATCTTTACAATGGTATAGCTAAATATAATCTATCTTTTTATAAATGAGGGGTAACCATAGACCAACCCTTCGAATTTTATTGAAACACAAATGGTTTTTTTGTTGATTTTTACATTCAAAAATGTGATTTTTATTTTGATTTTTCTTTGAAACTTTTTGTTGGGGTTTGATTTATATTTAAAATAAAATAGTTTAGAGTATGTGTGCATAAAAATATTGAACACAAAGACTCTTATTTTTTAAAAATTTCAATTTGTACTTATTTAAAATAATATTTTTATGGTTACAAATTTTCCAAATATTATTTTAGAGTATATGTGCATAAAAATATCTCTTTCAACTTATTCATTTCATGCAAAAAAAAAAATATTCCTTTCACTTAAAATATTATTTTAATAATATTTTGTTCAAGGGGTTAGTATTGGTAAAATAATGACCCATTAGTAATTGAATGAATTTTAAATTTTCATTAAGTCATCAATTGTAAAATTACAACTTAAAACAATGAAACAAATGTGTGAATAAACCAAATGAAGACTTGATAATTTAAAATTATTCACTATTTACGTTTCACAATTTAAGTATATTCTTAGTCACAAAATTTTTATCTGAAAAAAAATCTTTTATTTGGAGAGTGACCAATTATTATTTAATCCATGACAAAAGATCATTTGAAATATTGTTTCAAATAGAAATAATATTTTGATAGACAAGTATTTTTCTTTTTTTTAAAAGCTTTTAAATATTTTTTTTTTCTGAAAACATCTTGATTCAAATAGAAATAATATTGTTTTATATAAAATTTGATAGACAAGTATTTTTCTTTTTTTTTTCCTTGTTAGTTTTTTGAAAATGTTTAGAATAAGATTTCATAAAATTTTAGGAGCATGAGATAGCAAAATAATCCAAAATACCAAATAAAAATATAAATATTTTTCATTTTGTGTTTTTATTTAACATATTTTTATTTTGGTGAATGTTTGCATATTTTTTAATTAGTCTCTCTTTTAAAAGATTTTAAGAAAAAGGCTCCCAAATAAAAAATATTAACAAAAAAAAACATATGACATATAGTTTTTGGAAAACATATATATGGGATACATACACACATAACATTGTTTTTCATAAATAGTAGTTTTTTTGTTAATGCTAAATAGCTAGGTGAGGAGCATGGGATGGACATTTTTACTTGTTTTAATGAGAGGAGGTGTAATTATGAATTCCCCTATTTAAGATCCCCAAAAATAATATATTTTTCGTTTTGGGGGGTTTTTAATTTTTCATAAATTTTTTAAAAGGAACCCATTTTATCAAATATTTTGGTTTAGGACATTTTGCATAATTTTTCATATTATGAAATCTAAATTGTGTTCCGCTACACCTATTTAAAAATATATATTATTTTAGTCACTAAAAACTTTTTTTCAACAATTGCGCACAAAACTAAAAATAATTAATTATTCGTGTCATATCTAATGTATTTAGCATAATATCATTAATATTATTAAAATAGTCATATCTTCATTTATAAAATAAAAAAAATAATTTTTACATAAAAAGCAAGTGGCGATTTGAATCGTGATGCATATACTATAAATCATGATGCACATCGTGATGTATAACTAAAAAGTGCCACATTATATATATATATATATATGTGTGTGTGTGTGTGTGTGTAAAACATATGACATATATACTATATATATATATAGTGTATATATTGTATAATTATATGTTTGAGGTTTTATGCATGTTATATCAAATAAATATATGATATACATGGTATACATTTAACATATAAATATATGTGGTGTATCTGTATATATGATATACATGTTATAATAAATTAAGTTTGAGGTTTTAAAAAACATATATAACATATATGTTTATAAAACATCGGTATCATATATTTTTGGATTATAAAGCATATATAAACAATATATCATATATTTATATAATACATGAATAATATGTATGTGTGTGTGTGTGTGTGTGTGTGTGTGAGTTTTTGATATATATATATATATATATAAAATGAATAATAGTTGGGTAATCGTGGGTTAGGTTTTATGTATCAATAATATGTTTGATATCAATACTTTTGTTATAAAATATAAATATAAAAAAAGTGTATATATTTATATACTTGACTTGTAATATATTATATTCAACCAAATTAAGAAAATTTTGAATTTTTTTATGTTATTCATCATTTCATATAATAATATTAAATTTTCTATATTACAAATTATCTTTGAAACTAAATGATGTATTCATTTGATTTTATGATATTCATTGTTTTTTCATGTATACAAAAAATAATTAAATAATTTTGATTTAATGAGTGAATAATTTTAATTTAATGATATGATATAGGTATGACATAATTTAATAATATGATATAGGTATATATTAAACTAATCAAGGATATATATGAGGTTGTGATGCCTCGAGTTAGATTTTTTCAATGTATCATCCCAAGTTATCAATATATATTGGCCTACAACATTTACCATTACATAGTCATTTTTTTATGCTATTGACAGATGTATTGACAAGACTTGCAAGAAAAGATCTTTTTAGTTTATATTATATTCAAATTACTTAAATTTTTTTGATAAGACTAAATAAGAGTTTGGTAAGAAACTAAAAATTTGAAGGGTTGCACTTGAGTCCAATGGGTTTAGGATTTTTCATACCAAGATGAAATACTTGAAATATGAGGTTAATAATTTTAAGAATAATAATGATGTGATAATTAAAATGAGAGAAAGAAGGCTCTATATTAACTAAATAAGAAGAGAATGATAAAGATATATCAAAAAGGATGAATGTTGCATGTAACAAATGGAGAGCTGTATCAGATTTTGTGTGTGTGTAAATGAGTACCAATTAGAGTTATTAGAAAAAAGAACAAAATAACTCTTATAATTATTAAGTTATGGGAGAATCTTTTGAGGTGGTTTAGTGATGCCCAATGCAGACCTCTGACTGCACTGGTTAAGTGCGTGACTATTTGATTAGAGAGAGGGAAAAATATAGAGAGAGGCATATAAGAAATCAAATAGAAAGTATAAATAAGTATTTAACAATTGAAGGGTACATAATAATATGATTTTCAATATAGTTGATTGGAAAAAATGATTCTTATAGTCATATAATCATATTATATCCTCTAACATACTTATATTACAAACTATCTTAAAAACTAAATGAAGTATTCATTTGAATTTATAATATTCATAATATTTTATATATAAAATAATGATGATTAACTACATTTGATGTAATAAGAAGAATATTAATATACTAGCATGATATGTTAATATCAATGTCAATAAAGTATAAATACATATTTCTAAAATTATGAATTGTTATAAAATATAGGTACGACATATATATATTATACTCACAATATAAAAATATATTAAATTGTGATACATTACACTATAACTTAATTTGGAAAGAATATTTTTTTGCATACTATGGGATCAAGTCACTAAATGATTAAAAAGGTATTTGTTCCACATATTACACTAACTTAATCTAAAATAACTTTAAAATTCTTTTATTTTATTTTAATTATTATTTAACCTTTTTCTTTATTATATTTTTATATTTATAAATATTTGTTCACAAATTTATTAAATCATTATTTCCCATTATTTTATATTAATGTATTACTAAAATAATATACTACATTACATATCCACAATTTGGTAAGTGAATTTAATGATAAAAGAAATATTTTTTAAATTTTTATCTTTTAAGAAAAAATTAATCACATCAAGTATTTTTATTATTGGAAAGTATGAATGCACTTGAGAAGTGAGAATGCATTTGGGAAGTGAGAATGGATTTGGGAACTGAGAATGCTCTTAGAATGTGGGGTATTATGTAACTAGTTGAGAAATATATAGAACATTAGACATCAATTTGGAGAAAGCTTATAAAAGAGTTTCAAAAGACTTGCCTTGGTGGGGCATCATGTAAAAATATATATATATATATATATCAAGTGTATACATTAAACTAATCAAGTACATGTATAAGGGAGTGATGTCTACAGTTAGATTTGTTCAAGGCGTCCCTCATGAGTTATAAATATTTATGGGACTACAACATGGATCATTTCATAGTCCTTAAATTTTTGTGTTACTTATGGATTCTTATATTAGATACTTCCAAGAAGAAATCCCTTAGGGTATGTTATATATAATGGCTTATTGTTGGTTGATGAGACTAAAGAAGAATTAGGAAAGAAACTAAAAATTTGGAGGGCTGCACTTGACGCCAATGGGTTTATAATTTGTCACACATAAGATTAAATACTTTAAATATGAGTTTAATCTTATTAGGAGTAATAATGATATGATAAGTAAAAAAAAAACAAGAAGTATTAAATCTTAATAATTTCAAGTACCTACGGTCTATATTAATTAAATATGGAGGGATTGATGAAGATATATCACATATGGTATATTTTAGATGGATCTAATGGAAAGCTATATCAAGAAAATGAGTTCAAAATAAAGCTATAAGAAAAAACAATTAAATTACTTTTATAATTAATAAGATATGGAAGAATCATCTAAGGTGGATTGGTCATATCTAATATAGGCATATAGGTGCGTTAATTAGGAAGTACTATTCAAGTAGAGAAAGGTAAAAAAGTAGAGGAAGGCCTAAGAAGAATTGAATATAAATTATAAATTGAAGTATTAAAAAATTGAAGAGTTCAGAGTGAACATAATTTTCAATATAGTTAACTAGAAAAAATGATTCTTATAGTCGACTCCAAGTAGTTGGGATAAGCCTTAGTTATTAATGATATATGTTATATATATATATATATATATGCGTGCGTGCGTGTGCATATGTGTATGTGTTTGTGTGTGCGTGTCATACATATGTATATATGTATATGTTGATATATATGTATATACATACATACATACATACATATACATACATATATATATATATATATATATGTATGTATGTATGTATATATATATATATATATATATAAAGATCTAAATATATAAATGAACTTTTTAAAATATATAAACTTATATACATCAATGTATATATAAATAATATAAATAAATATTTATTATCTCCATTTCAACCATTGTCATGAATTTATCATGTTAGTTAATTAAAGTGACATAGAGTTAGTAAAAGTTGTTTTTACATTCAAGAATAATTTGATATGAAAAATGATGAATAATGATACTAATTTTATTAGATTTTAAATTTTAGATAGAGTTTAAGTGAGTTGAAACCCAAAGGAAGATTTGGTTTTTTTACCTTTAAATGAAAGATTAAAAAATTTCATTAATTTTATTTATTTACTATCTCTCTTGTTATGTATTATATTTCTTCTCTTCTCTCTTATTTCTCAACCAAAATCTTCCAAATAAAACTTAAAATTTATGACTTTTCATGAAAATCTATTCTATGATATTATTAAGCTTAAGAACTCTTCCTTTTTAATCAAACATAAACCTATAAGGGTTGTATAAGGTTGCGAGTTCAAAATCATATAAACAGAGGTGCTAGGAGTTCTGACGGAGGTCACGAGTTCAAAATCCTAGAGGATGCAACATGGTAAACATGAGAATAAGTCATGTCCCATTTATAAAACTATGTATCTTGTTAAGAAAAATGGACAATATGAGTATACCATGTGAGAGTTGGGCAACTAGCTAACACCTATAGACCCGCCCAGGGACTAAGCTTGATTGTGAACCACCTAGGGAATGCGCTCAAGTGGGGCCAACTATTTGTTACATATGATTTTATGTATTTTTTGATAAATTATATTCTTAGTTTATTTGAAATAACTATCATGAAATTTACATTATTTATTTGAAATATGTGACGTGCTTATAAAAATTCATGAATTTGAATAAGTGGAAAATTATGCCATGTTATTGGTTCACTATGCTCCACACCTACAAAAAAACATAAAATAATTATGTCAGTAAAATAAAACATGTAAGCTTTTGAATAATAATAATATATTACTATTAAAATTACTAATATTAACCCAACCAAGAAAAATTTAGTCTTAAACTTGAGAAAACACAATGATGTGTGTGTGTGTGTAAATTTTTAGGGATATATATTCTATCCAAAATAAAACAAATCAGGTCAAAACTATTTGTGATTTGGAATGGAGTCAAATTATGCAACATCATCAAAATGAAATGGTAAATACCATTATAATTTTACATAGAAAAAAAAAATGCAAAAAAGGATCTTCTAGCATCAATTAAATCTTATGAGGATTTATGAAGATATGGCCAAAATATCTAAGAATATTGTTGGGCAATTGTGCTTCCATGGTAGTGAGATTAAGAAACAGAAATAACAGAAACATAGAAAATAAGCAATATATATCCCAATCCAGCATGCATCCATGACAGAATCAAAAATGAGAAATCAACACCGAAAATAATATGGTTCGCTAGTCGCTCAGTACGACTAGCTACATCCACCAGAAAGAGCTCATGCGTTACAGATTAAAACTAAAAACAGAAACGTCTTACAGTATGCAGCACACAAAGCAATCACGAAAAATCACGCAGAGAGAAGAGAGAGATGATGAACAGTTCCACGGGTCCAAAAACATCCACCCGAAAATAAAATTACAAATCATTTTATATTAAACCTCTGTTATTGTGCTGCTGCTGCATCCCCGGCCTTTTAATATTTCATTTCCTACACTTACATGAAAATATTAAAATAGAAAAATATTTTGTTATACAAACATATTATTAAATAAAAACAAATTACATATGCAGCAAATATAATTAGCTTTTAGAAAATTAATCAAAAAAATTTAGATATATTAGATAAATTTGAATTTCAATTAAATAACTCTTATAATTATTAGATGGACTAAATGAAACATGAGTTTAATCTTATTATGTGTAATAATTATATCATAATTAAAATGAGAAATCAAGAAGTATCAAATGTTAGTAATTTTAAGTACCTAACCTATAAATTAATTAAATATGGAAAGATTGATGAAGATAATCGTATAGGATAAATATTAGAAGGACCAAATAAAAAGCTATATCATGAGTTCTTAATGAATATTAGTACAAAATAAAGTTATAAAAAAAATAATTAAATAACTCTTATAATCAATAAGATATGAAAAAAACATCTAAGGTGGTTTGGTCATGTCTAATATCGTAGAGCTCTGTCAAGCTCCAGTGAGCTCGATCGTGGAGCTCACTAAAGCTCTTTCATGGAGCTCCGTCGAGCTCTAGCGAGCTCGAAGTGGAGCTTGATGGAGATCTACGAAAGAGCTCGTAGAGCTCCAGGGAACTTCACTTCGAGCTCAATGGAGCTCCACTAGCTCCACGAAGGAACTCATTGGAGCTCTATCGTGGAGCTTGATAGAGCTCCTCGAGCTCCACGTCGAGCTCGTTGGAGCTCACTGGAGCTCCTTGAGCTCCATCATGGAGCTCGATGGAACTCCATGAGGGAGCTCGTCGAGCTCCTTCATGGAACGCATGGAGTTCTGTCGAGTTCCATAATGGAGCTCCACGTAGAGCTCGCTGGAGCTCGACGGAGCTCCATGAAGGAGCTCCTGGAGATGGGTGGGGAAAGTGGGGTGGGAAAAGAGGGACGAGAGGTGAGGGCAAACGGGCGAGGGGAGAGGGGCGAGGTGTGAGCTGACATAACGATAATAAGATCTCCACAGTGTTTTCAATGACCGTCCTTCACAACGATGCCCATTGCCACCCTGTTTCCAAACGCACTAGTTTGGGCATATTTTTGAAACCAACATTATATTTTATATTTTTTATTTAAAACATATTATTTTCATACAAAACTCTCAAGAATCAGTCTCTTTAAGACGTATATAATGGATTGACGCTTAAAGATAGTTACACTTGTGGCTTCATAAGTGTTATACTTGTGATAATTTATATATCTAAACTTTGAATTTTAATATATAGGTTCATCTTATGCATCACAAATAGAAGGACTAACACCACCTTTCTATTGTATGCACTAGTGAGTCTCATAGCTTACATGTTTCTATCCACTAGAATAACCTCCCACAAACCTATTAGTCAAAACCCTAATTTGAGTTTTATTTAATTATATTCAATCAATATCCAAAAACATAAAATATAAGCAAAATAATATTGTATCAATCATTTCTAATCATTAATTCACATAATTCAAATAACACAAAATAATTTGCTAATTCTAATCATCGTTATCATGTCACACATCTCCAAAAATAATGCCTTACGTCCTATTAAATTTTTTGACACCCTCTCACTATACCAGTACTACTGGAATATTACTATCAAACTTAGTTTCAATTTAAAATAATTTTCTTCTATTAGTTACAATAAGACGCTCAAATAACTATTCATTATTATTGGCTGTAAATAATCTTTCAATATGCAGTGGTGGATGGGCTATTAGACAATTTGCCCATCACCATCTTGGGGATCACGTTTGCTGTGAATTTTTTCCATGGGCTCTTTGTCAACTTTCTATTTTGAAATAGTTCTTCTAGTTCTCTCTATTTTTGGGTCTGAAGGAGTTAACTTTTCTAAGAACTTTTTCTCATAAACCATGGGCTGAAAAAAATGGACAAGGGAAATACAAAATAAAACATGTCTACAATTCAAACAAGATAAAAAGGTAAATATATAGATCTGGGAAAATTATCAAATAGCACTATCTAAACTACTAAAAAAAAATTATCCCTTCTCAAGGATAATTCAACTCAAGTTAACTAACTAAACTAAACAATTTCTAGTAATAGTATCAAAAACTTAATCCCAATTTCATTGGTTAGACAATATTCCAAAAGCTCTTTAATGAGTGCATCTCATCTATAAAAATATATAAATATATGACTCATACAAGTACTTAAGAGAATTTTTTTCGAGATATTAATCACATAGGGATTATATCAGTAGTTTGGTTAACTAATAGTGAGATAACATAATTTTATAAGATGAGATATTTAGGGATTTTGATATGATCCTTAGATTTTAGGGTTTGTCCACTTGATTTATATAATGGATATTTAAATAATTAAATTTATGTTATGTTTGGATATAAAATAAAGCTTGGATTATCATTAGAATGACCCTTTCCCTAAGAGAAAATAATGATGATCTTCATGTAGCTATTCCCTCGATACTTCACCATCAAGATAAAAAATAATCTCTACTCAAGGGTCATTCACAAGTCCATAGCTTTTATATAACTCATCAACTTTCCTAAATAAGTACTCTATCTATATTCTTATTCTCTAGCCTTATGTATAATAAAGACTAAGAATTGATATTTTTTATTAGCATTTATACTTTTGGCATCATAAGTATTAAATTCATACAAATAACATATCTTTCCCTCAAATCTCACCAGTGGGAATCATTCAAGTGAAAATAATTCAAATGACTACATTATGATACAAAATCCACTCATGAATGTCAAGTGGATTACTATCCACCATCATCTATAGTGACGATGTGACTCCCATACTAAAGGTGAAACTTTTAGAAGAATATTCTATAAAATCTTCATATCAATCGAGAACTAGTTTTTCTAAGACATACACACTAAAGTAGCATGTAAAACCATCTGAACTTTTGGCTTTATGAGTGTCATACTTACAATGAATAACATACTTTAATTTTTAGTTTTAATGTATAGATTTGTCTCATGCATCACAATCAAAATAATTGTCACTTGCTTCCTACCATATGTGCTTGTGAGTCTCATGGTTTACACAAACCTATTAATAACCAAATATCTAATTTAATATCTATTTAATCACTATTTCTATTAATTTCTATTCCATAACATAAATTAATTTACATATATGTTACTAATAAAATCTTTCTTACATCAAAAAAATCATAAACCCTAGATCTCAGTTGAGTCTGATATTTGGGGAGTGATTCAAATGAGGCATAAAAAAAGTTTCTATAAATCTCAAATTTTCAATAATAGTACTCGAGAATGTAGGATATAAACCATAATCTCATGCAATATGTGGTTGATTTTTTGAATCTTGGGTTTATCTTTAGTTTTGCATATCTTGCATGCTCATAGATTCCCTAGAGAGTTTGAAAATCCCCTCTAGGGTTTTTACTAGACTTTGCTTTTGTATTAGTGCATGAAGAAGAAAAATATTTAATATTTTTATGAATATTATTTTTGCTATTTTTTTATACTTCATAAATCTTGTATCTGTTCAAGTAAAAACTAGAAAGTCATGTATTTGGGAAGATGCTATGACTTATGTCTTGTCTTTTAAGATGAAGGTCATGATTCTAGGAAGTGACAGTGGTTTGGGAATAGCTTATAATCTTTCTATAACACAAAGTCACATTGTTGGAAAGTATCTGTGACTTGTATATTTTATCTTTGTAATACAAAATCAAAGTGTTGGGAATGATCACAGTTTTGTCCTTGTTTTTTTTTTTATGGGAATGGCTATGGATTTGGAAATTATACCATACATCCAAGTCATGACATTGTCTTCTTTTAAGGGCAAGAATTGTGGCCTTTGGAAATGGTCATGCTCAAGTAATGCTTATTGTAACCTTATATGTCCAAAAGTCATGACACTGGATAATTGATAGAGTTGTGGTCTGAGTAGTTTTGGCCTTGTAACATTTTGTAGCCTAAAATTTATGGCTTTGGAAAAAGGCAACCACTCTGACTTGAAGATATAAAACCTTGGTAAAAATAAAGTTATGATACTTGGAAGTAGCACTATGTTTAGTACTAGTGGGGTACATGATTATTATGACATAAAATTAATGTCATAACTATTTAATCATTATGAGATAAATATTGTTTCAACTCCATTATAATATTAGAACTAAAAAGAATATATTATATAGTTGAAGGATTGTGCCAATGAGGTAATATATTCATGACTTACAAAGATTTCCATAACAAATAAGTATAATATTGGCCAAGAATGAATGTTGAAACTACAATAGAACTACATATTACTAAGTTGCTAATTATCTCAAAAAATATTTTGATTTTATGACTATTTATCGAAATCTATCAAAACTCCAAAGTCATGAAATCGATCCAAATATGACTCATTTTCACATCATCTAATATCACTATAAATACATAAAAATATTTAGTATTTTACATACTAAACAACTAGCTCATAATATTTTTTATGCTTATAATATTAATTTTATATAGCAGCAACCAAGTATTTCACTGATGCTAAAAAATATGACATTCTCCCACACTATTACTTTCTCATTATAAAGCCATCAAGATTAAAGAAAAAGATGTTGTACTTATCAATTTCCATGACCTTTAGCTATAGAGAGTTACAGAGAGTATTTACTTGAGTCATAGCAATTTCTAGGGCCATGATATTTTGCTCTTATGAAATGGCCAAAGTTATGACTCATTCTTAGTACCACAACTTTAGATTAAAGATGACATGCATAGTCATGATCATTCCTAGTGCCTTAACAATCTAATGCAAAAGAAAGATCAAAGTCACGACTCATTCTCAATGCTATGACTTTGTGTTATAGAGATAAAATACACAACCATGACCATTCCTAACACCACAACATTCTAAAGAAAGAAAAAGATCAAAGATGATGCTTATTCCCAATGCCATGATTTTGTTTTATTGAGATGAAAAATCAAAGCTACATCATTCCTCAAAGTCATGACTTTCAACTTAAAATTCACACCCAACTATTGGAGTATAAAAGAGAAAAATATGAGATTTTCCAAAGAATTCTAGGCCATGAGAATGAGATGAAAATATAGGGTTCTGGGGGACTAAATTTTCTCAAACCTAGGAGAGATCTACATGCAAAAGAACAAGTATAAACCCTGGTGGAGGGGGGGGGGGGGGGGGTGGGCATGAATTTTAGCTCCCACCTATGAGAAAATTAAAGGCATATGAATAAGAATTATGAGTTCAGGGTTTGATTCCTAGACACTCTCGAGGGCTATTATTGGGAACCTAAAATTTCATGAGATATATCTCAAATTATCTCATATGAATTTCTCTCCAATATCAACTAAATTGAAGTCTAGTATTAGTGTATTTCATGTGATGGATATTTAATTAATGAATTTTAATGTTTAGATTTAGTTATGTTTTGGTTATTGATGAATATGGTATTTATGTATAACTAAAATCAAAATTTTACTATTGGTAAGTTTATGCATATTATCATATTGGATGATAATAAGGAAACTACAAAGCATACTCACACATCATGATAGAAAAAAAGTGATAGCCCTTTTAATCATGATGCACGAGACAAATATTTATATCAAGACTCAATATTATGGTGAGTTTAATCACGTGAGTATGATACTTACGAAGATGAATCTATGAATAATTTTATAAAGCAATCCATTATGCATATATGAGAAGAACTGGCCCACAATTGATATGAAAGTTTTATAGAATATTATCATAAGACTTTCACCTATTATTGTGGGAGCTATATGTCATATAATAGATGATGATCGGTAAGTTATGAGACATATGTGAGTGGAGGTGACTCGTAAGGTGGTAATAGTCCTATAAGTTACTTTATGTCATATGACTTCTACCTATGATATTTGAGGAAAATTATATGTTAATTATGTGAGTATAATGCTTATAAAGTTGAAAGTTCAAATATTTTTAATACCATTAGTTCATTTCTCTGACACATGAGGTTGAAGAATAAGAATACATATATGAATTAACTATCAAGACTAGTTGATGAGTTGTATAAAAGGTATGAACTTATAAATAACTCTCGAGTAGAGATGATTTGTTATTTTAATTGTAAAGTACCGAATGAATAACTATGATATAAATATCATTGGTGAGGGCCCAAAAGTTGCCAACTATTTTGTATACCATTAAGACACTAGGGCATTTTTACAAAAGTGTAACCTTCATTTTATAAACAATTACAATACTAACTAAACTATTTAGATAAGCTATCATACATAATAAAATTGATCAACTCTAGATGTGTGTGTGTATGTGTGTGTGCGTGTGTTTATATTTATATATAAATAGGCATATAAACACACACACACACACACACACACACATGTGTGTGTGTGTGTGTATGTTTATCTGTGTGTATATATATATAAACACACACACACACACATATATATAAACACACACACACACACACACACATAAACACACACACACACATTTATACATAAATACATTTATATAGTTACTATATATATGTTTATATATCTAAATATATATATGGATACTTATATATGTTCTTGCATTTATATTAATTTCTGTATATATATATTTAGATTTGTTGCCCACATGGTAGTAACTTTGTGAATGAGTGGTTGGGTGTGGTTTTGTAAGTGGAGGAGAGATGGGGTTAAATCCCATTATCTCTCCTTCTACAACAGTATTTAGTTTCTTGCTTTTCAACAAAAAGTTTAACAAATTAATTAAACCTGATTTTTTTTATAATCTTGGAAGGCAAAATTGGGTTGATGAATTTTAGTGTAATAAAACTTAATTATTTTAGAATTTGGCACACTTTTTTTTTAAATAATGAAAAGTTTGGTGCCTAAAACACAAATATTTTGTGTTTGGTGCACCAAAATACAAATCTTCCAAAATAAAATAGGGGGAATTATGTTATGGGTGTTCCCCTAGAAAAACTTATATTTTTAAGTTTGAAAAAAATTCACCAAAATATTAAAATAATTAAATTTAGTATACTCTATTACATTTATACTAAACTACCCTTGCCCTCTCTCATTGGTCCTCGCCCTCTCCTATCGAGCTGATGGAGCTCGACAACGAGCTCCATCGATCTCCTTGAGCTCGTGGTCACACTCTTGGAGCTTAACCGAGAGCTCCTTCGAGCTATAGGAGCTTGGCTTCATCCTCCATCGAGCTCCTGTAGCTTGAACGACGAGCTTGATGGAGCTATCGGTCGAGCTCCATCGAGCTCAAGGAGCTCGATTGAGAGCAACGTCATCGAGCCCCTAGAGCTCCACAACGAGCTCGATGGAGCTCTCGATCAAGCTCTAGAAACTTGGTGTAGAGCTCCTTCGAGCTCTTGGAGCTCGACGATGAGCTCAATGGAGCTCGACAATGAGCTCAATGGAGCTCTTGGTCGAGCTATAGAAGCTCGGCGTCGAGCTCTTTCGAGCTCGATGAACTCTCGGTTGAGCTCCTTTGAGCTCCAGGAGCTCGACCGAGAGCAACATCGAGTCACTGCAGCTCGATGACAAACTTGATGGAGCTTTTAGTCGAGCTCCTTCGAGCTCCAGGAGCTCGATCGAGAGCTCGACGATGACTCCACGAAGGTGCATGTGGAGATGGGTAGGAGGAGAGGGGTGGAGAGAGAGGGGCGAGAGGTGAGGTAGATGGGCTAGGGGAGACGGGCGCGGGCGAGGGGCGTGGGCGTGAGCGATGGCGTGGGTGAGGCAGTGGGCGAGAGTGTGGGCAAGGACGAGGGGCGAAGCTAGTTTAGGACTTACGAATTTGGGTGCATTTTTTTAATTTATTTTTAGTTTTGTGACTTTTTTAAAAATATCAAAATTTTAGTTTCTAAATCTTAAAAATTTCTGGGGAAACACCCCAAAACATAATTCTCCCAATAAAATATCCATTAATAAAAGAAAATAATTAAATAACAAGATATCCAGATTCAATGAATCTATGCAATAAGGGACCTAATTAATTTATTATGCTCAAATGAGCCACTTTGAGGGGCAGTCCACATCATTTCCTTTAAAATTATCTAGAAAAGCTTCAAAATATCTCATTAGATATTAGTTTCTTTAGCTTGAATTATATTTATCATGCATAATTGGATAGACAAATCTTCATTGATGTAGATTTGTATATCCCATTGAATGTATCTTTGAATTGTCTTCTTCTTGCTCTCGACTCTTAACAAGTCAATAGGCACAACCATGGATTCTAGGTATTTTAGACTTGATTGAGTTTCAGGAATTACATCAATGAAGAAAAAAACACGTCAAAAAAAAAAGTTCTCCCACTTATGTAAAATGATTGCCAAAAAGTTGTGTGTGGTTTTCCAAAAATAAAAAAGAGATATTGGCATGCCTGTAGAAGATAT
The DNA here is from genome assembly GCA_029783825.1 of Sapria himalayana. NCBI lineage: Eukaryota > Viridiplantae > Streptophyta > Magnoliopsida > Malpighiales > Rafflesiaceae > Sapria > Sapria himalayana. The sequence continues at coordinate 638,789 of JAREIK010003076.1, read as the reverse complement.
TGTCTTGAGCTTAACATCATGACTTCAAAATTGTTTTCATGACATTTAAAACACATAATATGTTGCAACTCATAATATTTTTATCATGACTTTGAAGATGCAATACTTTTCGCAACTCAAAAAACTTCTGTTGCAACCTTTGAAATTGCACACCCATAACTTGAGAACTTGTGACAAATAATAGATGACTAAAATAGATATGTAGAAAAGTTGATGATGCGTTATTCAATCTTTCGAATCTAACCTATAGTGCTTGGCTTGTCTTCCAAGAAATGATATGTTTAACATCGTTACCTCGACCCATATACTAGAAACATCAACCTCATTCATTCTCAAAGAAGTTATATTTCTTGTTCATATATAATTCTTCCTTCACCTTCTAATCTTTGTGGTAGCATTTAAGCCTCTTTCAATTAATATTAAACACTCTCATCATCATATTTTACACGTAGAGCACCATAGGGAGTCACTACAGTGATAACAACTAGTTCTAATCACATGGATCTTAGTTTGTCTGAAAATAATTTCAATATAGAGTTGAAAATAATTACTATTTCTTTTGATTTAATTTCTTTTATTGTGGATTCTTGTCATGTCATCTCTTCGTTCCATTGTTAAAAATTTGATACTCTCATGAGCATCATTCTTGTGCTATTTCAACTCTTTCAGTTGGAAAAACCACTTATATTTTGAAATTATCCAAATCATAATTGAGTCATTTCATATATCACCATGCCTTAAGTTCAAGCTTGACAGGTAGATAAAAAACTTTTTCAAATGCCAACCTATAAGGTGACATACTGATGGGTATTCCGAAAGCTACTTTATATGTCCATAAAGCAACTTCCAATTGTCGAGACTAATTTTTTCTTGAAGCTTGCATAATTTTTTTCCATTTTTTTGATCTCTATGTTAGAAGTATTTACTTGCCCATTTGATTGTAGATGGCATGGAAGGCTTCTCACATGTTTTATCTTGTATTTGCCTAGTAGTCAATCAAATATTTAGTTTTAAAAGTATCTCTCTTCATCACTTACAATGCATCTTGAAGCTTCAAATCTTATTAAAATTAGTGTCCATGAATTTGACTGCTGATTTGATTTGTCATCTTTTTTCAGTATGACAATTGCTTCAACCCACTTTGAGACATAATCTATCATTAAAATAATATAATAATTTCCAAAGGAAGATATAAAATTTTTCATATAATCAGTTCCCCATACGTCAAATACTTCAATTTCTAATATATTATTTTAGGCATTCCATCACTCTTTGTGTTATTGCCAATCCTTTGACATATATAATAATTCCACATCACTCTTTAGAAATCTTTATAAAACATAGGCCAAAAAAAACCAACTTTTAAGATTTTCTAGGCTCTTTTGCTTTGTCTAAAGTGTTGTCTATATGGTGAAGGGAGACATCTCATCATTATTTCTGGATGGTCCTCTTGTAGCACACACCTTCTCACCATTTGATTGGAACACCTTATGAATAGAATAAAATCATTTCATAGATAGCTCCATACACCATATAAGAACTTCTTCCTTTACTAAGAATGAAGAAAAGAAAAACTTGCACAATATTGCAAGCATGATAATGCAACAAATCTGCATACCATGACAACTATGATTTTAATTTCAAACTGTTGCAGTAAAAGTACTCATTAATCAGTCTCGGTTTTGCATCATTCTTTATTATTAAATACCGAATGACTATATATTAAATATAGAAAATCACTAAAAAAAAATATAGATAATCACCTTCACTACAATAATATATCAGCTACACTTATTGTAGGAGAGCACCATAACTAATATTTTCATATCAATTGTTGTGTAGTTTTTTTGAGCCTTATTCAATATTCTATTTGCATAATAAACAAACAAGAAAATTTTATCATGCCTTTGCCCCAATACAATTCCTACATCATTGTCGTTCTCATCTCACATGATTTCGAAAGGCTCACCCCAATGTAGTGTAGTCATTATGGGCACAATCATCAACTTTGTCTTGTGCTCTAGAAATGCTGCTAAACATGCTTCATCAAAAATAAATACATCTTTTTCAAGCAACTTACAAAGTGGGTTGGTCGTCTTTAAAAATTTTTCGATAAATATTCAATAGAATCCAACACGTGCAATAGAGCTTCACAACCCCTTCACAGTTGTGAGTGGGGCTTGAGTCTCAATGATTGAGATCTTTGCTTTATCAACTTATAGGCACTTGGAAGACATTAGATGCCCCAAGATTATCTCTTCTTGTACCATGAAGTGGGTTTTCTCCCAAATCAGTAAGAAGTTTTATTTTATACCTTTGCAATACATCTTCTAAGTTCCAAAGACAAGCCTCAAAAGAGTCCCCAAATACCGATATGTCAACCATAAATATCTTCATCACAACTTCAATCAGATCTGCAAAAATCATCATCATTCACTTTTTAAAAGTTGTTGGAGCATTGCACAAACCATAATGACATCCGTTTGAATAGAAAAGTTCCATATGAATAAGTGAATGTCATTTTCTCCCAGTCTTTTAGATTTATGTCAATCTTGTTGTAGCCCTAATATTCATCTAAGAAGAAATAGCATGTCTGTTCAGCTACTCTATTCATCAACTAATCAAAGAATGAAAGAGGATAGTGATCTTTTCTCATGTCCTTGTTGAGATTTTGATAGTCTATGCATATATGTCTTCTAGTAACAATGGATGAAACTAACCCATGAGTTGTTAAATATGACATAAATAATTCTAGCTTTTAGCCACTTCAACACTTCCTATTTTTTCTGATGCTTAATTATTGGCCTTGTATTGTCTTCCATCATAATCCTATGCATACAAATGGAAGGATTGATTCCTTTGATATCTTCAATAGACTATGGGTTTTATTCATGTATTAATAAAGCTTTAATAACAATGTCTATTACTTCTCCTCCATCAAGAATGATTAGATTATTATTGGCTTCATCACACCATCTTTCAAAAAAGCATAATAAAGATACTTTTGTAGTTCATTCATCCAACCATATTGGTCTTGTATTGTCTTCCATCATAATTCTATGCATGCAAATGGAAGGATTGATTCCCTTGACATCTTCAACAAACTATAAGATTTTATTCATGTATCAATAAAGCTTTAATAACAATGTCTAATGCATCTTTTCCATCAAGAGTGATTAGATTATTATTGGCTTCATCCCACCATCTTTCAAAAATGCATAATTGAGGTACTTTTGTAGTTCCTTCAAAATTAGACCATTTAGAGTCTTCAATGATATATGTGTTGACTCTTTCAATTGATATTGTGAGTTGTGATGTTACAACTTCATTAATCCATGTCACGACCTCATTAATTGGAGTGTTAATATTGTGTGTCATGACTTCTTCTTCATTTGTCATCACTACTTTGATACATTTAAATCCCCTCTTATACATTGCAACTTTTTCAACCATAATTGTGACTTCTTTCACCACGACAATGAATTCATGCATCATGACCTCATTAATACATATCACGACTTCCTCTTCTTCGCATTCTCCGCTACATTTTTATCATCTATCATGACCTCTTCACAATGTGTCTCGATATCATAACAAGTTATGATTTCTTCAAAACTCATCATTACTTCTTCCATCATTATGTTGTTAGTTCATGTTGTGTTTTCTTCATCTTTCATGATTCCATTAATACAATTCACGACTTATTCTTTTTCATGCTCTTCACTTTCATACTCTATTAAAACTTGATTGACTATCATGACTTCTTCAAAAAGTGTTACAATATCATAAAAGTCACGACTTCATTATCATTTGTGGTGAATTCTTTATCATATTTTTTAGATTATCATTTTGCCTCTACTTTCTTATATTCTTTAAGAGAGCTTATCTTCATAAAGTAAATAAATCTTTTATTGTAAGAAGACCTCAGGCTATCTACACTTTGATAGCTGACATTTTTCGCTTTAGTAAATTTGACTCTTGTAAAGATTAAACTTCAATTTCTATTCACCTACTAGGGGAGTCAAATCATCATTCTTCATTTTGATTAAAGAATTTCCAGTAGCCAAGGAGTGTCTCCCCAAAATTAGTGGTGCATCATTATCTTCTTTCATATCTAATACCACAAAATCTACATAAAAATAAATTTCCTCACCATGATTAGGATGTATTCTATGATACCTCTTGATGGAATCATGATTGACCATGACATTGCAAAGAGAGTGTTCTGAGAGTTATATTGCCAATATTAAACTTTTTTATGATTGACCATGACATCAAATTGATGCTTGCTCCTAAGTAATAGAATAACTTGCCACACATGTACTCTCTAATAACACAAGGGAAAGTAAAGCTACCTAGATCTTTTTGTTTTCGAGGGAGCTTCCATTGTATAATGTCATTGCAATTTTTTATCAGACTGATAGTTTCATATGATTTTATCTTCCTTTTATTGCTCATTATCTCCTTTATAAATCTTACATAATTTGGCATATGGACAAATGCATCAGCAAATAAAATATTGACTCCTAGCTTCTTGAAAATGCTCAAGAAATTCTACAATTATTTATCTATCTTTAGCTTCTTGATTATCTATGGTGATGCTAGTGATAAAGTGATGTTGGGAGGGTTGTTGTTATAAATTTATTATGATGCCTAATTTTTTGGATTAGGAAATATCCTAAAAGCTCATTAGATGAGTATCTTTCATCTAATATATTTTCACAAGTATACGAGTTATACAAGTAGTAAAGTAGATTTTTATGCAGATATTAATCACATAATAATTGTGTAGGTAGTTCGATCAACTAATAGTGAGTCAATTACTAATCTAGTTAGAGCAATAAAACTATGTTTTTGGAAAGACTCTTAGATTCTAGGGCTGGATCATTTCATTAAACACAATGATCTATCTACATTGTTTGATATTATTGTGATTGATTATAAAATATATATTGGATTATTATAAAAATACCTTGATACCCTACTAGCATACAAGGTGATTTTTACCTATTGGGTCCTTTCCATTGATGATCCATATGGTACTTAATCACCTAAATAACAAATCATCCCTACTCGAAGTTGACTCATAACTTTACACCTTTTAGGCACATTGTCAACTACCTTTTACAATTATTTCATAAATGTATTCTAATTCTCTAAATTTATGTATCATAAAGATGTGAATTGATGTGATATTAAAGCTTTTATACTTTGGCTTTGTAAGTACCATACACATATGTCTTCCATCAAATCTTACTAATAAGAGTCATATGAGAGAAAGTAACTTATATGACTGTCACGACTTTTAGATTCACCTCTACTCATGCATGTCTCATGGCTTAATTATCACAATCCAAAATGAAGATATGTGACTCTCATTCTAATGGTGAACCCTTATAAAAATATTCTATAGAACATCCATATCAACCGAGGGTCAAGTCATCTAAGATATGCACAACAAATTGACTTAATAAAGCAATGAGTTTGTTAGTTCATCTAAGATATGCTTTTGACTTTGTAAGTGTCATATTCACATGATTAAACTTACTTCAAAATTATGTTTTGAAGTATAAGTTTGTCTCACGCATCACCATTGGAAGGACTCACTTCCTTCTTATATTATGCATGAATGTGCTTTGTTGCTTACTTGTCACTATCGACCAAGATAACATGCACAAATTTACTAAAGTAATACCATATTTTTAGTTCTAAATAATTATCAGTAACCAAACCATAATACAAACAAAACATAAAATCTATTAGTTATATATCTATCACATGAAATAAAACACACCAACCCTAGGCCTTAAATTAGTCTATATTGGGTAAGAATTCACATGAAATAATTTGAAATATATCTCATAAAATTTTGAGTTCCTAATGATAGTACTCAAGAGTGTCTAGGAATCTAAACCTAAACCCTCAATTCTGCTTCACATGCCTCAGATCGACCCCTAGGCGGGAGTTAAAATTCATGCTCCCCCATTGTGCTTTATGCTTGTATCTTCTGTCATCCCATTACACATGGATCTCCCCTAGGGTTGAGAAAGTATTTGCTCCCAACCCCTAGCTTTTTCACATTTTTTCTCATACCCTCACTCTCTCATATGTTTGGATCTAGGTCCAACTTTTATACTTGAATAGCTAGGTATATTTTTTAAGTGAAAAGTTCTTGTGTTGGGGAAGGGCCACAACTTTAGCTTAGCCTTTTTATAACATAGAGTCATGACACTAAGGAATGACAACAACTTTGGTCTTTTTATTGTATTTGATTACAAAGCCACTAGGAATAGCCATGTCAGGTGCATTTACTCTTAATAATATGAAGTCATGGCTTTTGAAATGATTGTGACTTATGTATTTCTTCAATGTAACATGAAGTCATAGTATTGAGAATGATCGCGACTTTAGTTTTTTCTCTACGACAAAGAGTTGTGATTCTGTAAATGACAATAACTCAAGTAAATACTCTCTATAACTATATGTAACCAAAAGTTGTAGCACTAAATAAAAGGCATGACTTTTGTGCTGTATATGTAATTTGTTTTTTTAATAATCTGTTTGTATAACCAAATATTTTTTCTGTTTTAATATTTTCATGTAAGTGCAGGAAAGAAAATATTAAGAGACCAGGGATGCAGCAGTAGCACAATAATGGAGGTTCCACTGTCCGGTCAGCGGGCTGAAATTTTTGGAGCAGAACCTGACCCGTCTCATGATCCGACCCGCTCCGGTTAAATGAACCGAAAGAATTTTTAATATAAAATGTTTTGTAATTTTATTTTCGTGTGGCTGTTTTGGACCTGTGGAACTGTTCATCGTCTCTCTCTCTTCTCTCTTCGTGATTTATCATGACTGTTCTGTGTGCTGCATACTGTAAGATGATTTTCTATTGGTTTAATCTGTAACACATAAGCATTTTCTGGTGGATGTAGCTAGTCGTGCTGAGTGACTAACGAACCACGTTATTTTTAGTGTTTATTTCTCATTTTTGATTCTGTCGTGGATGGTTGCTGGATTGGGATATATATATTGTTTGTTTTCTGTTGTTTCTGTTGTTTTTGTATCTTAATCTCAATACCGTTGAAGCGCAATTGCCCAACATTTTGCATTTATATTTGTGACTATGTAATGAGAAAGTCATAATATTGGAGGATCACCATGGTTTTATTACCAATGAGGTACTTAGCTACTATAACATAAAAGTAATGGTATAACTATAAAAATATCACTAAGCTAGTATGAATGTAACTCTAAGAAAGTTTTAAAGCCCAAAAAAATGTTACACAATAAAATGATTCTGTCAATGAGGTGGTAGAGTTTTAGTATATGAAAATTACCATGACTATTTGTGTAGATCTTTGACCAAGAATGAATGTCAAAACTATCATATAAGTTCATGAAGGTGTAACAAAGTCGTAATATAAGGAATACTATTACGTTACATGACTTTTAACTTCCCTCCAACTCAAAAATTCCACCAACTTTTGTATTTCACACATAAGCCAATCAATTTCACTATAATTTATTATAATCCATTGAAACTATAATTTAGCAAAATTTTTATATTTAAAGTTTTATTTCATGTAAACACATCATACATAATCACTAAAATAATTTGTATTATTTAATATTTCGCACATTGAATACAATTTCACACTAAAGTGATTACTTGTCTTTGAAAAATTAATTCCTCTCTAAAAAATATAATTTTTCATCCATCCAATATAAGTATTTACTTAACTCCTAAGTAGCGCTATATTTAATTTTCATAGTTAGACTATCAATGAGTTATTAGCTCCATCAATAATCTCAGTTATCAAGGCTAGCTTTGTAGTATAGTTATTTAGTTCTTTTTTTCTTCCTGAATTTTTTTAGTGTTGAATCATATTCTATAGTTTCATTTTTGGTACTTTCTTCTTTCGCTTCTTTTTCCCAAGATATCATGGTTTTTTAGATCGTTGTGGCTCTTTGGCTATCATCTTTGGCTTCATCATTCCTAAATGCCATGACTTTTTGGATTATCATGGTTTTTTGAGTTTTTGTTGGGCTACATTAGTTTTTTCTTTATGGATCTCTAAAGTTACATTGTTGGGGGTTGACACAACTTCTTCCTTTATCATTTAGATCTTTAAAGTTGTGGTACTATTCAAAGCCATGATTTTCATTGCTACCTCTATTTCTTTTTCTCCTTCCTTTGAATTTTTCAAAATGTATTTCTGCCACATAATATTTCACTCTTTGCCCATTTACTTTGAATTCCACTCTATTTTCTGATTTCACCATGACCACACCATAAGGAGTCACGACCATAATTACAAAAGGTCTATATCATCGAGACTTTAACTTTTCTAAGAATAACTTACGAGAATTAAAAACCAATAAATATTCTTCTATTTTGAAATCACTCCTTTGCAGATTCTTATCATGCTATTTTTTTGTTTTATCTTTATAAATTTGAAAATTGCTATAAACTTCATTCATTAATTCTTCCAGTTCACTCATTTATAGATTTATTCTTTCTTTTGTATCCTTTATATTATAGTTCAATTGCTTAATGTCACAACATGCTTGATATTCAAGTTCTATCAGTAAGTGACAAGCTTTTCCAAAAACAAGTCGATAAAAAGATATTACCAATGGAGATTTAAACATTTTTTCTATAATCCGATAGTACTACCTTCAGACATTAAGACTAATCTTTTCTGGATGGATTGGCCAGCTTTTCCAATATCTTTTTGATCTCGCATTTAATATTTTTTTTGCCTATTTATTTGCATATGATATGGAAGACCCTTCTTATGCCTAGTTTCATGCTTCATCTAGTACGTGCTAAAATATCAGTTACAAAAATGATTTCATTCATCACTTATGATATATCATGTCATACCAAACTCAGTGAATATATTTCTATGTAAGAAACCCACAACTAATTTTGTTTCATTTTTTATGTACCACTATTGCTTCCATCCATTTTAACACATATTCCATTACTAATAGAATATACTCTTTCTCACAAGATGTCAGAAAAAGACCTATAAAACCAATTTTCCATATTTCAAAATCTCCACTTCAAGAATAAAGTGTTTAGTGATATTTGAGGATGATCTTCATGTGGTTGTATCATATTTTAATAATCTCAAAACATGAAGAGTGAAAAACAAACAAGATTACAATACCTTTTGGGTGGTTTTGTTCCCTCCAAGATTCCCTCAATAAGGTGATAAGTGACATTTGAGAATAATCTTCGTTTGTTTATCTTTGGGCACACATCTTTTTATAATCTTATCATCTCATCTTCTCAACAAAAGTGGATCATTCCATATTTAGTTTTTCACATCATACAATAATTTATTTTTTGATGTGATGTGGGAAATGAGGGTAAGACAACACATGCTAAATAGTTAATGAAATTAGCATACCAACTCAATTTGGCCTCTATCATCAAAACTTGCTCATCCAAGAAATCCTCCAAAATTTCATTTACTCCTAATCTTTTTATCCCTTTATTCCAATCAAGATAAATGGTTAGTTATTATATTATCACTCTTCTTTTTATCCCATGTTTCTTGATCAAATTCTTGGAGAAGGAGCATCTATATTATCAGCCTCATCTTAGTTTTTTTTGTCATCAAATAGCATACAACTGCATGATCCATATAAATAATTATATTTGTTCCGAGGTTGTATGACTGAAATTTATCACAAGAGAAAACCATATCTAATATTTCTTTTTATATGGTTGTATAATTTACTTGAGCTTTATTTAAATTATGATTGTCATATAAAATTACTTGAAAGATCTTGTCTCATTTCTATTCCAATATAGATCCCAAAGCATATGGATTTGCATCACACATGGTAAAAAATATTTCTTCCCATCATGGCATGGTTAAGATTAGGTTTTCAATCAATTTCTTTTTCAACTCGTTTAAAGCATTGATGTATTATTGATCAAAATTGAATACTACATCCTTCTCCAATAGTTTACAATTCTTTAGCAGAGACTATATGTTCAAGTATGATTCTTACATTAACCATAAAATAATATTTTTTTAATTGAGGATGAAATTTTTTCTTTATATCGCTTCAATAAAACCTCTAGGGTATGATATCATCATTCAAAAGAATCTCAATATATAAATAAAATATCCATAAATTTTTTCATAAATTTTTCATTAAGATTGACAAAAATAATATCTATGCACCTATGAAATGTTGCCGGAGCATTATACAGAGCAAATGATTTTCTCCTAAATATGAAAGTCCCACATGGGCAAGTGTACATAATTTTTTATTGATCAACCAAGTTAATCAAAACATAATTATATCTCAAATATCCATCTAGAAAATAATAGAATGAATAAGATGACATTTTGTCTAATGTTTAATCCATGAATAGAAATGGATAATGATCCTTTCTTGCAAACAAACTAAATTTATGATAATCAATGCATAATTTCTATCTGGTGGTTGCACATATGGTATTCTATTCTATAGTTATAGTTTTGACTACCATCAACTCTCCCTTATTTGGTAAAAGATGAATTGAACTTACCCATTAACTATCATACATAGTATAAATGATACTCACCTCTTGCTATTTCATGATCTCTTTTTTTACAACATCTTTTATGATTAGATTTAGCTTTTATTGGTACTTAATAATTGGCTCCACATCCTCCATTCCTCCTTTATAAGGATCTAATGCATGCATATTGACATACTTATTCCTTTGATATCTATGGGAAACCAAACAATAGTACCAATATATTTTTTTATCAAATTCACCATGGTAGTGCCAATTTCATTCATTAACTCTGCTAAAATAATAATTAGTTTCATCTCGTATTCTTTTAGAAAAGCATAATGTAGATGACCTGGTAGCACCTTCATGATTAGTCTGTCTAAAGTTGTCTAAGAATCTGTGCACTCTTCTTCCATAGCAATGGCTTTTGCAAAAGTCACATCAATATCAAGAATAATGTCCCTCTTGAAAGGCACATCATTATAACTAGTCATGACTTTCTTCTTTAGTGTTGCAGCTTTTTCAAGCATAATAATAACAATATTTCTCCTCTAAAACTCCAAAGCTATGATACTTTCTGAGACTAGTAGAAAAGTCATGAAATGTTTTGGTTCAATCCCTCGATCTTTAACACCATCTAATTCTTTATTAATTTGGAATGAGATTTTCAAGTATTCCTTTGAACCCTTCTCACTTTTCATCATTCTTGAACTCATCATATCATACTCAATTCTTTTACTATAAGATGATCTATATCATAGCTTTATTTTGTCTCCATGAGTAATATAATAATAATATCATCAAAACCTGAAAGGAATTTTGTTTAAAACCATTCAAGTGAGGCATCTCTTCATGGTTCTCATATTTTACACTCCAAAGTTTATCATATTCTAATAATTGAATTGATTTGGGTCACTATTAGGCATGAGGTAGAAAATACTACATGATTGAACATAGGCATTATCATATTGTTAAATTGGATTTTGCATATTCATCTTCCACTACAAAAGTTCTCTTTTTATTTTATCACTTTCTAGGTCTTAAGGTGTTAGCTTAATCCAATAATTTCACTATGTTGATTAGTGGCTAAAAAAATATTAAACCAAATGATACAAAAATTAATACCAGACAAGCAACATAAATCAAGGTGCAAAAATAAAATATTATTATCCAATCTATAAAAAATATAACTATTTTTTATAAGGATAATTATGTCAAATAAAGTTGACAAGTCAAACTAAATAATTCTTGGTAATAGCGCCAAATACTTGTTATGACTTTATTATGATGCCTAATTTTTAGGATCAAACAATGTCTCAAAAGCTTATTAAGTGAGTATCTCTCATTCAACAAAGAAATCAATTCTATAGAAATTATGTCTAGATTTCAATCTCATAGAAATTATGTAGGTAGTTTGATTAACAAATAGTGAGTCAACTACTTCGCTAGTTAGAAAGATAAAATTAAGTTTTTGGTAAGACTCTTAGATTCTAGGGTTGGTCCTTTTTAATATATATAATGGCCTATTTAAATTATTTGATTATTATTATTCCTAGTTATACAATGAATATTAGATTATTGTGAATATGCCTTAATATCCTATTGGTATACAATGTGATTGTCACAAATTGGGCCATCCCCAATGATGTTCCCATAAAAGGATATTCTCTTGGTACTTTACTATCAAAATAAAAAATCATTTTTACTCAAGAATGACTCACAAGTCCACACATTTAGGCAACTTGCCAACTATCCTTGATAGGTTCTTTATATATATATATTCATATTCTTTGACCTCATATGTCATAAAGACTTGAACTAATGTGATATTAATTGTATTTATACTTTTGGCTTTAAAAGTACTATATTCATAATAATTAATGTATGTCATCCCTCAAATCTTACTAGTAGAAGTCATATGATAGAAAGTAAATTATAGGACTATCAACACCTTTACAAGTTACCTCCATCTATACGTGTCTCAAGATTTACCTATCACCATCCACCATGATGAAAGTCGACACCCACACTTAAGGTAAAATCTTTAGGAAAATATTTTACAAAACGTTTACATCAATTGAGGGTCAATTCATCTAAGATATGCCAAATGGATTACTTATAAAAGCATTCATGCTTTTAATTTCATAAGTGTGTTACTTTCATTATTACACTTATCTCAACATTAGGTTCTGATGTATGAATTTGTCTCACACATCACTATTGGAAAGGGTATCACTTCGTTCCTATATTTATGTGCGAGTTTTATTCATAGGTTACTTATCACCATCCACTATGATAACACGCACAAACCTAGTAATAGTAAAATCATAATTTTTCTAAATAATCATCACTTCCATCAGAAATGATACCACACTATAAATGGAATATATAATTTATCAATTATATATCCATCACACAAAATATAATATACTAATCCTAAACCTCAATTTAGCCTAATAATGGGGAGGAATTCCAATGAGATAATTAAAAAATATCTCATCGAATTTTGGATTTCCAATGATATTTTTCATGAGTTTTTAAAAATATAAACTCTATATCCATAATTCTCATTTATGTGCCTCAGATCTACCCATATGTGAGAGTTGAAATTCATGCTATTCCTTATGCTTATATCTTGCATTGCCTATTTGTTTATGGATCACTCCTAGGGTTGGGTGAAATTTTGCTTCCCAACACTACCTTTTTCATTTATTTTATTGTAGCCTTGCTGTGAAATCCTGAAAAAAAATGAAGAAATAAATAATATGATTTTGTTTCGGGAAAAAAAAGAGCAAAATAGTAATTTTGTAATAAGAAAAATAAACTAAAAATTTTAGAACTCTGATGATAAAATAGATTTCATTATTAAATTTGTCTTAGAATGATGACAAATTTCATCAAATTCTAAGGAAGTAGAAATTTTATTATTTTTTTAATTTATTTAAATAATTATTAGAATGAATAAATAAATAAATAAATAGATAAAAACAGAAGCAGAAGACCATGCCACGACGTCAGCACATGGCTATGCCATGTGTGGTCATGTGTCTAAAAAAATTTATTATAATATTAATTTTTTTAATAAAAAAATGTTGGGAATTCATAAAATGGGTTGACGAGGAAAGAAAAAATAGCGTATTATGAGGGAGAGAGATACAGAGTGCAGAAGGAAAAAAATATAAAATATCCGTTGATTTTTTTTTGATTGTAACAAATTATTCTGGTGTCGGAATAGAATAGTTCAAGAACTAAAGTTGCTCTAAGCGACTAGATCTTTAGTTTGATATTAAATTTATAAAGTTTATGTGAAATTTTCTGCAAGATATTGGCTTTCTCTTATCAGATTTTCTTTCTATTTAACTACCATAAATGATCATGTTTTATATTTCAATTCAAATTGTTAGAAATTTCATTAGAAATTATTAATTGGCGAAAAGTTTCTGTGTTTTGTTTAGTAAAATTTAGTGCAGATTAATTGATGTTGGATTGTTATAACTATGTTTGAAATGTTGTTTAATCATAAATGACATAATTGCATTTTGTACGTACGAGAATATTTCATATAAATGGTTGAGTGCATGACACACACACACACACACACACACACACACACACACACACACACACACACACACACACACACACACACACACACACACACACGTATAAAGGTTTATGGATTGTATTTGGAGAACTTGAATTGGGACAACAACCAAACTGAGTTGCGTAGTATTTTTTCTGGAGCATTACTAATATAAATATGTGAACTCAAATTGGGACAATGTCCAGGTTGAGTTACACGGTAGTTTTTAGAAAATATCCAAGGAAAAAAATATTTTATCGGAAAATATCTAATATGCTTTTCGGAGGTCTATATTTCTCGGAGTATATCCGAGAAAAGTATATTTTGTTCGGAGAAATATCTAATATATTTTTCGGAGGAGGTCCATATTTTTTGGAATAATTCTAAATAAATATATATATCACACTAAGCTTCAGCATGTGTGAGGGAGTTGATGGGACTCAGGAATATGGGCATATAAACATTTCATCCATAATTGTATTCATGTAAATTTTATACTTGAGTGTGTACTGATACATGTATGATATTTTACGTGTACTTAGATAGGGAGTATTCCTACAGAAGTTTACCTCTACTAAGCTTTGCTCACTCCGATGCAGGACCTCTTTTAGGTACAAGTCCAGGACAAATGACAGATCCACATGCGGGATCGCACATGTGAATGAAAGCTAGTTGTGTCTTAAATAATATATTGTGTTTTTATATTCCGCTAAACAAATAAAAGAAGAAAAAAATGTGTATGCAATATTTGAAATAATTTTATTTTATTACACATTTTGTTGTGTGATGCAATGGAATGGGATCCCCTGGGGAATGAGGTGTCACACTTGCTCTTTCCCATTTTGGCTTCAAGTCCTACTTTTTATACTCAGATGGTGGGGTTTATTTTTTAGTAATAAGTTGTGGTGTTGAGGAAGGGCAACAACCTTAGTATTCCCTTTCTATAATATAAAGTTATGATACTATGGAATGCCCACCAACCTGGGCTCTTCCTTATATTAGATTATGTTGATACTAGGAATAACAAAACTCATGCATTTCCTCTCTGTAACTTGAAGTTGAAGCACTAAGAATAGTCATAACTTATGTATTTCCTTTCTATAATTTAAAGTCATGATAATAGGAATAACTACAACATTGATCTTTTCTCTAGAGCAAAGAGTTACGATGCTGGAAATGCTCTCTAGAACTCTATGTAGCCAAATTCATGGCATTGAAGAAATATCATGACTTTTTCCTTAGTATTTATAGCTCTTTAATGAGAAAGTAATGTTGTTAGAGTATGACCATGATTATAGCACAAATTTGGTATTTGGATACTATACACATACTAATTATATTCTGTCCAAATATAATTACGATGAGGGTTTCCCTCCTACCTCTTTCCTCCGTGAAATCCTCTCAATTTCCTCAAAAAACCTTCTCAATCCTTAGTAAATTCAGCCTTGGTAGAATTAGAATTTGCAATGATTGAAGGAAGGAAATTTTTGGATTCTAAAACTAACTTCACACAACAAATACCTAAGTGATGGGTAACATGGGACTGCCATACTTACTTAGATACATAACCTTCCCCCCCTCAAAAACCTAAATGCTGCTGAAAGTGCCTCTGATGATCAGGAACAAGTCTTAGACCTTCAGAGAAAAAATGAGACTCCTCCGAAGCAGGATTAAAGAAGAAGATTCGTAATCTATTAGGAATCGAACTCGAAAGCAACAAAATATGTTATTAATGATGGTGGAATGAAAAAAATTTTATATGGTAAGATTTTTTTGGACTTAAAAGAATCTCTACCCATGAAAAATAATGTAACCTATAAATTAGATGATACAAATGGGTGTTTCCACGATAGACAAGGTTGGTTTCATGATAACCCATCTCCAAATGATTTTTTTTTTTGAAAATATGCATGAAAATTGTGGACATAATCAAAATAGTGGGTATGGTAGATCCTCTATTGATTTTAATTGTGATTCACATGTTAATTTTTCTTTAAATGATAATCGAAGTTAAGGGAAACATGCTGATAGGCAAGATATGTATTATTTGAAGGTTAATTGCAGTAAAATAATGATGGACATGTAGTTGGATGATAATTATGGTGTGGAATGTATGAATAGACACTCGGTATACACAAACCTATGTGATGATAACACAGAAACTCTATCTATGGATATAAACTATGGAAAAATGCATGTAAATTATGATAACATGCAAGTTAATCATGAAAACTGCATGGGAAATATAAAATATGTGATATAAAAAAATTAACGCCTCAATTCCTTCTAAACTTTGATGAAATTTCTAGCTATTAATGTTTGCATGAACTTCACATGGAAATTATCTCACATTTCATGAAGTTCACGTAGACATGAAACATGGGAATAAGATCCCTCTTGTGAAAACTTCAAATGGAGTGACTCCCATTTTCTGAAAATACTCACTTCACATGGGAATTATCCCATGTTTTCATAAAGTTCATGCTGAAGTGGGACATGGAATGAAATCCCTCTTGCAAAAACTTCAAATGGGATTTCTCTTGTTTTGCAAAACACTCACCATGCACCTTTTTACGTGGTGCGTGTATTTCCATTTCCCTTTTTTTTTGTTTAAGTGTAAGTTCTGTCCATCACTATTTCTCTCCGCACACACATTTGTATAAACATAAAAACCAACGATTTTTTTGATTGAAATAGATATATTTTAAATAAGATCACCCACTCTCACTTAAAAATTAAAACAAACCAAAAAATAAAAACCCATAAACCATAATATTTTAGTTTACCCACAACTAGGCAGACCTAACAATCTCCCCATACCCTATTTAGGTTGTCTAAGATAGGTTATTGGTTTGGGCTTAGTGCATGCATATCATAAAAGCTTTTCTGGACTACAGAACTATTTCTCATTTCTCATACGATAAAAATTTTCTAAAATTACAATATCTCAAGAACTTAACTTTTCCATTAGAGCCATTAGCTCCGCCTTGATACAATTGATCATGAGGAGCAACTAAAGCAAAAATATTATTATTTACTCTCAACTCATAAACTCTCCATTGATCAATGTGATCCCTAAAAGCGGCTAAAGTAAAAGTCATAATATTAGTGATTCTTTTGATAATCTTGTTTGTCTTTGAACAAACATATGAGGAATCTTGATCAACTATTCTCAATCTCCTCGAAGAAAGTTTTATTGTAATATGGCTTTCTCTAGTCATATCATTAGTCCTACCATCACTAAGTAGTTGTTGAATAGTGAGTGTGAACTTTTTTTTTTTGGGAAAAGCATATGATCCACACTAACATACTCAGACCATTATAGCTCAGAGTCAATAAAAGTATTTTTCTGCTAAGTATTATCTGATCCAAGCTAGTACTAGTTAAGGTAATATAGTAATAATCTACCTTTCTTCTTCTCACTATTATCAATGATCCTTTAGACAAGTTCCATTGATTCTTTTTGAACTTGCCCACATGACCCATGCTATCTTATATTCCTATGGACAGTAGATTCATCTGAATCTTTAGGATATATCGGATATCCCTAAGAATAGTCAGTATCCCATGTTTGCCTCCATAAAAACATTACCAATGCCCAATATTTTTGAGGCTCTTTCATTGCTCAACCTGACTATTCTATAGTCCCCTTACAAAAATATCACAAACAAGTTTTGATTTGGTGTGATGTATAAGGTTGCATTCGTATCTACTACCTAGTCACTTTCCTAATTAATTTTATCATATGGTACACTGTTGCCCAAAAAAGCAACATCACCTTCTATGATAAATTTACTAGGCATCTTTCCGATAACAACTCTCTTCTTATGTTCATCTTGATGTTTCCCCCACTTGAGATAGTTCTTAAAATGTCCTACTTGATTATAATAGTAACATTTTACTGTAAACTTCTATTTGAGAGAACCCCCACTTCTATCCTTGAGTGTGAGTTTTAAGTTAGATCTATTTCTCATTTTATGTCCCTCAGATACGAGAATATCTTGAGAAATCCTTTTTTTCCTCTATCTCACAACCTCACTTACCAGACTTTCAATGATGATCATAATGGTAAGTACATTATCTGGAGTTGAGGTACTTAAGAAGATTTTGAGCATTTGCTAATTCTTTGGAAGTGAGATAAGAAGAAGAGATACATAAATCTCATCATCTAGTACTATTTTCATAAGTACTAGTTGATTAATCAATGATTAAAAAAGACATAAATGAACATTCAATTCAGTTCTATCCTGATATTTCATCTCAACCAATCGCCAAATTATCATAGTTTTACTTCTCGATGTATTTTTCTCATATATCTATTCTAACTTTTTTTACATCTCATTAGCTTTTACAATAGTTGAGATGTGATAGAAAGTTATCTTTCCAACCCATTCTATAATTGTGGTAGAGACTTTATAGTGTAACTTTTCCCACTTGGCCTAATCCATACTTTCTGATTTTAGATCTCTGAATGTCGGTTCAAGAAAATCTCCCATCATTAGAAGATCCATCATTTTTATTAAACAGGTTGAATACTTGGAGGGTTCCAATCTAATCATACCAAGTGAATTATTTTTTTTCATCCAAAGTGAAGAAATAATCCAACTTCTAAAAATAAAAAAATACCAAATTATCAAAAGAAACTTTCCATCTGATACCACTATTGGGGACCTACTGAGATACTGCTGGAAAACAAAGAATAGTTATGAAACATATTCTTGGTCTTACATTTAGGTTGATTTAAGATTTTTGAACTTTTTAAAACTATTAAAAAATTTTATCCAAAAAGTATAGCAGAAAAATAATTTTTTGGGTTATCAAAATTTTAAATCAAGATATGTAAATAAATATATTTCAAACTATCCAAAATATATATATTTATGCTTCTCTACTTATCTTGGAAAATATAAAAATAAACACTACAAATAACACTTAATCACAATAAATATTCTTCCCCCAAAATTAGCAGACTACTCATACACACACAAAGTCCTACTGTCCAAATTATTATAGATTTTATGAAATTTAAAATATTTAAAAATACTTGTAGAATCATGTTTTTAATTCCAAACATGATATTTTAGAAGAAATTTGAGCACTCCTTTTACAACACAAGTACAACACAAGTATAACATGAACATAACACAAGCATAACATGAACACAGCACGAGCACAATATAATCATAATTTCTATAGAACACTACACAAACTTCATAGGGACTAAGCACAAACTTCGCATAAATCTAATATCCTCATAAACATAAATAGAAAATGAGAGTATATTGTTTTTTGTTAAATATTACTAAAACTTATAATTAGTTCTATAATATTTAATAAAAGGTTCATAAGAGTAACCAGAGTGCTATGTTAAATAAAAATGAGAACAATTCTAGTTTTCTTAACACAACCCTCTAAAAATGCACACACTATTCACTTGTTCACGTACACTGATCACTAATCATGCCCAATATGTACATGACCCAACACACAATAAAAATACGCACCATTTCTCCATGAAATATGCACACATCATTCATATAATACTCACTTCACATGGGAATTATCCTATGAAACATGAGAATAAGATCCCTCTTGAAAAAACTTTAAATGGGATGACTCTCATTTTCACAAAACACTCATGTGAAGTGATGTTATCAAAACACTCACTACACATAGGAATTATCCCATGTTTCACGAAGTTCATGCAGATATGAAACAAGTGAATAAGATCTCTTTTGCAAACACTTTAAATGGGGTGACTCTAATTTTTGAATAACTTTCATTTTCTGAAAATAGTAAAATTTAAATGAAAACACTTACCACACATAGGAATTATCCTAGGTTTCACGAAGCTCATGCATATATGGGACATGGGATAAAATCCATCTTGTGAAAACTTCAAATGAGATTTCTCCTATTTTCACAAAACCCTCACCATGTGCCTTTTTTATGTGGTTTGTGTATTCTCGTTTTCTTTTTTCTTCGTTTAAGTGTAAGTTTTGCCCATCACTATTTCTCTATGCACACACATTTTCCTAATCACAAAAATTGACCAATTTTTATTGTTTGTTACAAATGTATTTTAAATGATAACACTCAATTTCATTTAAAAAGTTAAATAAACCAAAAAAATAAAAACCAACAAACCATAAATTTTAGTTTTCCCAAAAATAGGCAGACTCAACAAAAAAGTACCCATGGTCTAGGTATTTTCATTTTAATTTTACTATTTTAGAAATATCAAAACTAAATTGTGTATTTAATTATGATTCGTAGATTGTGCCATTTCATTTTTTTTTTAAATTTCAATAGTGTATTATTTGGTAGTTTAATTTTTTATCATGTTTGTGTATTTTATGATAGTGTTTTTAATTTTTTTAATTTCTATAGAATTAAAATTATTGTGTGGTATATATTTAACATTATGATATTTAAAGACCACAAATATTATGTTGCTTGATCTCTATATATTTTTCTAGTGTGTGTGTGTGTGTGTGTGTATTGTGTTTATATGTGTATATTTTCATACTATTATTAATTTCATTGTATTCAATAAAATTTGGGAAAATATAAATAATTTTATTTTTAATTCACAATTGGCATAATTAATTAACTAGTTTTGAGAACATGAATGTTTGAATACTTTTTTCTTTTCCTCCTTGTTCCTCTCCCTATTTTTTTTTGTTTATACTATACAAGTCTTCTATGAAATTCTATTTAAAGCACATCTCTTGTACATTCAAAATACAACAGATAATAGAAAAACTTTACTTTATTTATTCATTCTTCACTTGATTTCTTTATGGTATCAGAGAGAGGTTTCTCTGAATTTTTATTTGCTTCTCTCTCTGGGTGTTACAACACTTGGAAAATAATATATATATTTTTTCTCTTTTCAGAAATTATCAATCAACCTCATCTCATTTTCTAGTGATTCACAATTCGCCCTTATTATCTATCTTCAAAAGCCTTAAAACTAAAGTTTCAGGCCACCCAAAGATATGCATGGTGATTAGGTTTTTCATCCAATTCATGTTATTTTTGATAGAGATAATTTTGCTTAATGGTCTCAAGCCATGCACAATTATCTCAAAGGCTGCAAGTAATGGCTTTATCTCTCTAGTGACCATCCTTTTCTAGAAAAGAGAGAGGAATAAACTCCATCTACTCTGCCATTCGAATTGAGGATTGGAAAAGTGCAAATCATCAAATCATCACTTAGTTTCGCAATACTTATATTCCATCTATTATTGATGTGTTTGGAAATCTAGATAGTGCCAAAGAAGCATGGTGCTTATTTGTTGCTTGATTTTCTAGATCGAGTGGTGCTTGAAACTTTAAACTAACCCACAAACTCTATCAGAATCATTAGGAACCAAGTGAGTGGATTACTGTGTATCATAGTCAACTAAAATTTATTTGAGATCAATTAACTACATTTGACTAGTTCTTTCCAATTCTGCTAATGCCAAATTGATCTGTGTTCACTTTGAATAAGGACAAATGTTTTAGTTTCTAATGGGACTCAGAGATGAGTTTGAATCAGTAAAAAGTCATATTTTTCTTCAAGATCCATTATCGATAGTATCCCAGGCCATTCATAAGTTAGTTGATACCGAGACATGCTTTTAGATTGATCACATTTCTACTCAGTCATTGCTTCTTGATACTCCATCTGCTATTTCCTAGCCTAACACACCCTATGTTTCCAAAGGAAATTAGAATATTGATGACGACATTACAATAAGAAACCTATTCTTATTTGTAGTTTTTGTAAGAACAAATGTCACTCTATTGAATGCTGCTACACTCATTAGTGTATTCCTTAGAATAATTCTACCTTGACTAAAGCTGAATTATCTAAAAGGAACCTCACTCCCAGTCTAGTCATGCATCATCTCTCACTATCACAGAGGTACATGATATGGTCAATTAGGTTCAACTTCCATCTTCCAATGCATCCAACACTTCTCTTTCTACAATACTAGGTAATTCTCATACATAACTTCTTGACTCTGCTTATTGCAATCATATGACTTATTCTCTTGAAGTTGTCCATTCACACATCACCACTTCTCTCTCTATCATATATATTGCAAATGGTTCTCCTATGCAAGTATTTCATCTTGGTAATATCTTTATAATTATTAGTTTCTAATATTTATCAGATTTCTCAACTTATTCATAATCTTCTATCTGTTGGGAAAATTATTGAGCTTGGTTTTTCTTTAACCTTCTCTTCCACTAGTATTATTGTGCATGATTTTAGATAGGATAGATCACTGAGATCGCCTATAAGGTCGGAAAGATATTTGAGATCATCTCTTTTCATATATTATCCTCTCCTCTCTTTGCTTCAACCATATCATGAATGACTCATGAATACCTCTTCCCTTGCTCTATGGTATTATTGCCTCTGTCATGCATCTATCTATAAGGTTAAACAACTAGTTTCCCGAGGATTATTAGATTCCATTTCAAATCAAAGTTTTGAATGTATGTCATAACAATTTGGTAAACAAACTATTTTACTTTTTAAAAATAATGTTTCTCATGCTCTTTCTCCTATTGATTGTATTCATTCTGATGTATGAGGACTTTATCCCATTCCTACTCAGGGTGTGACATATTATTTTATTATTTTTCTTGATGATTTTTCTCAATATACTTGGATCTATCTCTTCAAAAATCATTTTGAATTTTGTCAAATATATTATAACTTTATCATAATAATTGAAACATAGTTTTCTAAACTGATTGAAGTTTTTTTATTTGATAATGCCCAAGAATATAAGGCCAATAATTTACTGCTATTCCTCATCAATTTGGTACTATTCCATACTCTTTTTATGCTAGCACTTCTCAGGAAAATGGCAGAGCTGAGCAAAAACTTCATTATATTCTTGATATTGTTTGTACAACTACTATTGCAGCTTCTACTCCTTCTCAATTTTGGAGAGAAGCTTCTCTTACTACTATATACACCATAAATTAATGTCCTACTATACAAAATCAACTCCATATGATCTATTGTTTGGTTCTTCCTCCTCTTATTACTTACTTAGAGTCTTAGGATGTGTCTATTTTGTTATTTTTCAAGATCATGAAATAAACAAACTTCAACTACTTTCTTGCTTGTATTGTTTTCTTGGATATAGAAATTTTCAAAAGGTTATAGGTGTTATGATTCCATTAACAAATATCTTAATGTTTCTCAGCGTGTAGTCTTTTGGAAACACCAAATATTTTGCTAACTACCCAAAGTTCTTGCTTCTTTTGACTTTCCCATTGATCTTCTCCATGTTTTTTTCCTATAGAGTCTCCCCATTCTATTGAACCTTCTCATGCAGCTAATGAGACTATAGCATTGATCATCGACGTGCCCATTGATACTACTCTAGTTGTGGATCATGCCGATCCTTCTAACTCTCATGCACTTCATTGTTCACATCGGGTAACTACTCTTTCTTTTCATCTTTGTGGCTTCTATTACTATTTTTCCCTTGCCTCACTTCAAGGAACCTCGGAATATTTGTGATGCTTCTTCTAATTCTTTATGGCAGCATGCTATGAAAGAAGATTTAGATGCATTACATAAGATTAGAATATGAAATCTGGTTGATCTTCCCTCTGGAAAATTTGCTATCATTGGTAAGTGGGTTTATAAGATTAAGACTTGGTTAGATGGCATATTTGATTGCTACACGACTCACCTCATTTCCAGGGGTTTTACTCAAGAGTATGAGATTGATTAAGAGAAAAAATTTTACTCCAATTACTCGTCTTTCTTCTGTCAAGACTATTATTACTATCTCTAATGCTCACAAATAGTCACTCTTTTGGATAGATGTTAAAAATGTTTTTCTCAATGGTGAACTTTTTGAGGAAGTCCATATGAAGCTTCCCCCTAGTTATTTTCATCATCCTGGGTTCCCTAGTTATTTTTTCTTGTCACAAACATTATTTTAATCAACAAATGAGTCTATACATGATGAAATAACATATAATATTTATCATTAGTCTATTCTAACAAAAATAATGAGTGCAAAACTAAATTTGAGAGCAAAAAAAATGATTTGTTATAAATGACTTATTGTCCAAAGGTGATAGCTTAAAGAAAGGAGTCAACATTTAAATGATCAAAATTATTTATTAGAAAGTATCTTCACCTAGATTTCTGATCATTATTTGTATTCTAATTATATTATTAATAATTTCTTTCTCATATCTAATACTTCACTAATTCATTATAAGTATTTTGTTAATAAATTTATTTTTAACTAACTTATTGTATACATAACTTAATTTGAGAGAGACAAAAATGATTTGATAAAATTATTCATTATCCAAGTGATATAAACCTAAAGAAATGAGCTAACATAATAAGGCTAAAATTTTAATTAGTAAATTTTTTACATAAATTTCAAATGATTGTGACCATTCTAATTATATTTTTAATACTTATTTTGTCTCATATCCAATATTTTAATAGAATATTTTTCATCACAAATATAACATTCATCAATAAATTAGTCTATATTGTAACTAATAAAATGCATTATTTATATGTTTATTTTAAATAGATATTGATTACATAACTTATTTTTGATCGAAATAAAAATGATTTGATAAAAATTACTCATTATCCAATAACTATAAAATTAGAAACTAGTCAAAAATAAAAAGTCCAAATTTTTTTATTTGTATGTTTTTTAGCTATAATTTGAATCATTGGAAGTATTTTAATTATATTTTAAAAAATTTATTTATCTCATATCTAATATTTTATTAATTAATTTTTTAAGAATCATACTTTAAATTTATAACAATCTTCACTTAATTAATAAATTCTATCATATATAAATAGAACATGAAGTAGTCATGATGAGATCATAAAATGAGATTCCTATCATGTGTAATTTTGTTAGTATCTATATTATTGATATTCATTAGATCATCAAGACTGAACATTATTAATTTATATAGACTACCACATATTATACATCTTTTGTAATCAAATAGTGGATCTCATAAACAATAATAATGATCATGATTAAAGTGAACATGTAGTTACTTGCTAAAATAATGAAGTTCATCGAAGACCAATTATGAGGCAATCATAAAAATTAGATATTCAAAAGTTAATGATAGTCTCATCATAATAATAATGCAAGTATCCTTAGACTTGAGGAACCCAATGGTATCAAGATATTCATCCTATAAAACTTTATTCCTTGGTGTCATTTAGATGTTGCTAATAGAATGATGATTGAATATAATTAAAGGTATTTAAAGATAATTGAGTAGTCAAAAAAGGATTCATCACTTAAAAAGCATAAAATTTACTAAATATTCTTAAGTATTTTAGTATTTTTAGATGAAGTGTAAGCCTGCAAATGAGGCATAAATAGATTGATTTTATAAACTTTAGAGTTTTGGTGGATTTTAATGAATAGTCAAGAAATTAATAAGTTTATAGAGATTTTTGGCTAATTGGTAGATTTTGGAGTATTATATAGCTTCAACATCCATTCTTGGCTAAAATTATATCTAATTACTCTTGAAATCTTTATATGTCATGACTCTATTATCTCATTAGCATAATTATTCAATAATACAATACATTCTTTGTCGTTGTGATATTATCATAGAGTCACAATCATACTTATCTCATAACAATTAAATGAATACAGTAATAACATTATATCATAGTAACTAAGTATCTCACTAGGATTAAAAGTCTATGGCCACTATCTAGTGTTAAAACTTTATTTTTAATATGACTTTGTAGTCTTAAGTTAGAGTGGTATCTCTTTTATTAAGTCATGAATTTTGAGCTACAATAAGTTACAAAACTAAAACTACACAGACTAAAGTCATAACAAAAATTCAACACCATCATGTTTAAACACAAAATATTATAGAAGACATTTACTCTAGTACGTTCATTCCTCAAGGGTGTGACTCTTGTCCTCGCGAGAAAACAAAGCCATAACTTCTATGTCAGACTAATTGCCAATGTCATGGCATTTTTGCAATGCCACAATAATAGAATAAATGAGAGAAATTGAGGTCAGCAATATAGCCATTCATAGTGCTGCAACTACTTTAGACACAAGAAAGAGCATTCTTCTGTCATGGTATTTTTCAGCAATATGACCATATGATATACATGAGAGGTCATTTCCAATGTCATGACTATATTCAGCACCATGACCATATGATGATTAAGAGAGACTAAAGTCAAAGTCAAGGCAACTCCCACCACCACTACTATATTATGACATGAGAGATTATTTCTAATATCATGACCATTCCCAGCACTACAACCAAATGGTGCACACGAGAGAGACAAAGTTTGAAGCCATGACTATTCCTAGTATCTTGACTTTGTGTTATAAAGACATTAGGCTCAAGTCTTAGACATTTCAAACACCATAGCTTTATGTTATATAAAGATTTAGATACATTTCATAATCATGGTTACTTTATAAAGTCATGATCTCAAGCTCAAGAGATGAAAGCTAAAGCCATGACTTTCTTTCAAAAATTATAACTTTCTACTTATAGTAATATAGAAATGTTCAAGTATAAAAGAGGAAAAGAGAGAAATTCATAAAAAAAATCTTTAATCTTTTTCTTCCAAGTACTAAGCAAAAACCAAAGAACATTAATCAAACCCTATAAAAAAGATTCACACTCTCTAGGAGCTCCACAAGAAATCAAGGGAAGCAATACATAAGCTAAATCCTATAGTTTGGGGGTGTGACCCTCAAATCCTTTCTCTCTAGGGTAGATACAAAAATTTTTATCATAATAGCATATGGTTTAAGATTTGTATAACTTTGTTTGTATGATGTATACATAATTTTTATATTAATGAATATGTTATGATTTATATTTTGTTATAAAAATTGATGGATAGGTGATTCAAAAGCACTTGAATTATAGATTTGATTATTGGTAGATTTATGTAAGATATCATGCTAGATAGTGATAGGTAAATTACAAGGCTCACTCATTCATATAGTAAGAATTAAGTGATAGTTCTTCTGACCATAATGCACTTGATTAGTCTATACGTTAAAACTCAAAATTTGGGCATATTAATCATTGTGAGTATTGTGATTACAAAGTCAAAAGTACACATAATTTTATATGTTAATCCATTGTACATGTCTTAGAAGAATTATTAGATGTTATATAGAATTTTTTTCTAAGGGTTTCACCATTAGTATTAGATTGCATCGTCACTAAAGAGGATGATGATAAATAATTCTCAAGACATATGAGTATATTATGACTCATAAGATGCTGATAAATCTTTGAGTTGCTTTCACTCATATAATTCATACTAGTGGAACTATAGGTATTTATAATGGTTATAATCATGTCAATTCTTGGTCTTTATAATACATGAGGTAAGAGAATAAGAGTATACATACGAAATAACTATCAAGGATAGTTGTTAAGTTTCCTAAAAGGTATGAATTTGTGAATGATTCTCAAGTAGAGATGATTTATTATCTCAATAGTAAAGTACCTAGGGGATATCTATAAGGGGAGCATCATTAGAATGAACTTAATAGTGATAATTATCTTATATGCAATTAATACAAAAAATTATTACACAATAATCCATTATGATTCAATTTATTTGAACATATATCACATAAATTAAATGAACAAATCCATTATTCTAAGATTGATTCAATAATACAAAATATTTATTTATTAAAATTGAGTTGTCTCATTGTTGATTGACTGAACTGCTAAAATAATACTAGTGAGATTGATATCTAGGTGAAAGCCTTTTTATTATTTGTATGACTTGTATAATTGTAGATCTTTATTGATAAGATACCCTAGCTAATAAACTTTTGGAACACTACCTAACCAACAAAATTAAATAGCATAACAAAGTTATAATACACTCTAAATAAAAGGAGAGAATACCAATGGTATATGGTTGAGATCATTACTTAGAATCTCTTGCAAAAGTGGAAGTGTTATGAAAAAAAAAATCAATAGCATGTTTAATTGAGAATGAGTCTGTGAAACAAGAAAAATATCACTCAAACAAGAAATCATGTAATCAATCTAATGGGAGTTGACACATAATCCTTACCATGAACCAAATGGGCTACTTCATGGTGAAATTACTAGTTTGAATGGTAATTTTCTATGGAAAGGTTTATAGTCGAACCTTTACCTCTGTGGCCAATCGGAGGGTGGGGTAATGAGATATTCCTAGATATTTCTCATGGTTTCCTCAAGATTATAGTTAATTTGAGTGGATAACATAATTATAAACCTAATATACTACATATTTATAGCTATAAAGAAAGAATAAAATAGTATTGGATGAAGATCCAAATTGAAGGAAAGTGATTTGGATTATATCCAACATGAAGGAAAATTTTAGAAAATTGAACAATATTTGGATAAGAAGAATGATGGGATCATTTGAATGGGTATTAAGCTAAATAAAAAATATTTAAGCCTAAAGCCCATGAGGGAAAATGCCAACTTGCATTTAGATGCACGTAGAAGTCCCTCTTCTTTAATGAGGGGTATGTTAGTCTTTTCCACATATTAGGCTTATATATAAGTCACATATTTAACCTTGATTCGAGAGTGATCTTTCCCATAACCATCATTCAAGAGGGAAAATATTTCTCTCACCCTCCTTCTTCCCTCTAAATAGTTTGATTTTAGATAGCGACAAAACACAAAACTTTAGTTGTTTCCTTGAAACATTTAATCTTGATTTAATGTGGTTAACATTTGATGCATTCCTACCTTGAAAAAATTATTTTTATACAAAATTACAGCAATGACAGATTCAAACATCAGATAATATTTGAAACTAAACAAAGATATCACTTTTCTTTCCCTCCATAATTTTAATGATTTTGATCATCCAATACATTAGTTGAATGGTTTTTATCACGAAGTTTTATTTTTTGCTATGTTAATTCACACTGAAAATCTTATAAATTCTTTACAGTGGTATCAAAGAAACATTGGATTCATTAAAATTGAATCTTACTAGGTAGGTTATTGATTTCAAAATTTTAGTGTTTTTTTCGTTCAAATATTTGTTTTAACATAATTTCTTGCATGATTTAGGTGTTAAACATTTTAGAGATAAATTATTATTGATTTGAAATTAGTTTGAATGAAATTTAAATGCAAAGTTTGAATCTTGATGTTGAAAATTACCAAAATCGAGGGTCCTTGGAACCATAGTCTATGATTTCTATGTTTCAATGATTTGATCTATGGAATTTTGATTTTTCTCATAATTTCATCATGTGGTTATAAACTTGATCCATGTGGGATCCTCTAGTGATCATATCATTTACCAACTATTTTCAAAAATCAGCATAGCCATCATTATTTTGAAATTTTTTTTTTAGGCTTGTAAATCATAGCTCTAATCCTTGAAACTTTAATTTTATGAAAAATTTAAGTTGCTAATTTGATGCTAGAAATTTCTGAAATATGATCTGGATACAAAATTATGTTATAAATTTTAATGTTGATCACACGATATAGATGGTCTAGAATAATGATCAACAAGTTTCAAATTTTTGAAATGTTCAAAAGACATCAATTAATATTATTTTAAAGAGCAAATTAATTTTGAATTATTTATGCAACATTGAGTTTTTTTTCAATCTGATTAAATTTGAAAAATTTTATGAGATTTGAATGTAAAGACTAATTGATTAACTATACATAAGATAATGTTGGTTCAATGAGTAAGACTAGACCTCAGGGCAAAGTATTGGGATGAGATATTTTATCTCTGAAGTTAAAACATAGAATATCATAATCTTTTATTTATGCATTAGATGCATTGTTGGTCATTTCCAATAGTGGTGTAAAAGTTAAAATTTGCACAGTATTGTATGTGGTGTACAAGTAATATCGAAGTGAATTGAGCATCATTTCCACAATGATTGAATATGTGAGAAAACAATATAAGAAAAATCAGCTTCAATTAAGTAAAAATTTTTTAATTCAATAAAATCAAGATAAATCAAGTTACGAATAAAAAAATAATTTTAGGATTTAATAAAAGTAACAAATAAGACAATAAAGTATTAAGATTGAAACAAATTTATAAAAATTATGCTAGATTGGTGAAC
The DNA here is from genome assembly GCA_029783825.1 of Sapria himalayana. NCBI lineage: Eukaryota > Viridiplantae > Streptophyta > Magnoliopsida > Malpighiales > Rafflesiaceae > Sapria > Sapria himalayana. The sequence continues at coordinate 608,521 of JAREIK010003076.1, read as the reverse complement.
TCCTTTAAGTTATTCTTCAATTATATTAGAAGTTATTCCCTAATAAACCAAACTTTCAATAATTGAATTTAAAAATCAAAATTTTCCAAAATCTAACATGTTTTTAAAATTATTTATCTAGAATAAACAAATTAATATGCTAATCCAGTAAAAAAATACATATTAAAGCACATGTCCTTTAGGTTTTGTAAGACAAATAATATATTTCTATGTTACCTATAAATTAATAATCTTAACCTTTCTAAATTTAAGATTATTAAACAAGCATCATCTAACTTTGATCTACTAATCACAACATTTTCAAAATTAATATTAAATTTTTACAAATATTAGTCAAATAAAAGTAAAAGTTTTTAATAAATACAAGTTGATGAACTTAGAAAAAATTTCTAAAATCTAACATATAAATTGAATCACAACTTAAAGCTTGCACCAATTCTAGCAACATAAACTTAGTTATTGATTCATGTTATCATAATAAAATGAGGTATCCGTGGTTCAAAAAAATTGAAAGAAATTTAAAAGATAAAACAAAACACAAAAATAACGAAGATAAGGAAAATGAAATGCATAGGGATTATATAAAAAAATAAATCACTATAAGCCAACTTCTAATCTTCTAGATGTAATAGCTCATTTTCTATGCAAAAATAATTCAAATAAAGTGAAATCATTCTATAAAAATACTCATAAAAACTCAAAGTACTGAGTTTTTATGGACAATTTTTATTATTTTCATGATGTCTTTGTACTAAAAATCTACCTTAAATGCAAGTCTTTTACTAAATTATGTTTTTTAATTGAGTTTGGATGATTAATTTTGGAATCCTATATAATTTGGGTATAAATAGTGGACTTGGTAGAAAGTTAAAAGGAGGATAGAAATCCAAAGAAAAAGTCATGATATTTCCAATATCACAATATTTTTTTATTAATACATTCCTGTTGAGAAGTCATAGTAGTCTTTCTTGGCTATGACTCTATAAACAAGTTGTGATCTTCTTTGCATGTCACAACTCTACTAAGAAATAATCACAATCTTTCATTGTGTCATATACTCTTTGAGGTGATGACATTATCTTGGAGTCATGTTATATTAGTTCTAAATATAAATTCAACCACAACATTATTTCTATGCCACGGTAGCTAAGTGCTAAACTAGTACACGACGTTGTTGCTTTTTTCAACTTTATGCCATATTCTTTTAAAAAACAAAATTTAAAAATCATACACTTTATAGCCGCGACATTCTTTGTCATTGTGACTTTGTATTTCAAAGAGATTTTTTTAGTCATAATATTTTTTTCCATCATAACATTATGTTCAAGAAAGTATTTTTCTCAATCATGAGATTCTTTGTCTTTATGACTATTTTCTTTAGAAAAGAATTACATCAAGCATGACAATCTTTACCACCATCACTTTTTCTTCTAGATAGGAATTTCTTCAATCATGACATTCTTTATCACATTGACTTTATGCTATAGAGGATGCTCAAGGAATATCCAATTCCACAACTTCATTCTTAAGTCATGACTTTCAACTTGATGATCCATTACTGTACACGATGAGACTTAAATGATATAAAAAGAGATTTAAATATTTTTTGAGGAGTGGTAATTGGATTTGATTTTTTAGGCCAAGAACATAGCACAGCAAAAATGACGACAACTTCAAAACCAAATTAGGGATAAATTCAAGTCGAATACAAGAAAAGGTAAGTTAGAAACTAGATTTGAGACCTAAATTCTCATGCATATGTCAAAATTAACCCTTAATTTTAAAAATGATGTTCCAATCCAGAATCCTTTAAAGTAAAATCTATCCCAATATTAAGCTAATTATTGATATAGCATTCGTTTATATATATATTTATGATGATTATGTATTTAAAATAATTAATTGTGAAATTTATATATTTTAAATATTGATAGATATGTTGTTAATTAGAATACAGACTTAGGGTTCTACTACTTATTAGATTTATACTTGTAGGTTATGGTAGATGGTGACAAATAAGTAATGAAATATACTCATAAGATTGATATCTAAGAAAGTGACAACCTTTCTATTCTCACCTCATGAAATAAACCTACATATGGAAATCCTAAATTTATATAGGTTAACTTGATGAGTATGTCACTCATGATGTCGAAAGTACAAACAAGATTATGACCAATTTATTATGTGTATTCTAGAAGAATTAACCTTTAAATAATATAGAGGGTATGTAGAATGTCTAACCTAGATATTTCACTATAGTGTGATAGTCATATATTAGTCATGGTCGATGATTATAGGTAAGTCACGAGACACATGTAAGAAAATATTTTTTGTAAGGTAGCGATAGTTCTGTGATAATTTTCACTTGTATGACTTTCATAGGTAAAATTAGTAAGGAACTATGTGTTAATAATGTGAGTATGGTGCTTACGAAGTCAAAAGCTCAAATGAAATTTGGACAACATTATTTTTACTTAGTGAATATTATATTTTACGTTCAAGCTCCAAAAACATTTTATATCTAAAATGGAATTTATACTACATTATTTTTATAATTCATGACTATTGAGGTCAGAGAATAAAAATGAACACTCAAAGTAGTCATAAAAGGTATTTGATGTATTGCCTAAAAAATAGAAATATAAAAGATTAATGTTCAAATTACGTGTATTTTTAGTAGTATAATACCAACGATATAAATACAATGAGGTCATCTTTAGTAGTGATAATCCATAGTTGATAATCACATTATATGCCAAGAAAAAAAAGAGAAATACACATCATCCTACTTTTTATCCAATAATGAACCATTATATTGTTATAATATTAAAGAAAAACTCATTATACATAATTAAAAAAACTCAACCTCGAGTCTAAGTATATAACTATGACATACGTTTTATCTTCCCAACTTGAGTAGTAGTTAATTCACTATTAGTTAGTCAAAATACTTATACAATTTCTATGGAATCAATATTTGGATTTATCCATGACCTACTTTTTGCCCATGACCTATGTTTATCATCCATTGTATTACTTATAAGACTCATATGTGTGTAAATTTCTATTAAACACATCTAATCATTCAATGAACTTTAGGTTCTAAAAAGAGTTCTAAGAACATGAATAAGAAGAAAATTATAAGGCCTAAAAGAGATACTACCAAGAAGAAAGGCAAAGAGACTACCTCAAAAAAGATTTGCTTCCATTTCCATAAAAATGACTATTAGAAGAAAAACTGCAAGGCTTATTTAGAGTCCTTGATGAAGAGGACATATGATGCTCAATCTAATTGTAATTCGAGTATGTTTGTCATAGAAATTATTAGTAAACTACAAGGCTTAATTAGAGGCTTATTTTGTCATTGTGGTTGACAGATGTGCACTAATATGCAGGGACTAAAGTATTGTATGTTGTTCAACAAGGGATAGTTAGATCTGCATATAGGAAATGGGGCAAGAGTTGATGAATTTGCCATAGAGAATTATTTCTTGATACTAGTGAGTGAACTCATTATAAATTTGGATAATTGCTATTACATACCAACTTTAACTAAGAATATTATTTCTAATTATTCATCAAATAGGAATGAGATTTTTTTGGCATTTAGTAATAATAATTATTCTATTATGTTGAATAATGTATTCCATGCTTGTTGTACACTATGCAATAATATATACGTATTAGATATGTCTAATCTAATATTAATTTTCCATGACAACAAAAGATTGAAATAAAATAATTTAATACCCTCATATTTGTGGAATTATTGACTTGGCCATATAAATGAGAGATACATGACTAAGCTACACAAAAGTGAAAACTTAGTGTCTTTTGATTATGAATCATATGACACATGTGAATCTTGTTTATTGGGTTAGATGACAAAGTTACCATCTAAAATAAATGGTGAACAAGTTAATGGGTAATTAGACTAATATATTCAAATGCGTGTCATCCAATGTCTATACATATAAAAGATGGTTTTTTCTACTTCATTGCATTCATTGATAATCATTTATAATATGAGTATTTGTATCTTATGAAGTACAAGTCCAAAGCTTTTAAAAGGTACAAAGAATTTAAATATGATGCAGAGAAATAACTTGGAAGTAGTACTAGAACACTTAGAATATATTGAGCTGGTCAATACTTGAGCCAAGAGTTTGAAGCTTATGTTAAAAATACTGAGATTTTATCTCAGTGGACTCCACTTTACATGCCATAACACAATGGTATGGCTGAAAGGATAGATCAAACATTGTTGGACATGGTAAGGTCAATGATAGGCCACATAGATTAGTAAAATTCTTATGGGGATAATCTCTAGAAACTATTATATATATATCTTAAATGAGTCCAATTAAAGTCAGCTGATAATACTCCATAAAAGATGTGGAATAACAATAAACCTTAAATTTGTCACTAAGTATGGTGTTGTATGGCTTATGTGAAGTGAATAATGGTAGATAAATTTAAAACTAAATTTAATAGTTATCTATTTATAGGATATACTAAAGAGATAAGTGGATATCAATTCTATAATTCTTTGGAACAAAATGTGTTTATTTAAAAGTATTTTCTCTCATCTTAGAGAAAGGGTTTTTTTCTAATAGAAGATAATGAGAGAAAAGTCTAACTTGAAAATGTTCAAGGTGCTCAAGCATAGATGCTGATCAACTGATTGAGACTACTATTCATGAGAATGAAGTAATAAATGAACCTTTTGAAACAAAAACATTTCATAGTTCCAATTGAAAAATAATGTTTCTATAAGATATGGATTTCTCATTGGTGAATAGAATGATGAATTGCTCATAATGGATGATAAGCCTACTACATGTGATGAAGTTATGAACAATTTAAAATCTAATAGATGACTTGCGGCCATGAAGTAATAGATAGATTTCATGTATGAAAACTATGTATGAAATTTGGTTGGACCATCATAAGAGATAAAATTTATAGGGTGAATGTTTATTTTCAAGAAGATATCCAACATGGAAGGTAATGCGATGACATATAAAGTTAGAGCAATTGCCTGAGTTATTGTCAAAGACATTAAGTTGACTATGATGAGACTTTTAGTTTTGTAACTATGCTCAAATCCATAAAGAGTTGACTATGACTATAAACAATACTTTTAGTCACATTGATCAACATCTAAAGATGGTGAAAAAGTATATAAGCTTCAAAGATTTTATGGATTAAGAAAGAATCTCAAAGTTAAAATATCCAATTTGATGAGATTATCAAATAGTTTGATGTCTAATAAAATCTAGATTAGCCTTATGTGTACAAAAAAATTAGTGTGAGTGCGTTCATATTCCTAGTATTATAATTTTTAGATATGATATCTTAATTTTACAATATGTCAAAGTATGCTTGTCCCGAGAATTTCTCTATAAAATACCTATGAGAAGTTACCTATATTTTAGAGATGAGAATCTATAAAGATAGATCTAAAAGGTTGATCATTTATTCAAAGTCTAGATACATAGATATGATAATAAAGAGATTTAGCATGGAGCTATCCTATAAAGGGTTGTTTCCCATGACCCATGGGATTGATCTTTTGAAATCCATGCACCCAAAGACACAAGATGAGAGAACATGAATGAATTTGATCTTATATGCTTCTTTTATAAGATTAATCATGTATGTTATCATATGTATAAGATCCAATGCATAATATGTTTGAGTTTCATGAGTAGATATTAGTTGGGTCCTAGTGAGAATCATTAGGTAGGTGTCAACAATATCATTAAAAACTTGAAGGTCTAAGGTGTATTACTGATATATGGAGATGGAAATCTTATGAAAAGTGATATACGAATGCTAGCTTCCAATTTGATATAGATGAATCCAAATCTTAAATATGTTATATTTTCACATTGAATAGCAAAGAAATTACTTTGAACAGTTCCAAATAGATAACTAATAACTCCCCAACTAAAGTGGAGTAAATTGTGGATTCCAAGGTTACTGGTAGCTAAGGAAGCAAGTTGGACAATAAAGATATATTGCATAACCAGGAGTGATACCTAGAATTATTGATTCAATACCATTTTATTATGATCATAATGAATTCAATGCATGAGAAAAGGAACTAAGGTCTCATTAGGCATCTAAATAGAGGTACTTAAGAGGTACAATTTGATTAGAGAAATCATTAGTAGGAATAATATAATCATATGAAAAATGCACATGGATCAAAACATTGTTGATTTACAAACTAAACCACTTTCATAAAATAAATATGACTAACACATACTTGCCTTTGATATGAGATAAAAAGTTGAATAACTTTAGCACAAGTGAGAGATTATTAGATAAGTGCTCTAAATATAATCATTTTTATCACTTATTATACATCTTATTTTAATTGATAAAAAACCTCTTCGTTATCTTGATATTTATATTTTGAATTGATAATGATCTTAAATCAATTAATGAAGTCATGATACATAAATATTGTAAGAAGGAAACCATGATGAGATCATGAGAATGATATTCCTATCATGTGCAATTATATTTATATTATTCATCTTGGTAGGCTAGCATGTATTATACTTCTTGTTTGATCAAGTGGTGGATCTCATAATCTAAAATCATGATAATGATTATAATTAACATGTGAATACTTGCTAATAATAATTAGTATATTTTAGACATACTATAAAACAAGCATATGGATTGCCTATTCACATATCAGTGGTAGTCTTATCAAATAAATGATATAAATATTTCTAGATTTGGGGTACTCAATGATATCTTTCATATTAATATTACTTTAACTTCATGCCTTGTCACCTTTTAAAGGTTGTCATAGAGTAATGATTGAGTATAACTAATAATATTTAGAAGAATTTAAGTTGCCAACAAAGGATTATCCACTCCTTATAGAAAGAGATAAATACCCAAAATCTCTTGTTAAGATCATTGTTGGGAATATATGGCTATATTGGAAGTCCAATGAAGAAGAGTCTTTAATGGTATATCTAATTGAGTAATGAGGCTTATACACTAAAAATAACACTTGGATTAGATTTTCCATATCCAGTCTAGCAGGAATTGAGACATAACTTGTACTCTCAACTAGGTGTGATATTATATGGTGAAAGGACTAATTGCATAGAAATTGTCTATGAAAATGTTTATAGTCAAACCCATGACTTTCTATTCAATTGGAGGTCATGTTGTGTTACTATATATCTCTCATGACTTTTTCAAGATAAATAGTTGATCTAAGTTACCAACATAATGTGAAACTTAACATGTCACACACTTAGGAGGTATCAAAAATGAATAAAAGGATCTTGGATGAAAAACCAAGTTGAAGGAAAGTGATTTGTATGAGATCCAATTTGATTGAGAATACTAGGAAATTTGACCATCATGGCATTAGAAGAATCATGAGATCACTTGAATGATTATTAAAGTCCACTTCCACTTGAATTGGGATGCATATAGAAGGTCAATCTTCGTTAATGAGGGGCATGATGATCATTTTCACATCTTAGGGTTATATATAAGCTATAAATCAAACCCTAACACTGGGTAGTTATTTTCAAAGTCATTATTGAAGTGAAAAAATATTTATCTCTCTCCTTCATCTTCTCTCTCAAAAGTTTCATCTTGGCTAGTACTAAGACTCAAAACATTGGTTATTTCCTTGGAGGTTTTCATCTTCAACCTTCATGTACTACAACAAAACAGCAAATTAATGATGCTTTATATCTTGACACTTTCAGAAAATGTCATTATACTATTTATAATTAGATATTTAATGACACTTTTCTAAAAGCATCATTATTCGGAAAATGTATTAAGTTTTTATGACGCTTACTAGAAGTGTCATTGTTATGTGAAAGATTTAATATTATACTTAATTATATTGAATAATCTATCGCTAGAAAGAGTTGCGCCTCTTCTTCATCGCGTTCGGCCATTTCCAACAGCTCGGGTTCAAGATCGCGTCTTCGAAATCATTCGCCATATTTGCAGCATCCTATAAGTTTCTCCATTAATTTTATAAATGTATCAGCTCTTCGCTAGCATTAACCTAATTATTAAATTGAACGTGTTCCGAGTAATTTAGCATAAAACATAGTATTATAAATGCATGTTTATAAGCTCTATTTGTCGGGAGCAATCGGCGATAACAACGGAAGAGTTGGGCTGAACTGACACAACAAGCATTGCATTTGTTGGAAACCTTTTCCTTTTTCGGAGAATACAAATCCACGGTGTCGAGGCCATTTGTTAGTTTGACACAAGTCATTTCTGGGATTCCGTCTCGAGGAAATTGGTGATTTGAAAATTCTTATTTCTATCTCTGATTCAATGCAAACTTATTCTCCAATTTATTTTACTTATGACAATTCGAGTGCTCTCTTGTACCCAAACATCAAAAATTCTGCCTTATGACAGATAGATATATTTTACTTTTGACAATTCTACCTTATGTCATATTCTTATATTGTAAAAAACAAACAAACATTAAAAATAATAGAACATCAATTGAACTTGGGCCTAAACATACTGATGAGCTTAGCTTGGATATTCTATAATCTTATAGAATCTTCTAGAATCAACATTATTGTGGCACTGGACATTGTGAAACTCCTTATGTCAAAATCTTTCTGAATCTTTTCTTCAATGACATATTATATCAATGAAATAGAAATTAAATGTTGGAGTAGTCTTGTTTGATATGTTCTTTTTATAGATATTGAAGGTTATTGATTACATCATGCTCAATCTCATGGCTTAGTTCATCAGCTACCATGTTAGCCTTTTCTAACTTATAATTTAACACAGTAAACTTTTACTAGAAATTCCAATCATTGAGCTTTTTTAAGTGATTTTCTAATGTGTTTGAAAATAAATTAATTGTATATTATTCATGCTCACCAAGAAACGAGAACCTATATGGTTATGTCCCCATGCAAGTAAGTAGTGAATTATAATGATTATTTTTTTTTCTTGAATTATTATTTGACATTTAATTTAATAACTTTTTTGAGATATTTTGTATGTATTTACTATTGTGTTATGCATATTTGAGTATTTTTTATAGAGATTTTAATAAATATATATTTTGAGCAAATTTGTTGAATATTAGTGAAATTCGAGTTATCTTTAGTGATATTTGTAGACTTGATGGAGTGAAGACATTTCCCATTATATGAGAGAATTATCTAATTTCTTTCTTTTATGCTTGGATATTTGAGAGCAAAGTAAACGTTCATTTGTTCTCCAATGATTACTTTTTGGCTTCTTTCAACTCTAAACTTCAATTGGAGTGATATGCTTTAAGATTATGGTTGGAATTCTATTTAACAAATAAATAGAAGTGTCGATATTTTGGCTTATAAGTATATTGGAAGACTCTTTTGAGGCATCATGCACCTAGGGCATCTTTATTATCACATGATTCTTCTTCTTTATAACATCATCATTATAGTGAGAAATTTATGGAGTTGTGAATTATCTATGAATTAATTTTTATTCACAATAGAAGAAAAAATGCTTAGAGAGTGACTCTTTCCATTTGTCACTTTTAACTTTTAAGTACTTTTATTATATTTTGGAGTATCTTTCAATTACGTTTTGTAACTTCTTAGATATTAAGTATACTTTAGATTTTTATATAATAAAGTAAACTCACATCATTCTTAAATAATCATGTACAAACAATATGAAATAGTTATTGTTCGTATAGAATAATACAAACATTTGTCCACAAATATATAAGTGAACCAAGTCACGAATATAATGGTACGTCTTATCAACCCCTTTTGGGAATGATTGCACAGACTATTTACCCTTTTGGGAATGATTAAAATTGATCTTCTCTTATTCTCGAAAGATAGAAATTGTAGTCAATTACTCTTGTCATCAGTTTATACACGGATTTGATTTACAAAATGTGGAAAGTGGAGTTGTACATGGCTTATACATCATATCTTCGGCATCGTGTTTAGTGTTGTTATTTTGTGAATTTTAATTAGTTATGTTTCTATCATTCTATGCAGATTTTGTGATGTTGGTGCTGGTTTTGTCAGTGATTTTGCCTTAGTTGAGTTATCTGCTCCCTATTTTCAGGCTATAATTCTATCATAGAATTATAATGATTTCTTTTCCATTTCTCATTTTTAGGCTCAATCTCCAGTTCATCTTGCCAGGTCCAATTTGCTAATTACAAGGGTTAAAGAGTGGGCAATTCTTGTTGTTGGCTTTGAGCGGGTGATTATCCATTCTTTTTTTTTATCTCGTGTCATTTTTATACATGTTCTATTTGTTCTCTCGTCCTCTATTTATCAGACAGTGACAGTATGGAAAAAAATGAGGTTATATTTCATAAAAATGTGTGCTCTATAGTCATGTCATTTCAAAATCAATTAGCCTAAGGACCTAGAGACATTTAATGTCATATCTATAAAATGAATTTTTTCATATTTTACTTTAATTTAAAGTATAGTTTAATGATATTTTTTTGTTTAATTTTTTTTCTATGAATCTAACTTAATGTAAGAAATAATTTCTCATTTTTAAATTTTATTTTAATAATTTTGCCTATGTTAACAAATTCAACAATATTACAAAAAATAATGTTCATCTCTTCTATCATATATTTGACATGCATTTAAATATTTTTTTAAATTGATTTTTTAATTTTCTTTTAACAGATAAAATAGAGTTTGCTCAACGAATAATATTGGAATGTTGATGAGTTCTTCCATTTGAAGTGTGATATCTATTGGAATTAATTTTTTCATTAAAAATGGATCGTTCATGGATCTCAAAGGATAGAAGATCGAAGGAATATGAAGATGAAGTTGAATGATTTGTTGAATTTGTAATACAAAATTTTGCAAATAAAATCTCCATTAAATGTCCATGCTTACAATGTGGTAATATGATTTTTAATACTCTTCAAATGATTCGAGATCATTTGTTTATCTTTGGAATTGATCAGAGTTACCATACATGGTATTAGCATGGAGAGACAGCTCCAAGTGGCCCACCTTCCATACGAGCAGAACATTATGATAGACTTCAATTTGATGATCAACGTAGTACAATAGAAATGGTTCAAGCTTCACATGAGGATTATCAATATGATCATCAATTGTTTGCAAGATTACTACAAGATGCAGAAAAACCGTTATATCCTGGTTGCAGAAACTTTAAAAGAATGTTAACATTGATCAAATTATACAACTTGAAAGCACGTTTTGGGTGGTCTGATAATAACTTTTCAGAGCTTTTACAAATTCTTGGCGAAATGTTGCATTTAGACAATGAATTGCCTTTGTCGATGTATGAAGCAAAAAAGACATTAAATTCTTCGGGAATGGAATATGAGAAAATCCATGCGTGCCCAAATGATTATGCACTTTATCGGAAGGAGTTAAAAGATGCATCCTTATGTCCTACTTGTAGAACTTGGAGGTGGAAGATAGATAACACTGGAACTAAGAGGAGAGAAGGAGTTCATGCGAAAGTATTGTGGTATTTTCCTCCAATTCCAAGATTTAGAAGAATGTATCAATCATCAAAAATTGCAAAATATCTCATATGGCATTTCGAAGAAAGAAATTTTGATGGGAAAATGCATCATCCATCAGATTCACTATCATGGAAGCAAGTTGATCACAGATGGCCTGAGTTTTCAAAAGAACCTAGAAACCTGAGACTTGCAATTTCTGCAAATGGCATAAATCCTCACAGTTCATTTAATAGCAAATATAGTTGTTGGCCAATTCTCATTATAATTTACAACCCTTCTTCATGGTTGTGCATGAAAAGAAAATTTATGATGTTATCTTTATTAATTTCAGGTCCACGCCAACCTGGCAATGACATTGATGTCTATTTAGCACCGCTATTGATGTCAATTTAATTTCAGGTCCGCTATTGATTAAGATAATACTTTACATTTCAACAGTTTAATGGGAAGGAATCATACAACAAAGATGAGTTTGATGAAGTACGATCTGAATGAGTGATGTTGGTGACTCAATTAATACTTTCCTCGGTTTGAAAAGCATTGGTAACACCTTATTGTATTGAAGCATGGACAAATTTTGGGATTTATAACATTAACCTTTGATGATATTTGTAATTTATATCTCTTTTGAACCAAACTATGACCGAAGGTAAATTGTTCGACATAATCATTTGAAGACATTTTAGTATTTAACTTACACATTCATTATATTTCTATAATTTTCATATGCTGAATTACGTTAGTATATTGAATGCATGATTCTTAGGTGTTTAAACGTAAACTTTTTTTTGTCAAGTTAGGATATCTTCCTACTTTGGAATGGTCCATAAACTATTGTGATAATAAAAGTATTTTTTTTAATGAGATCATAGTTATTACTTCTTACTTTCAATTAAATATTCAAAACTTGAATATGTAATTAGAATTTTTTTGTTTTCGTACTATCTTTTTTGTATGTTGTCAACCATAGATATTTTGTTGTAGATTGACAATGAAAAAAATTGTGATTTCGACTTTTGGCTTCAATACTTTACCACAACAGTGTAAATTACCTTTTCACCCTTATAAAACACAATAATTATTTCAAGGTACAAATTTTTTTTTTGATGTAGCCAATATTTTATTAATGAATCTAAAACTATATGTTGATTGGATTACTAATTTGTGTAATCCAATAGAACTTGAAATTACATTACATAGTATCTCATCGAGTTTTTTTTTGATGTGTTGGGAAGATGGTAAGTAATTTAACTTTTCAATTTATGATATTTAATTGGTTTTTGTAGTATTTTTTCAAGTTGTTTGTGAGATCTTTAAACTCACTACACACCTTTAGGTTTTAAATGGATTATTATTGTTTTGTATTTTAAATGACATTATCAAATTTTATGCCATAATTGATAAATCTCATGCTTTACATTTTATCAATTACTACTAACTTTATTTTTGTTGTTGTTAAATTTGTTTAATCATATATGTCAATTGTTATATAATTTATTTTTATGATATGTTGTTATCATTCCTATTTTTTTCCAATTCTTTATAATATATTTTTTTCTGCAAGTTAAATATTTATTGTTCATCTATTTATATGCAGGTTACCTTATTTGGAAATTAACTCTCAACTTTGTCAGGCTAGTAGGAACCAGTTTTAGGGAGTTAAGGCACAATTGGGTTGCATATATCAGAAAATTTGAATTGATTTTAAGAAATGAATGTTGAAATTGTGTTATATATATTTTTTGATTTGTAAGTAGTCCGAATTCCCCATTGTACTTGAAAACTGTATTCTTGGTATGGATTGTAAAGAATGTTGTTCTTATGTGCATGAAGTATTACAATAACAGGTGAAAATATATTTACAATAATTATTAAATTTAAAATTATTTAAATTATAATCTTCCTTGACACTTTTTCTAAGTGTCATAGTATTAAAAAAAATTTATGATAGCTACAACATATAATGATGTTTTTTTGCAGTGTCGTTGAATCATACTTTGACACTCAAATAAAGCATCATTGTTAACAAAAGGACACTTTTATTTAGCGTCAAGGTATGATTCAACGACACTACAAAAAAAACGTCATTATATGTATAGACATTTTATCTCACGCTAGCGGATGACGCTATCGATAAGCAACATTATATATATATAATGACGCTTTTTACGCGTCATTGATTATGGTTTTTATTGTAGTGATGTAAATAAAATTAGAGGTGTTCCTACCTTAGAATACTTAGTTTGTTATAAATCTATACCATAAAAAGTAATATATATTAAATAAGATTTGGCACTAAATAAATATATCACTTATCTTTCCTTCTCTATGATTTTTATTGGTTTTGATGATCCAAGATATCAATGGAAGGGTTTTTAGCATGAAAATTTTCACCACAATTGTATATCTTGTGAATCGCCTACCATAATATTCTCTCAACTCCCAAACACCTTACTTTGCACTTCATGGCATAAATATGGATTATTCCTTTGAGCTTTCGATTGTAAGTGTTTTCTATATGGTTGAAATTCACAACAAATATAAATTTGATGCAAGGACACTATTATGCATTTTTGCAAGGTAAAGTGAAAAAATACAACTCACAAATGCTTCCTTTCATCATGCAAAAAAATTTATATATTTTACCTTGATGTATTTGATAAGTTAATTTTTCTATCTAAGTATATTGTTAACATGTTGTGCACAAAATCAAACCAACCACATGCAATCAACCACAGGTGTACTCATCGATTCCTCCTCACCTCCATGCCTAACTCCAGTAGTGCCATTTACTACCCATACTTCAAAATCACATCTTCACAGTCAACCATTTCTACCACAAGACTCTCACATGTCAACCAATAGTTGTTGAAACACCAAAATTATTTCATAATAATGTTGACCCACCAACATCAAGTGTTCACTTAATGATCACTCTATCTAAATTAGGGATGATAAAACCAAATTGTAAGCATGTATTAAACACAATCATGTACTCTAATATACCTTTTGAGCCTCAGATTTTCAAAATTTAATTAGCACATCTTGGTTACTAGCTGGAAAACATAAAAATGAGACTTGGACACTTATTCCATGCATGAAAAACATGCATGTCAATGGTACCAGAAGGTGTTTAAATATAAACTTAATTACACTATTTCGTATATAATCTCAATGTATGTTCATGCAAAAGGGTATCATTAAACTAATGGAGTAGAGCATAATAAAAAATTTTCTCCAATTATGAAACTAGGGACAAGATGAATGATAATCACAAATACCTGATATAGAAATGGTTTATTCAGCAATAGGATGTAAAAATTGCATTCTTGAATGACTTAATCCTTAATTTTCATTACACGGTGATTACCCTTTTATAGGAAAATAATTAGTATAGTTGTATGGGGTTTTAATTTTAATAATGGTTAACATAATTAATTTATTAAAGCTTACAATAGAGGATAATTAACCCCCCCATAATAGTAATAAAAATTATTTCTTTTTTTAAGTTTTAAACTTTTTAATTATTAAAATCTAACAACTATATCATTTGGACACCTGTGATCCAATTATACCAAAATAATACATTAATATGTTTTAAATAAAAAATTCAAAATTTAAGGCTAGTTTCAAAAATATTCTCAAACTAGTGTGTCTAGAAATAACATCACAATGGCTGTTGTTGTGAACGACGGTCATTGCCACACTGTTGAATTTTAAAAATCAAAAGTTGGTGTTGTGAATGCCGGTTATTAAAAATAATGTGGAGATCCCATTATCGTTATCTCAGCTTGCACCTCGCCCCTCGCCCCATCTCCCCTCTCCTGTCAGCCCTCACCTCTTGCCCCTCTCTTTGCACCCCACTCTCCCTGCCTGTATCCAGGAGCTCCTTCATGGAGCTCGGTCGAGCTCCAACGAGCTCGACGTGGAGCTCCATTGTGGAGCTTGATGGAACTCCATGAGCTCCACGGAGGAGCTCGTCGAGCTCCAGTGAGCTTGATCATGGAACTCACTGGAGCTTGACGAGCTCCTTCTTGGAGCTCGATGGAACTTCACGCGCTCCATGAAGGAGCACATTGAGCTACGATGAGCTCTAGCAAGCTTGATGTGGAGTTCGAGGAGCTCCAACGAGCTCTTTTGTGGATCTCCGTTGAGCTCCAGCGAGCTCGAAGTGGAGCTCACTAGAGCTCGACAATGAAGCTTTAGTGAGCTCATTAGTGGAGTTCGTCGAGCCCCATGAAGGAGCTCCAATGAGCTCGACGTGGAGTTCGAGGAGCTTCGTCGAGCTCCACGATGGAGCTCCATCATCAAGCTCCACGAAGGAGCTCACTGGAGCTCCTTCGTGGAGCGCGTGGAGTTCCGTTGATGTCGAGCTTGCTGAAGCTCCTAGAGATGGGTGGAGGATTTTGGTGGGGGGGGGGGGGGGGGGGGTGGGGGTGAGAGGGCAGACGGGCGAAAAGAGATGGGTGAGGGTAAAGGGGTGAGAAGCGAGGGGTGAGGGGCAAGGTGAGATAATGATAATGAGATCTCCATGCTATTTTCAATAGCCAGCATTCACAATGCCGGTATTTGATTTTTAAAATTCAATTGCATGGTAATTACCGTCTTTCATAATGATGGGCATTATATTTTAGATTTTTTATTTAGAACATATTATTTCCATACAAAATTCTGCAATCCAAAACCAAGGGCAATCCATACCATACAAAACATAACCATTTTATTCCTTTTGTTTCTATGGTAATCACAAAAATTAGAATTTGCTCATTTTTTTTCTGTGTGTGTGTTCAATAGTTTTTGGTGCTGTTATTCATTGTTTGTGTTTGTTGAAATGAGAGAGAGAGAGAGAGAGAAGGAAGTTCGGCCAACCTTTCCCACAATCCTCTTTTATTGTCAGTTCATTTGGTCAATGAATTTTTTCTTGTGGTAAAATGCATGCTTCTTTTTGTTGTTTGTCTTTGATTCACGTCAGACACATCATCCCACATGATTCTTTCTTCTTTCCTTGGTCATGTTTTTGGGGATTTGGGGGCTCCAAATATTCAAGTTGATAAAGTTTGTGCGGTAAGGTTTTTTTATTACAATCATATGTTCATGAATAATATAAAAAGGAACATACATCAAGCTTAACTCTGCTGATGATCTTATCTCGTATATCCCATTATTCTAGATGGGTACAACAAATATGATGATGCTATAATGGATTAGCCTTATCGAAGCAAAGACTCAGTCATTTTTATATCTTTAAAATTGGAAACCAAACATTAATTATTTTCATTAAAAATCAATCTATTTGGCTTCTTATGTTTTAAAGATTTAATAACACACACACACACACACACACACACACACAGACATAGTCACACACAAACACACACATAATCAAAATCAATTTAATGCAAATCAATTAATTTGATTTAATATCAAAATCAAATTATCTGATTATAACTAAATTAATTATTTTAATCTTGTATATACATACATTCTAAATAAACAAAAACTTTTAGACTTCTTCCATTGCATGATTGCAACTGGATAAGGCTATATAATGGATCTCAGCCTGAATGGGATCTCAAGCTTCTGATATAAATTATTTCGTGCAATACTTTATATTAATTATAATTCATATCACTACAAAATTATAAGTTTACTTTCTTACTTATTCAATCTTTTTTGTCCTTTGTTACTTAACACTGATTAAACTCCTCATATTAAGATTACCGATACTTTGATTTATTGAATTAATTCATTGATAATTCAAGTCAATCAATCTCTAATTATTCCTTGATACTTTCTACTTAACTTTGAATTATCAGAAAAAATCTACCTACAGAATATGATCATATTAAAACTTATAAGCTTCTTTAAGGGGGTATTATCGATCCTTTTGAAAGGATATGACTTCTATCAGCAATCAAAATTCAACATATCCTTGATAAAGTTATACAATTTATAAAATTCTCAAATCTATTTATAGACCTCACCCATATTGAATCAAAATAACTAATAACATGCATACATAAATAACAACTACTTCAAAAATATGAGTAATATTATTTATAATAACTATGGTTTATTTTTTTATAAGTCGGTACAAAATAATTATACTATATTGGTTCAGTTCAATACACTTAAGTGTACTAGTACTAGAAGTTTGAATTTTACCATTCACCATAGTCAAGATAGACCTACTAAATTCTAGTACTACAATCTTACTAATAGGATGTCCAGTTCTATCTAGATTGAGAACAAAAAACTTATATTCCAATAGTATCAAATATTTGATCTTCTATACATAAGCCAATCTCTACGCACCGAATCATCTACAAGTAGAATAAATGACAAATACATTTTTATAAATTAAGCTCATTATAAAATCTTTTATTAGAATAAGAAGATGTAAATCAAGAAAATAATCATAAATTACCTTTAGTATAAATTAGTTTCTACAATCTCTCACTTAGACTAAAGTCATGATACCACATGCATGGCTCTCATCCCTTCCACATATATGTCAAATACTTTAGCTGGAAGGCCCTTCCTAAAAGTATCCAATGAGTTGTCTGCTGATGTAACTTTTGTAACCACTACATCTTCTCTTTTCACAATATTTCTTATTAGATGATATTTATGCTCTATGTGTTTTGCCTTCTTGTGTGTTTTAGGTTCTCCCAAATTTACAACTACTCCACTATTACTACAATAAAGTATAATAAATAATTTTATAGAAGAAAGAACCCTTAGATCCATTAGAAAGCTTCTGGTCTATACAGCCTCATTAGCTACTTCTGAAGTTACCACATACTTGGAATACATGGTGGAATGAACAATACATGATTGCTTGATACTCTTCTAACTTATGGCTCCACTTCCCATTTTTAATTAAACTCGAGGTGGAATTTTTCAAATATTACTCTAGTTAGAAATCTGAGTATGTATACCCTATAGGCACAAGATTGTTTGCTCAATACACTAATATATAATCTCTAATCATTTTAGGTACTTGATTATGTGTTTTACTACTATCTAATATTCTTGTCCTAGGTTAGATCAATATCTACTTCCCATGCCAACAACAATATAGATATTAGATCTAGAGAAAAGTATTGCATACATGAGGCTTCCTACTACATATGCATAAGGAACTACCTTCATTTTCTCTATCTCATTGAGTTTTTGGGACAATATTTCTTTGATAGAGTGATTTCCTATATTAAAAAAAGAAAATCTTTCTTGGAATATTACATGCTAAATCAAGTCGATATCTAAATAATATAAATAGCTTGAGACAAGCCAAATATTCTTTGCTTATTTTCTCATAAAAGCTTAATCCCAAGAATGTCAGCAACTTCTCCTAAGTATATCATATCGAATTGAATGGCTAACGAGAATTTAACTAAAGGCAATGAGCTCACATCATTGCCAATAAGCAATATATCATCACATACAATACCAAGAATATCATATTGTTATCACCTCTTTTTATATACATACAATACTCATCTTGATATTGATCAAAACTATAAGACTTAATGACTTGATGAAAGTGAGTATTCATAGATCTAGATACCTATTTGGCTATTTCAGTCCATAAATAGACTTATTCAACTTATCCAATATGTATTATTTTGCCCATTTATATGAACCCATCTAGCTGGATTATATAGATATATACTTCGAGATGTCCAATCAAAAATGTAGTCTTTATATTCATTTTCAAAATCCCATTGTCATAATGAGTCACAATAGACAAGAGAATCTAAATTGACTTTAGCATGACAATCAGCAAAATGTTTAATTTCTCATAATCGATTCCTTCTTTCAGAGTATAACATTTTGTAATAATACTAGCTTTATAAGTATCACCATCACCATTTATCCCTCTCTTTTTTTTCTTATTAGATTTACTAATACTTTATTGGTTTTATCCTTTTAGGTGGTTCTATACGATCCTAGACATGATTAGATTAGATTGATTGCATTTTTGATTCCATAACCCTTATCCAATATTCTTCATCTTTATCTTGAAGTGCTTAGTCATAGTTTTTGGAATCAGTATCTAGCTCATAATATATTATGTCATAAGACTTTCCCAAGAGTATATACTATGTAGGTTGACAAATAACCTTCCAACTATGATGAAAGGTTGAAAGATTATTTGTCAACCTATTGGTTGTATACTTTTAAAGACATGCTGCATAGATATCAATCATTATGACCTATTAAGATCACCACCTTCTAGTTGTACTACCGGAACATCAATTATAGACTCAAAAGAATTAATATCAATACCATCACTGATAGCTCTCTCATTATGATGAGATAATGAGGTATCATAGATGTCACCTTGTGGTGTTTCGTATGTTATTAAATGAGTATGGACTAACTTATTTTTTTTAATATCTCTAGAAAAATTCTGCTTATAGGGTTGAAGTTTGTTATATAGTCATATTCTAAGAATTGTGCATTAATGTTAATAATGATTTTCTAATATTTTAGACTATAAAACAAACCACCTTTAGTTCCTCTAGGATATCCCATGAAGAAACAAACATCTATTTTTGTTTCCAACCTATTTGTATTTTTTTTAGCATATGTGATGGGCAACCTCACAAATGAATATTTTTTTGATTGGGTTTATGCCTAGTCTACAATTCAATTGGAGTTGCAGGTACCGTATTAGATAGAATTAAGTCAAAAATATAAGCTACTATTTCTAATTCATATCTCCAAAAAAAACTAGAAATGACTGGATAATTCATCATTGACTATATCATGTCCATAAAAGTTATATTCTTTTTTTTGCCATACCATTTTACTATATAGTGCAAGGTGTAGATAACTAGGATGTAATCCCTTGATCTAATAAGTGGTCCTTAAACTCTCTAAAGGGGTACTCACCACCATGATCATGTCGTGACACATAACAAGTTGCAATTAGGGTGTTCAAGCAAGAGCAAGAGTGCAAGCCAAGAAAGATGAAGATGGACACAACATATTTTTTAGGTTCACAAGAGAATAAATTGTGTGATATTGCGACAAGAAAAATGATGTCGCGGCAAAGAATTTTTTTAGTTGAGAATCCTAAGATAGAAACTTATGGTCATAACAACAATTTCAAGCAATAAGAAAATATTTGGTTTTGAAACCACAAATAGGATGTGACATAAAAACTCTAAGAAATAGAGAAGTGGGAGTCATGAGAAAGAATTTTCATTGGGTCAATCTTTTTAGATTTTACAAAAATAAAATACGTTTTAGGGCCCATGACAGAATTGTATAAAAAGCATATCTTCTTCAATCAAGGGGGTTGGAAACAATAAAGAAACTAGTAGCTAATGGCTCAGTGTATTTTTTTTCTTTTTTTCTTATTCTTTAGATTAGAATTTTTTTTTATTTTCTTTTGGATCTGGAATACAACTTGTTAGAAACATGAATATGTATAATTTTTGCTTATTTCTAATGAAACACTGGCTGTATTGTTTTGAAACATGAACAAATTTCTAGAAATCAAATGATTTGATTAATTACAATCACCATATTCTTCCTTGATATGTAGTCCATTGGTGATTGTGATCTAGTAATTTAGAAGTACAATTGTTATCCAATGAAAGTTTATACAAAGAAGAAGTTGAAATCACATTGGTTGATATTGAATGTCAATTAACTTGTTCTCAATGTTAGTATCTAAAACTCATTACTTTATTATATCATACCCTTATTTCCAGGAGACCCTCTAAGTGACACATAGAAGGTAATTCTTGAGGGTTAGTGAACAATCAATTAAGCATGTATGTTGAGATAATAGTGATGAACAAATGAGCTCTGCCATTTTATATAGATAAGTCCCCATTTTACTTAGAGATGAGAAATAGAAGCAATTATTTAGATAAATAACATGAGATATCACCTTAATTTTTTTTAGTAATCACTGTCTCTGTGTTGGCTTAGATCTAATCAAGGGAAGAGAAAATTCTCTAAGATTTTAAGGAATGGGCATCAACCATTTGTAGAGACTTGCAAACACCCATATCTTGAAAAATAAGAGACTTGCAGTCTTCTAAAATGGGTATGAAGTATTGATAAATAAAAATACTCAATTCATATAAGAAGGCTCAAACTACTAGTAACCACTTAGATCTTCAACTTCTAGAAAAGCAAGGTAATCTAAGTGGTGAAAATATAGTTATAGAAAGAGATCCAATGCTACATGATAAATATTCTTGATTGATTTAAAATTTTCTCTAGAAATAAGCCATGATAGAGAAGTATACATGAATTAGCTATTTCATAGCATTTCATGCCAGTGTTAGTTTTTGAGAGAGAAATGATCCAATCCAATTTTTTTATAGATTTCTTTTTAAAATTTTGCCGAGTTTTAGTTCTTTTATTTTCATTATCTTTTAAATGGTAGCTATAATAATTTTCTGGTAGTTCACATAGTGTAAATCATTAGTAGTTTGAGTAATTGGTAAATCAATTCTTGTCAATCTCAATGTGAATAATATCTTGACTTATACATTTATTTTTAATACTTATAGTGTGATAAACTCTATTAGTGTGATAAACTAAATCCATATATAATCTCTATTAGACAATTTTAAATGAGGATGATTTAGTCAATATAGAAAAGGACAATCAAATTTTATGGTATCATTGATGGGGATTTAAAGAAATGCTCGAACCAATATTCAAACAAAAGAGAAAAATACTAGTTTGGAGATATTTACAAAAATCACAAAAATATGATTAAACTATAGTCTTATGAAGACACTAAACTTTTTGAGATTAATTGATATATATATATATATATATATATAATTTTATTTGGTGCCACTTATTCCATTTGATCTCAATGTGTTTCAATTTTAGGAAGAAATTTATGCATACGAAGCAATAGGTATGATTCCAATAGATACTGAGATTGAAAATACTGAGAAGCCAAAGGAAAATCAAAAGTATTGAAATAGTAGAAATGATAGATGAAAGGATAGCTCTAATAGTAAATCAAGAAATTAGCAGCAAAACCTCTAAGGAAAGACATCATGAAAGATTTCTAGAGACTAGTCATCAAAGAAGAATATTCAGTAGTGAGATAGCTAACTATTGAGACAAATAATTTTGAGCTTAAATCAGCTCTGAATACAATGATCCAAAAGAATTAGTTTACATACCATCCATCATTGGATCCTAATGAACATTTGAGTAGATTTTTGAGAATGGCTCATACTATAAAGCTAAATGGTGTTAGGCTAGAAGTAATCATGCTGCAACCATTCTCATTTTCTCTAAGAGATATAGTAGCCACATAGTTCAAACCTCTACCATATGGCTCAGTGAACATTTGGGAGGAGTTGATGGAAGCATATCTAGGTAAGTTATTTCCCCCATCCCTCACATCTGAAAGAACATAAAGACCACGAGCTTCATATAAGGGGATGAAGAGAGACTATACAATGCTTGGGAAAGATATAAAAAGCTATGAAGAGGTGTCCAATACATAGAATAGATCTAAAAACTCAGATAGACATCTTTTACCACTCAATGAATTAAACCTCTAAAGGTATAATTGATATAGCCTACTGTAGAGCTTTTTAAAGAAGAAGTGTAGAGAAAGCAAGACAGTTGATCAAAAACCTTGCTAGATGCAAAATGAGGGCTCAATCTAAATTATCAAGTAGTAATAGCAGAGATAGAAGGAGTTGAGTGATAGAGCTAAATCGAATGACTACTATTAAAGCCGAGCTTGCTGCACTTATGCATAGGCTGGACAAACAAGAAAGAAGATATACTTGTTCATGAGATTAGAACAGTGAAAAGAGATGGAGATAAAAGCAGTTCGGAGGGATAACTGAAAGAAGGTCCTTATGAAGTTGAAGAGGCAGACTACCTTAATGAACAAATGAATTACTATTTCAAGCTCAACCCCAATCTGCCAACACATCACACACTAGCACTGAAGAACCGAGAGAACTTTTCTTATGGTGGAAGAGGACAATAGGGCCCAAGACATGGACAATACTACCAATAGAGGTATGCTCCACCAAGTTTCTAGCAACAACAATAGTAGAAGGGAGGAGAGAATAAAATTGAACATCATGGTCAAAAGAGGACCAAATCCTTTGAGGAGCAGATGTTGTAGTTCATAGAGGACAACAAGTTACAAAAGGATGTTTAGCTTCCATGAACAAAAATTTGCTGAGTTGGAAGGTTTCGGGTCTAACACATAAATGTTTAAAGCTAACACAAGTGCTTCCCTCAAAACTATTGAGACTTGAGTAGGGCATCAACCCAACATTTACAAGGTTAGAATGAAGATGCTTTTCTCAGTGACACCAAGAAGAATCTGAGAGACTGCATGGCTGTGCAGCTCAGAACATGGAATGAATTAGAGAGCAGGAAGTCAGAAGAAAGCAGAAATAAGTAGGGTAGTAGAGAGAATTCTATAGAAGAAGCTAAAAGATTGGCACAACAGCAGTATCAGGATGAGAAAAGAACTAGTTGGCTGAAAGAAATAGTTAAAATATCAAGTATTGAAATTCTCTACCTTTAGTGACTACAAAAGGCTAGAGTAGTGGAGTAGTTTTCCAAGTTTTTGAAGATATTCAAAGAAATTGAAATTAGCCTATCTTTTCTAGAGACAGTAGCTTAGATTCCACTCTATGCCATGTTTTTGAAGAATATCCTAATTAAAAAAATAAAATTTGCTAAAGAATGAGTGGTAGACCTAACTACCACTTATAGTCCAGTCATCCAAAGAAGTTTACTAGAGAAATTGAAGGATCTATGAAGATTCACCATTCCATGCACCATTGGGAAAGTTGAACTCAAAAAGGCTCTTTGTGACTCATGTGCTAGCATTAATTTGATATCCTTGTATGTGGTAAAAAGGCTAAATTGGGGGGAGCTTACTCCCACTTCACTCACTCTATAAATAGCAGACAAGATAATGGCTAAACCTAAAGTAGTCTTGGAAGATGTGCTTGGCAATGTGAAAAAGTTTCTTTTTCCTATGAACTTTATTATACTAAACATGGTGGAGGACTCACAAGTTCCACTATTACTCGGAAGACCATTCCTTATACCTAGAGCTTCCTTGATAGATGCGCAAAAGGGAGTATTTATTCTTAAGGTTGGAAATGAGGTAATTCATTTTAATCTTAACAAGAGCCTTGATCAACTAGATATTAATGTTCGTGATGATATGTTAATAGAAAATATCATTCTTATTAGTTATGAACAAAAAAATGATAGTAATATTTTACTTTTAATCAACAAAAATGAGATGAATTTTTAGTACCCTAAGAATGTTCATTCTAATTTTCTACCTTCCAGCTCTAAGTCTACTAAAACTATTTTGAGTCTAAATGAAAATAATAGCGAGGACTCATACAACAATGAAGAGAAAACAACTAAACAAGAGATATGTATAGAAGATTTGAAGGGTATTAGTCTATCAATCTGTATGCATAAAATTTTATTGGAGGATAATACAAAGGCTTCAATTGAGCATCAAAGATGTTGTCAAAAAGGATGAAATGGTTGAATGCTAGATTTATATATGGAATATTAGATAGCCCTTGGGCGAGCCTAGTTCATGTGGTTCCTAAGAAGGGCAGATTCACTATGATCAAAAATGAAAAAAATGAGCTAATTCATACAAGATCTGTAACATGATGAAGGATATGCCTAGATTATAGGAAATTAAACACTACAATTAGGAAAGATCATTTTTTCATTGCCCTTCATTGATCAGATGTTGGATAGGTTTACAAGAGATCCTCATTGCTATTTTCTTGATGGATATTTATGATATAACTAAATTACCATTGCACATAAGCACCATGAGAAAATATATATTTACATGCTCATATGATACTTTTGCTTTTAGAAAGATGTCATTTAGGTTATGTAGTGCTCTGACTACATTTCAAAGATAATGATTTCAATATTCTCAGATTTGATGGAGGAGGTTATGGAGATATTCATGGATGACTTCATAGTATATGGATCTTGTTTTGATCATTGCCTGCATAATTTGGAAATATTATTTCAAAGATGCAAGGACAAAAATTTAGCCTTAATTAGTAAAAAATAGCATTTTATGATAATAGAAGATATTTTCCTTAGACACAATTTTTACAACTAATTTAGAAGTTGACCAATCAAAATATTCCATAATCAAGACTCTTTTACTTCCCACAATAGTTAAAAGAATTATGAGTTTTTTGAAGCATATTGAATTTTATAGAAGATTTATCAGAAAATTATTAAAAATATTAATACTATTATGCAGATTGCTCAAAAAGGACACCTAGTTTAATTTTGATGAGTCTTGCCAATCTACATTTGAAGAGATCAAAACCAAACTAGTTGAAGCTCCAATCAAGGCTACACCAGACTGAAACAATACATTTGAGATCATGTGTGATGCAATGATTTTGTAATGGGGGCTGTACTGAGATAAAGAAGAGATACGATATTCAAGGTTATCTACTATGCTAGAAAAACCTTCAATAATGCTTATATAAATTATTCCATTACTAAAAAGGAGATGCTAGTCATGTTATTTGCATGTGAAGATTTTAGGCCATACATTTTGAGTTCTCATGTTATCATCCATGCTAATCATTCAAAAATTAAATATCTAATGACAAAGAAAGAAGTTGGGCCAAAATTGATTAGATGAGTATTATAACTATAAAAATTGGATCTTAAAATCAAGGATAAAAAGGGTTGTCAATGTGATATCTGATCATTTGTCAAATATGGAAACAAATATTATAAATGAAAAAGAATCTGAAGTCATTAAAATTATTTAGATGAGCTGCTATTTCAATTGTCATTACATATACCCTAGTATGATGATATAATGAATTACCTAACTTATGGAGTTATGCTACCAAAATTTTATTACTAGTAGAAAAAAAAGTTAAGAACTAACAACATGTACTATAATTGGGATGACCTATTGTTATTCAAGAGAGGAATAGATATGATTATCAGAAAGTATGTGCCAGGAAGAAACAAGATAAAATATTGAAGGAATATCATTTATCACCATATGGGAGACATTTATCAAGGGACAAAACATCTCACAAAATTCTCCAATTATGTTTCTACTAGCCTATTATCTGTAAGGATGGTGTTGAAAGGTCAAGTAATGTGATAAATGCCAAAGAATAAAAAATATCAGCCAAAATAATGAAATACCCCTACAAGTTAATTGGTAGTGCAATTTTTTGATGTATGGTAGATAGATTTAATGGGACTTTCTCATCTTCTTTTGGAAATGTATACCTACTCCTAGCTATGGATTATGTACCAAAGTGGGTAGAGGCAATTGCTTGTCCAAAAAAAAATGCTATTACAGTGGTGAGGTTCATGCAAAATAATATTTTTAGCATATTTGGAATACATAAAACTATCAAAAATGATGGAGGAAGTCATTTTGACATTAAGGTCCTTGAGAAACTCATGAGTAGATATAAAATTAAACACATATTAAGTTAGGCTTATCATCCTCATACTAATGGGCAAGCCAAATTTTTCAAAATGGAGATTAAAAGGATTCTAGAAAAAATTATAAGCTCAAGTAGAAAAGATTAGTCCTTGAGGGTGGATACTATGGGCTTACATAACTACAATTAAAGCTCCCATTGGAATGTCCTCATATTGGGAAACCTTGGCGCCTCCCTCTAGAATTGGAATACAAAGCAACATAGGCCATCAAACAATTGAATTTTGACTTCAAAGCTGCTAAAGAAAAAATATTTCTCCAAATTAATAAGATGGAAGAGTTGAGAAATAAAGCCTATGAGAGTGTGATATCTACAAGAATAAAACAAAGAAATCACATGATCAAAAGATTTTAAGGAGGTAATTTAAGGAAAGAGATCATGTTCAGCTTTCAACTCCATACTAAATCTATTTTTAGGAAAGTTGAAGTCAAAATGGAGTGGTCTATATGCAATAGTAACAAGTACAACATTTGGGTCAGTAACAATGAGAACTAGTATTGGAGAAGAGTTTAAAATGAATGGTCAATGACTAAAGTACTACCTCAGTAGTAAATGGATTCAAAATAGATAAAATTTCTATAAAGGGAAATATTACTTAAGTAAGGAGCATAAAGCAACAAAGTCTAGCAAGGAACTAAAAATTGAGCAGCTTATTGGAGGTAACCCATAGTAGAGTTTTTTTTTGAATGTTTTAATTCATTTCTTGTTATTATTTCTCTTTGGAAATTTAGAATTTATAGTTAATGTTTTTTTTTATTAAGTTATTTGTATAATTTTATAGAACTGAAATTAAATCAACAAAAATGAAAAATTGAACGAAAAATAATCATTGAGCCTCAAAGGAAGATCTTACAAAAAGGAGTAGTATATTGTTTCCTTTTGAATTCAATTTTAAAGAGATGCATGATTTTAAGTTTGGGGGAAGATAAAATAAAGAAAAATAAGGAAAAAATAATTTTGACTGGGTGTTTATTTTGTTATTTTCATTATATAATGATAAACTAGTACATGTTTCATTTTTCAGTGAGAATGTAGATCCTTAAAAGATGAAATTGCATCAATTAATTAAAAGGAGGGATAATTTATGTCATGACAGACTAGCATAGGTCACGACAAAAAATGCTGCTGAGAAACAAGACTTAAATTTTGTCCATAATATAATTTCTAAGGTCGCAACAATAATTAAAAAATTTAAACAAGGCAAACTAATGCTGCAACACAAATTATATTGCACACCATTTACTAGGTCTCAAAATAGTTTAGTGTCATGAAAAAATATATGTTCTCACAACATAGTTAAATCACTTGTTTAAAATATAAAATGATAGAAAATTATGTTATAACCAAAAGAATAATGTTGTGACCTAGTCATTATGTTAGAAAAACAAAAAGAAAGAAATCAAGCAAATCACGACAAACAAAAATTAGATTTCAAGGATTACTTTAAGTCGCGACAAACTTAGGCATGTCGTGACATAAAACAAAAAGCAATCCTTAAATAGAAAATTAAATGAATCTTTCTTGGTTGAATGAATGACATAATTTTAAATATAAGGCTTTTCATTAAAAATAAAATTTATGGGCTAAAAATAAGTCATGATATGCAAACTTCAATTTTGAGCCCAACACCAGAAATAAAAAATAAAAAAAAATGAAAAGCCACAAACAATTCAACTTCTACGTCTTTTCTATCCAAGACAATAAACTCATCACTCTTTGCATTTCATTCAAACCTAAAACCCTAGCATCCCTATTTTTGTCATGACATTTCTTGATAAACCCATTTCCAAATCCAAATGGTCGAGAACTAGAGCTTTGTCCCCAACCTAACTGAGATCATGGAATAGAACGAGCAACAAAAGGAGGTTCAACTAGAACCTCCAACTGAGACAAATTCATTGGGTGAATCAGAAGCTCCAACTAAATTAAAGCCATTGGTAGTAGGAAGAAGGAAGATTAAAAGTGTTGAGACAAATGAGGAGTTCAAAGAGGAATGTGAAATTTTCATTTCTGACGAAGAACACTATGATTGGAATAAATACTACTCTCAGAAAGTTTTTATCAGAGAGAGGGGGTTTTAGAAGTTTATCCCATCCTTTGAAAAGAAAATAGAGCAACTAGGTTAGAGATTCTTCTATAATTACTAGAGGCCGAGGTACACTTCTCCGGTAAGGAAGTTCTATGCAAATTTTGTGGCATGGAAGAAGAAAACTTTTTATTTTAGAGGAGTACAAGTTTTATTTGGGAAGAAACCCATACAAGACTTGTACCAACTCAACCATCATAAGCATGGGTCTAGGCCTAAAAAGATGATGAACCACCCAGACCGTGAAAAAATTAGCAAAATACTGATAGTTGGAAAAGGAAGTTGGATAGAAGCAAATGAAAAGCACATGAGTCCAAAAACCAAAGAGATGTTATAGAAGAGGCTAAGGATTTATTCTATTTCTTTTTATCTATTATAGCTCCAATCAAACATGTGTGGTCAATCAAAGAACCATAATAATTGCTACTTTATGTTATCATGAAAGGGTACATGATAAATATTGGAATGATTTTAAAGACCTCATATTAGGTGTACCATAGGGGCAACAAAAGAGGGTTGATTCCCTAATTAGCATTGATCATCATGTTATGCCTTGTAGCTAGGGTGAAAGAGAGGCAAAGAAAAGAAATATTATCAAGAGTCTCTCTTCTAACTTTGACAGGGGTAGTCAAGGGGCCAAGGAATAAAAGAAAAAAGAGGTAGTTATGGCCAAGGAAGACTATGAGGAGGAAAGAGATATCAAGAGAAGCTTTGAACAATTACCATAAAAATATCAAACTCTTATGATGATATAGACTAGACAACAAGAAGATGAAGAAGCCACCACTCCCATTAGAGCAGAGCCTACACCACTAAAAGAGAGAAGTCCTATTGTGTACTCACCGCCCTAAATTAGAATAGAGTATAGACAAAAGGGTGAAAGCCTGAGAAGGGAAAAAAGAAGTTTAGAAATAATGAGACTGCTAATCTCCATGAAAAAAAGATATGGAAGAAAGAGAAAATAAGTGGGAAATTAATTAGAAATTCAGGGAAGATACTTGGAAGGTAGAGCTTAAAAAAATATCAATAATGGAAAAAGGTTTTAAGTCGAATAGATTATGAGTGGAAAGAAGCCTGGGATAGTAGAGAGAAAAGAAGCCCATAAATAATAGGGACACTTATTTTCATGAAAAGAGATATGGAGGAAAGAGAAAATAAGTGTGAAATAAACCAGAAATTCAAGGAAGACACTTGCAAAACAGAGCTTAAAAGAAGAGATCAACAATGAGAGAAAGTTTTAAGTCAAAAAGATCAGAAGTGAAAGGAAGCTTGTGATAGAAGTAATGAAACCTAGAAAGAAGAAATGAAGGAATGAGAGAAGGAATAGCTGTAACAATGAAGTTGGGTTTTGAAGCATTCATGAAGACTCATAGCCACAAAGGCTTAGAACTTCTTACATACGTGATGGAAATGGAGTCTAACTTAGATGCCAAAATGATGGAACAAGTCAAAAGTTTCAAATACCTCTACCAAGAGGAATTTAAAGAGTTTGAGAAGAATGAGAGCAAGAGACTTGAAGTTGGAAGACAATGATGTATATAAAAGAAAAATATGGTACTATAACTTGGATCTGATCAACAAAAACTTGACAAACTTTCTTGAAGGATTAACATATATCCAATGTGCTATCAACTCATTGAATGAAAAGTAGGCAAGATGCTCTATACTCTATGGTGTACATAAATCATAAAGCTGTTCGGATGACAAAGAGCGGGGGGGGGGGGGGGGGGGGTTAGGAAGAAGAAGAGACTTGCTATAACTTTTCATAAATTCGATCACAAGCATTCTATCATAGATTACCTCCCAAAAGAAGGAAATGAGCATCCAAACCTTACCAAATTTTCTTTATTTTTGAAACACATCCAAGTCCTAAAAAAAGTTAACAAGTTCAAA
>JAREIK010003076.1:562500-572500 GCA_029783825.1 Sapria himalayana | reverse complement strand
GGCTTCCTCATTAGTTTCTCTATTTTGAGGTTTATACGAGCATAGATCTGTGAGTATAAATTTATAGTTTTCAACAGTCAAGAGAATGTCTAGATTTTTTTCCTAACAACATAATTAGTTCCATCAAGTTTATTCTCAGCTAAAAGTAGTGGTGAATAGGTTAAAAGATATTTTCCTAAAAAAATTTATAATAAGCTTATTAGTTTGAATTCTATTACAATAATTGATTTTCTCTAATAATTCTTGAATTAATTCATCATTATTCTGATATGCCATAAATAGTATGTCTCGATAAGAGGATGTTTACTATTCATTATGTGTTTAGACATGCCGATTCATATTAATATTGCTATCTAGGCACTGGCTATGCTGAACAAGATTAATTTGATGACTTATCTTTAGTCATAAAAATAATAATAATGATTCAGATAGAGAGGATATTTTTATTTATAGCTAAGTTTAAACAATCATCTAATTCTAAAGTCTTAGCTAATTAATTCTAAAATGAATCCTTAAGATGGAGAAGTGATTCATTTAATCAATCCATAGAATTACCTTATGGTGATTTTTGCTAAGTATATCTACAAGCTAGTTAGTCTAATAGTGAAAGGTACTAAGACCAACATGGTAACTGACCTGTATAACATTCAAACTAGTGATGGTGTCCTTGAGATTCACTAAAAGAACTTCCTTGCTCACTAAGATATTTTAACATTTGAGGGTTTTTATTTTTTTTAAAAGTGTATATTTTGTTTCACCCCAAAATTATCTTATTAGTTGTCATGCCTATACATACATGTCATGACATCATATATATACCCATACATAATTCCATGCCACACATTTTTCCATGCCATCATATATATCATACATAATTCCATGCCACACATAATTTCATGTCACGCATATCTCCATGCCATAAATATGTGATGATAAAGTATCATGCATGTCCAAATATAAAACACCCAGACTATGTTGGTTTTAGCGGACCTCATCAATATGAAGTGCCTTGAACTAGGCAAATCTACATGGTTTTACTGCAAGTGTTTGGGATAGTGTCCAAGGTAACAAAAAAATGGAATCTTCCTTGGTTTTCTACAGATGTTAGAAATTCTAGCCATGTACTCTACCATAGTTAGTGTCTGCCACCATGAGTTCCACTATTACTAGTTTCTACCACCATGAGATCCTTCATATACATTTATGCTGGTTGCAACCACTATAAATTCTTCCACCATCAACCACGTCAACCACTGTAAATATCATCATCGGCTTCAAATATAACCTCTAGTACCATGGTTGGCTAGGACATTCCTTGTAGTGACCATCTCGAACAACTTATGCCATCACCATCATTGATATTAGTTGTGACTATTTCCATAATCCCCATCACTAGCAATAGAAACCATCAGAGGCACTGCCATTGGTCGTGATGGCTTTCATAATCACCATTTCTGGTAGCTAAAACCACCATCGACACTACTACTACTACCTGCAATAGCTTCCATAGTCATTCATCCCCAACAACTGAAACTACCACCAAAACTACTATTAGCCATATTAGCTCCCACAGTCACCATCATTAGCAACTAAAACTACCAATAGCACTATTATTGGCCATGACTACTTTCGTGAGTGCCATTGTTAGCCGTTTCAACTACTTTTATCAGCCATATTAATCACCATCTCAATCATCATCATTATAGAATAATAATGAAATAAAATTTAATACTCCACGTGCAATAAACACATAAAACTCAATTGCAAAATATATGTCATAAATGAAAGATTAACACCATAATCCATAAACATAGCTGAGTTATCTAACTTAGCTGAGTTATCCATAAACATACCATGGTTGGTCATTCATGTATTCACAAAAAAAAAGCCTTAAAACTCAACCCATCCATGCACAAATGTCATAATATACTTCTTACAATACTATTGTTGGGGAATCAAGAACTCTAAAAATTTGAGTAGGTAATGCTTGTGAGCTAAGGTTATTTTTTTACAATCATATGTTCGTGAATACTACAAGAAGAAACATACCTCAAGCACAGCTCCACTGGTAATCTTTTCTCATATATCCCACTGATCTAGATGGGTGCGAGGAAGATGATGACACTACAACTAATTAGCCTCATCGAACCAAAGTCTTGCTCATTTTAAATCTTTAAAATCAAAAACCAAACATTAATTATTTTCACTAAAAACCAATCCATTCAACTTCTTATGTTTTTAAAATTTTATTATATAATATATAAATATATAAATATATAAATATATATATATAAATATATATAAATATATATAAATATAAATATACATACATACATACATACATATATATATATATGGACACACACACACACACACATAATCATTATCAATTTAATGCAAATCAATTAATTTGACCTAATATCAAAATCAAATTATATGATTACATTTAAATTAATTATTACAATCACATATATACACATATTCTAAATTAACAAAACCTTTAGGACTTCTTTCATTACATCTGGATAAAGTTATGAAAGAGACATTGGCCTTGATAAGATATCAGGCTTCCAATATAAATTATTTCACATAATAATTTATATTAATTGCATTCCATCACTTATTCAAAATATTTTACAGATAATTTACTGATAATTCAATTCAATTAACCTCTAATTATTTCTTTGATACTTTATACTTAACTTATTCAAATTATTGGATTAAAATCCATATCTAGGATATGAAAATATCAAAACTTATAAGCTTCCTCAAAAGGGTATCATCAATCTTTTTGACATGACATGGATTCAATTAGCAATCAATATGCACCATACACTTGATAAATTTATTGAATTCATAGATTTCTTAAATTTATTTTTAAACTCTACCTTTTATGAATCAAAACAACTATTAACAAGTATACGTAAATAATAACTTATTTCAAGAATAAAAGTAATAGTATTATAATAATTATGGTGTATTTTATTTTACAAGTCGGTACAAAATAATCACACCATGTTGGTCCAATCAAATGTACTAAAGTTTACTAGTACCATAAGTTAGAACTTTACCACCATCATAGTTAAGATAAACCTACTAAAATATAGTACTATAATCTTATTGATAGGATTTCCAATTTTATTTAGATTGCGAATAACAAACTTATATTCCACAAATACTAATAATTCATTCTTCCTCCTGTAAGTAAATTTTAATACACCGAATTATCTACAAGTAGAATAAAGGACAAATACATTTTTATAAGCTTAGCTCATTATAATATATTTTATTAAAATAACAAGAAGTAGTAAATTAAGAAAATAATCATAAATATGTTTTAGTATAAACCAAATTCAACATTTTCTTCATATCATAGACAATCCTTTTTTTTTTGTCTTTGTTGTCAACACTTCTAACTAGAAGAAGAAAAATGAAATACCCATTTTTATTCTTTCACTTCACATCAATAAAAAATAAAAAAAAACTAGAAAATAAATATTTAATAAATTAACCCAAATTAAAACTTGATCAAGTTAAGTTTTTCATTAAACTTGTTTTAATTTTTACCAAATCATTTATCTTTTCAATATTTTTGAATGATGCCTCAACGATTTGTTTAATGCTATTTATTGTATGAATGCAATAATTTTTAGATCACGTTTTAGACTTAGACGAAAGCATTGTTATTAACAATTATTATATTTATGATGACATGAGCGTTGGATTAACAATTTTTGATAGTCATCTATGTGTTTCAATTTTTGACTATGTTCAACATTGCTTTACAAAAGCTTGATGTGTATTTAATTAGAGTTTGTTATTCAATGATTATCAAATGTGTTAAATGATAAATACCAGTATACATTTGAAAGTCATTTGGTGTTTCTTATTGATGTTCGATACTTATTGTTGTTATTCGATGTCATACATTCAATGATATAGTTACTATTTTTGTTGAGTAGGAGTTTCATCTATGATAAAATTTTATGATTTCAATGCATTTTGGTAACATTTGATGAAACTCGAATGTGCTTGATATCATAAATATCATTGATATTGTATTAAAATATTTAAATGATATTCAATATCATTTAATATTTTTCTTTGAATTCAAATATCTTTTTAATCAATTTCATGACATAGATTCAAAGTTATTGTTACTTTTTTTTTTGAGTACAATCAAAATTTTCAATAGAGTTTAATAATTTTCATTGAAAATTAATAAATTTTTATAGTATAAAAATATGTTATTTGTGCATCGAATCCATTGATGCATTCTTGATAATAT
This sequence comes from Sapria himalayana, assembly GCA_029783825.1. Taxonomy (NCBI): domain Eukaryota; kingdom Viridiplantae; phylum Streptophyta; class Magnoliopsida; order Malpighiales; family Rafflesiaceae; genus Sapria; species Sapria himalayana. The sequence goes on along the minus strand of JAREIK010003076.1, from coordinate 568,212 downwards.
TCGATGATAATTAATATTTTCTAGGGCATTTTAATAGTTTTAATATGTTTTTGAGAACATAAATTTATTTATTAGTTGATATTGTTTTGTCAATAAAATGAAGGTATTCAACAACATATTATTTTGGATATCATTTAAGAAATTTTGATCTAAAATATCATGTATGTTATCAATATCATGACTTCATTATTGATATATTTTGTTGATATATGAAACTTCTTACTTTGTATTAGTTATCATCATTTTCTACTACTATAAAAATGAATAATTTTGTTTTCTTAATTTTTTTTTAATTTTGTTTTCAATGATTTTATATAATTATTATTGACTCATACTTCACCCGCGATCTTGGAAGATTCCTACTATGAAAAATTAAGTCATGAACCGAAGAATATGTATTACAACATGATGATATTATCATGTGATTCTTCAATGTCATACCTGCATCAACATTCTACTTAACTTGTAAAAGTCACAATCTTGTCCTTTAGACTACGACATGAGTTGTTACGACACGAAACAACTTATCATGACTGAAGTGGTCACATGGAAAAAAATATATTTTTGCTAATAAAGCTACTATTCATGGAGATATGTTCAATGTATAAGATTTTGTTTATTTTATGAGATGATATTTGATCTTGGTAATTAAGTATACTGTTAGTAATTTTTAAATTTATTCGATCAATTTCGATTGTATTAGATTATGCTTAAAAATTTTAATGTTTAATTGATGATAGATGTTTGTTTTCAATGAAAATTTGATTTTGTAAAGTTACTCTATTTTTTCTAAATAAGAGTTTTCAGGCAATTTTGTAAATATCTAAATTTTTTTCGTATTAAACATCATTATTTGGTACTCAAAATAATAAATGATATTATTTTAGTGAAATTAATGAATTGTTAAAACAAAGGCTTATAAGAGAAAAAAGTAAAGAAAACTTTTATCAAGATTTCAATCCCATAGAGATTATATCAATTGTTTGGTCAACTCACAATAGGACTACACTACTATAGTCGAGAAGAAAATTTGGGATTTTGGTAGGATTCTAAGATTAGAGGATTTGTCTATTTTAATTTGTATGATGTATGTTTAAAGAGTTTGGTTCATGTTGAGTTTCGATACATAATGAAAATTATATTTTTATTAGAATACTTATTTGTCCTAATGACACTTAAGGTAGTTATCATCATTAAGCATATCCTTATGATGATCCCCTCATAAATATCCTATTGCTATTTAAATACTGAGACCACAAATTATCTATGCTCTAAGATCATTCACAAGTCCATACTTATTTAAAAAATAATCAACTATCCTTGATGATTACTTGATATGGACATGCTTATTCTTTGACATTGAGTGTTTTAAAATTTTTGAACTATTATTGTCTTAAAAAATTTTGCATTTTTTGGCTTCAGAAGTATTATACTCAAACAATTAACATATGTATTTCCTAAAATCTCATTGGTAAGAACCATACAAGTGAAAGTAGCTAAAAGGGTTGTCACCACATCTTAATACACAACCAATCATGTATATCTTCTAGATTGCCCAGCACCATCCTCCATAATGATGATGCAGCTCCTATACTAAAAGTAAAGTCCTTAGGAGAACTTTCTATAACATATCTATATCAATGAAGGGTTACTTCTTCTAAGATATGCACAATGGATTGACATGTAAAAATATTCATACTATTGGCTTTGTGAGTTTCATACTCATAATGATTAGCATACTTCAATTTTAGGTTTTGACATATATGTTTGTCTTAGACATTAAGGTTGGGAAGGTTGTTTTTCCCTTCCTACGTATGCATGAGTGAGCCTTGTGATTTATATTTTACCAACCACTATAATGACACACACAAACCCACCAATAGTAAAACCCTAAATTTAGTTCTATTTAATCACCAATTTCATCAATATTCATTCCACAACATGAATCAAATATCATAATTAGATATCAAAGTATCCATACATCACATAAATCAAAATAAATAAATTATTAACATCAATTTAGCCCGACATTAGAAAATGATTCATATGAAGTATAAAATATAAATTCTCATTAATTTTGGGTTTCCAATGATAGTACTCACGAGAATCTAGAATTCAAAACCTAATTTGCATGTTATTTTGATTGAATCCCAAAAATCTACCATATAGAGGCGATGTGAAAGCATCTCTCTCAACTTAAGGATTTAACATTGGTCTTGCATCTTTTATTTGCTCATAGATCTCTTAGGAAGTGTGAAAATAACCTCTAGGGTTATTACTATGCTTGGTTAAAGATCAATAAAAATGAAGGTCAATTGGTTTATAGATCAGATCTTCTCACTTTCACTGTCTTTTATACTTCACAAATTCTAGATATTTTCCAAGTAGAGAGTTGTGACTTTAAGAAGATAACATGACTTTGGCCTTTGGTATCTAGAGCTCAAATTCATGGTGCTTGGAAGTGGCCATGGCTGTGGAATGCCCCCTAAATTCCTTATACCCCAAAAGTCATGGTAATGAGAAGTGGAAAAGAATTTTTCCTTTTCTTATGTATCATAGAGTTATGATGCTACGAATTGGCTATGAAATATAAATTTTATCTCTATAATACAAAATTCATGGCACTAAAAAGTGGTCATGACTTCTGTCTTTATCTCTTATGATGATGGTTGATAGCTATGGCTCTGCAATCAGCCTGCATACCAAAGTGGCTTTGCCTTCTCTTTAGGGTAAAAAGCCATAGCTCTGAAAAAGGTTGAAGCACAAGTATTACTCTAACTATTTGTTACCATGTTTCATGGCATTGAAAATTAGTATTGGCTCTAGACATATGAATATTAAGTTTTGAAAAAATAGAGTCACGATGTTAGAAAACAACTATGACTTTTAGCACTAGTTGGATACTTGGTTACTATGGCATAAAATTAATGTCATAGTCATTTAAATGTTATGAAATATGTATGACTACAATCCAAAATAATATTACAACCAAACAAAATATGTTACACAGTAAAAGAATTATACAAAATAGTGATAGAGTCATGGCATACAAAGATTATCATGACTAATTATGTATGTTTTCGGCTAAGAATTATTGTGAAAACTACTCAATATGACTAGATATCATCAAGTCTCTAATTACCTCCAAAATCATAATAATTTCACTATTATTCATCATGATCCATCAAAACTCTAATTTTGTGAAATCATTCTAATTATCACATGTTTAACTTACATATCATTAAAACTCTCATACTAAAGTTTTTGCTTATCCTCAAGGAATAACTTCATCTTCAATAAAAAAATACATCACATATCATTACAATAGCATATTTTCCTATATGACTAGGTTTGAGTATGATAGTGTCTCAAGATAGTAGAAAAAATTTTTGTTATAGACATAATAAGATTCATTGTGAAGTTTGAGTTTCATGACTATATCTATTGATGAATAAGTGTGTATAATATTTTATGTGATAGTTACATTTTATTTATCACATCACACCAAGCAAAAAAATATATTTGGGTTGCCTCCTTCCAAGCAGTACTATGTTTAATGTCCATAGCTAAAAGATAAATAATTTCTCACCTCCATCAAGAATATTTGTCATCGATGCTATCTTTTTTTATATAAATCTTTACTTTTTTTCTTCTTGTATATTATATTCTTTTAGTGTCACATTATTTGGACTTCCAATTTTGGACATTTTCTCCTTGGATCCACATCTTTGAGGAATTACATGGCTTATTCTTTGGTTCTAACCCAATCATTTTTTTATGAAACCCCAAAGTTATGGAATTGAGCATGATCACATCTTTGTTATTAAGCTTTTTTTTGGGGGGGGGGGGGGGTTTCATTCTATAACACCAAAGTAATGTTGCTGGGTATGACTATAACTTTGTCAAAAAGTTTTTGTTAGACATTTTATTTTTATAATAATAAAGTTGTCATTAGGGATGATCACTACTTTATCATTGAGTTTCTAATGAGTATTTTTTTATAACACTAAAGTCGTGACATTGTTAAAAGTTATAACTTTTGACTCTTTTACCATTTCAACTTGACATTCCTTCAAATTCTTTAGAATATCTATGTCCTCGAGATAATTCTTTACCCTTTGCAAATTTACATTAAATTCTACTCCCTTTTTTAACTTCACTGTGATTGTCCCATATGGAGTCATGACTATAATTTCAAAAGGGTTATACCTTCAAAATTTCAATTTTTTTGAGAACGACTTCAGCCAAAAATTTAAAACTAATATTTTTTTCCTAAATTTGTACTCTCTCATTTGTATATTCTTATCATGCAATTAACCACGTTAATTAAGAAGTGCCCAAAAAAAATTTCTCACCCTTTTATCTTATGTAGGGTATGGTAGGGTATGGTAGGGTTTTAATGATTGACACTTTTGCATCACCAATCTCTAATCCTCTAGCAAAGACTATATGTCTCAGTATCATCCCCTAGTTAACCATGAAGTGATCTTTTTCTCAAATTGAAGATGCAATTCCTCTCTTTATATCTTTTCAATACAAATTTTAGGTTATGCAAGCATTCTTCAAAAGAATCTCTATAAATATTATCATGATTTCTTTATTAAGATCGGCAAAAATGATATTCATGAATCTATGAAACATGACCAATACATTATAAAGACCAAACAATATTCTCCTAAATACAAATATCTCATAGGAGTAGGTGAACACTAACTTTTGTTAACCTATTAGGTCAATCCAATCTGATTATGCCATGAATATCCATATAAAAATAATAGAATGAATGAGAGAAGATTATGTTTATTATTTAATCCATGAAGAGAAGTGAGAAGTTATCTTTCCTTTATTTTTATTTTAAATTTTCTATAATTGATGCATAATCACCATCTGATGGCTACACATGAACATGTCTTCATTATTTGTCATATTTATCACCATTAACCCTTCTTTTTTTGGCACAAGATGGATCAAGCTCACCCATTGACTATCAAATATTTCATAAATATTACTCACTTTTAGTCATTTCACTCTCTTTTTTTACAACAACATTCATGATTTGGCCCAATCACAACCGGTACTCAACCATTGGCTTTATATCTTTCCTCATAAGAATTTTATGCATACATATTAATGGACTAATTCCTTTAATATCTTAAAGTGACAAAGTGATTGTATCCACGTATTTCTTAATGAGATTCACCACTATGATTCCTATGTCATCCAAGAGCACCACTGAGATGATAGTTGGCTTAATTTTATCTTCTCTTAAAAAAGCATAATGATGGTGATTGAATAACACACTCAAAATTTTCCATTCTACAAGATGTTGTCTTTCCAAAGTCATAACTTTCTCGAGAGTCATATTTGTTTGATATGTAAACTACTAAATATTCTGATGTATTTTTGGTCCTATTAAATAATCTGTAAGCACATAATGGGAAGTAAATAGATCAATTTCATAACTTAGAGATTTTGTGGATTTTGATGAATACTCATGAAATAGGTAATTTTTTGGAGGTATTAGGTGACTTGGTGATTTATGGGTCATCAAGTAGTTTCGGTATCTATTCTTGACTGAACTTATACTTAATCAATCATGAAAATCTTTATATAGCATGAATCTACCACCTCATTAGCACAATACTTCAATTGTATAATATATTCTTTATGGTTATGATATCATCATTGAGTCACGATCATACTTATCTCATA
>JAREIK010003076.1:552500-557500 GCA_029783825.1 Sapria himalayana | reverse complement strand
TCCCACAATCGCCAGCCGTAAGGCATCAAGTAACAATGGCATGTGGCGTGGCAACGGGCAACCTCAGCAATTGTCCATCGGCATATCATGATCATCCTCAACCTCAACATCAAACTCACTATCATATGGATCATCATCAGCAACAATCAACTCCTCTGCTTTCGCTACGGCTGTAATCCTTGTCCCAGCATGATCCTGGATGCTAAACCTTGAATCCTCCCTGTCCTTCATGCATGCTAAAGCCTCAACAATATCTCGACATAATCTTGATCTCCTATCTGAAATCACATTCAATCCAACAAAAAAAGTAGACTCCAATGCTACGCTCGACATCAGAGGAGTCAGTAAATCCCGTGCCAACCTAGATAGCACGAGAAAGGTGGACTCATATGATTTCTACCACTGTAATATATCAAGATTCTTAGTATTAGAATGTAATAGTATTGCATAGTAATCGGTATCTAAGTAGCGAGAAAGCTTGCTCCTATTCGATGGTCCACCCCGTCATTTCCTTCTCGCTAACTGAATGGAAATATCATCTCTGAAGATGGTATCCATGTCCATACTCACAGTCTCACTACTACTACCACCATACCTAGTATCATAGTATGTGAAAAGGTGAGTGAACTTCTCGTGAATGAACCCTTCAGGTTGGACTTCCACGTTCATGCACGAGGAAATGTAGGTCAGGGTATTATCTACCCCTTCCACCTTAACCCTAGGGTACATGCATGTAGAGAGACAATAAAGAGATGAAATGATGGACTAGTACTTTAAGTACTTGGTTTCTATCTCCACAACTATATGGCATATTGTCAGGTCAACTCGATACTTCCTAAAAATGCTACTAATGTTGCATATGCACCTGAATGCAATGCAAGTCATGGGAGTATAAACTGACGAACACTTGTTTGTCGTGTCTTAAAAAATCTTCAGAAATTTCATAAATGAAATTTCTGTAGCCCAGTCACTGTCATCAATAAAAAATTCATCACTCTTACTATTGACGTAGTCGGATATCACGTGTTCATATCCAACACATGACTTCAACATTAGGTACGTGTAATTCCAACGGTGTCTCACATCCGATTGGAATTTCTTTTTTTTAAGATTCTCACATAAATAGAGACTAACAAACTTTTATTGTCTACGAGGCGTGCAAATGTATTTTAGTGAGTTATGTATATTATCCAAAGCATGGGAATACACCTTCATGCCCGCTTGTACAATCAGGTTAATCACGTGACAAATGCATCTAAAATGGGAAAGCTCTTCTAATGGTGTGTCTAATATTTCGAACAAATATATTAATCACTACTCTATTATTAGATGCATTATCGAATGTGATACTAAAAATTTAATTTTGAATTTTATATTCTCTAAAGATCTTCATTATACACACAAAAATGGCTGGGCCATCATGAGGATAAATAATCTCAGAGAATTCTAAAATTTTTTTATTCATTGTCCATTTAGAATTTACATAGTGGGCAGTGAGACATGCATAAGTTGAATCATCGTGACTTGTCCATAAATCAAACATCACGGACACCACTCCACTATATGTCATAAATTTATTAATTATTATTTATTTTTCTATCTTATAAAATTTTAGTATGTTATTCCTAGATATGGACCTAAACATCCTATGATAAGCAGACTGAAAATATGTCTGCATGATACTCACTATCCTTGGATCTTCCAAAAATCTAGTCGAAAGACCCATTAATGTGATAAGTTTGACCATGCCTTCCCTACCCAACTCGCTGTGGTATATGAAGGGGGTATACTTTGAGACTCAACTCGATCTAACCTCAAAAAATACACTGCTAAGTTAGGTTTGCCTAGTATCTAATGCACCATGTTTTTTGGTGCATATTTCGTCATGTCTCTTAATGTGCCCAGTCCCAAACGTACTCTTACAAGTTAAAATTTTCATACAATATTTGCACTGTACCTTTTCTTTTTCCTCACCCCTAACATTTTTTTATTTTATTATATTAAAATGAGTCTAAACTACAGAAGTCCTCCTAGTTTTTTTATTTTTTTAATGTTTGGGTTGAAATGACCGGAGAAACCAAAGTTTCAGTAGCCTTGAACCTTTGTGTAAGATTTTCATTTTCTAAATTTAAATAAGTTTTTTTTAGTATTAGTCATTTTTTTATTTTTTTAGACGAGTGGTTGAGCCTAGATGATAGAAACAGATTAAAGAGTAGAGACGAGAGAGAGAGAGAGAGAGAGAGGGTAAAAAAGAACTACTCATTATTTTTAAATATTAATTATTATGTTAAGTTAAGAGTTTAAGTTAAATAATAAACAAAAATTAAAAATACCAATAAAGCAGTGTAAAGGTAGTGGACGTGCACCACAATCCACACCAAGATTCAAACTTCCAAAGCCGAGCCCGAGTTGCGAGTCCTGAAAAGTCGAACCAAATGCAGAAATCCTGAGAGAGAGAAGAGATTTGATGGAAAATTGAGAGAGTGAGAATTTATGTTTATGAAAAACATAAAAATTATAGAGAGGATTGGGGGCTTTATAGATTATAAGAATGATTTTTTTTTTTAAAGTATTTTTTTTTATATTTTTTATTGATATTTAGGGGGCATAATCATGAGGGTCGTCGGATTCTGCTCCATAGCCGTTGGAGGCGAAATCCAATTGCTAAAATTCAAATTATTTTATTTTTTTTAATATTGAACCATTGGGGATTAAAGGTGGGCCCGTGGGTCGGGTGGGGAGGGTTGGTATCAGACCCTAGCCTAGGTTGTTTCCAGAAAGCTACTACCGTTGGTGCTAGGTGGGGTGGTGTCTCGTGTCGTGCTGAGGTACCGTGCCAACGGGCCATGGAACCATGTTGAGCCAGGCATGACATGAGGCCCGGTTAGCCTCTACACGACACGGCATGGTTGGTGCCATGGACATACACGACATGGGCATGGGCACGAGAAATTTCTGTGCCGCGCCGTGCTGGGCCAAGCACGGCCGAATTGTGTCATGCCTTGTGCCAGGCCGGGTAGGCCCGATTGACAAATCTACTTTAAAGCTATGAATGTGATGAAGATTAAAAAAATGACATGAAATAGCCACTTTGGAGTTATGAAAATAATGAAATTGGAAGATGACTGCTATGAGCTTGCCATATTTTTCAAAGCAACGACTTTGGATAAAGCTAATATTAAAGGAAGCTGAGAAAATAAGTGAGGAAGACATGACTTAGATAAAAATTTTAGAGGATCCAATTAAAGAAAAACCCATGGCTATGCAAATTATCCTGAATTTGGCATTATAAAATAGAATTTCCCATATAAAGATCAAAGACAAACTTTATTATGCATAAAACCATAACTTTGAGATTATTAAAAAAAAAATAGACCAAAAAGGCTGAAAGATAGTTTTGACCGTGCTTAGCACCATGATTTTGGAGATATAGAAAAAAAGGTCTAGGATAAAACCAAAGAAGAAGTCATGGAATTTGTCAAAGCTACAACATCCAAAAAATAAAACACCAAAGAAGGAAGTGTAGTTAAAGTAAGATAAAAGGCAATATATATATATATATATAAAATACTATACTTAAAAGCTAGCATGGATGCCAAAGATCATCAATGGGGGTAAGGAGGTATTGATGGTCTAACTACATACATTAAAGATAGTATTGCATAAGAGGAAACTCAATTTTTTTAACTTGTGTGATGTAATAAATATCTATTATTTATCACATGAATGATTTTACATACCCAACTTTCCATAAGTATAGTCATGAAACTCAAACATACACCATAACTATCTTTATGTCTACTAGAAGTTACTCCAATATTTTGTGTCACTACAACACTCAAACCTAGAAGTAGAGAAAAAAATATATTTTTTGAGTTGTAGATTATTGTTTATTGAGAGAAAGTTATTGTTTGGAAATGATTAATTATTTTAGTTTGTGAGTTTGTTATGTATGTAAACTATTAAATGCTCTTATGTATTTTTGGTGCTATTAAAAATATCTAAGCATGGAAAGTGTAATGATAGGAGCAATTTCATGACTTTGGAGTTTTGGTGGATCTTGATGAATAATCATGAAACTATACATTTTTTAAGGTATTTCACAAATTGATGATTTATGAGTCATCGAGTAGTTTTGATGTTTATTCTTGGCTAAAATACTATTTAATTAGTGATGAAAATATTTATATGTCATGCCTCTATTAACTCATTAGTATAATCCTTTACATGTGCAACACATTATTTGTGTCTATGATATTATATGGTCATAGTCATACTTATCTCATAATAATTAAATGACTCTAATATTAATTTCACACTATACCCCATTGGTACTAAAAGTCATGATCACATCTTAGTACCATGACTTTATCTTTATTAAGAATTTTTATTCTCAAGTTAGAGCTATGATGTTTTCATAAAACTAAGACTTTTGAGCTATACAAAGTTACAAAGATTTAACTACTTAGGTCAAAGTCATTAATTATCCAGCATCATGACTTTTGAGCTATACAAATTTACAAAGATAAAACTACTTAGGTCAAAGTCATAATAATTATCTAAGATCATAACTTTTGGGCACCTAATATTATAGATGTCAATTACTCGAGCACGACCACTCTCCAAGGTCGCGATTTTTTCTCTCAAAAGAAGGAAAAGTTGTGACTTTGATGTATGGACTAATTGATAATACCATGGATTTTGTAGTGTTTTGGAAATGGATATATGCGAAAGGTCAAGGTGAAAGTAATAGTATTTCCAGTGCTACACCATATTATGCACAAGAGATCATTTCTAGTACCATGATTATTCTTAGTACCAAAGTTATTTGATGCATAAGAAAGATAATTATCAGTGCAATGATAATTCTCAGCAACATGGTCATTTTCATTGTCAAAACCATTCTCAGTGCCATGACCATTTGATGCAGAAGAGATACCAACACCAAATCTATGGTCATTCTTAGTGCTATGACATTGTCTTATAGAATCAAAAGACAT